>JAGFNQ010010598.1:285345-347428 GCA_024364735.1 Boesenbergia rotunda
ATTGAGGTATCTCCCACCATTTCCATACATAAGTACTTTTAATCAAAGACATGAAATTCAATTTATTAAGTGTAAGCCAATTATGTGATGCCGGTTTAAAGTTGAATTTATGCTAGAAAATGCATCATTAGACATAATGAATCAATGATACCATATTAGAAGGATTTAGAGAGGCGAATTTATACTATCTTGATCTATCTTATGCTACTAACAATGTTGTTAAGTGTCTCATGTCTAAAGAAGAAGAAGGTGGTTGTGGCACCGGAGACTTGGACATGTCAACATGAGAAACATTGCAAGAGTAGCTAAGGAAGAATTGTGAAGGGGCTCCCAATGATCAAGTACGAGAAGAACAAGTTGTGTGATGCATGCCAAGAAGGTAAGCAATCAAAAGCATCACACAAAGGTAAAACTCTAATCACCACCTCCTTACCTTTAGAACTTTTGCATATAGATTTATTTGATTGTCATAGTACTCCTTCACTTGTAGGGAGTAAGTATTGCCTAGTAATAGTAGATGATTTTTCTAGGTTTACATGGGTCTTTTTCTTGAAACATAAGGATGATACCCTAGAGATCTTCATAGGATTTAGTAAAAGGGTAGAAAACGAAAAGAACATCAAAATAAACCGAATTAGGAGTGACCATGGTGGGGAGTTTCAAAACGTAAATTTCACACAATTTTATGTTGAAAATGGGTACAAGCATGAGTTTTCATGCCCAAGGACTCCTCAACAAAATGGGGTAGTTGAGAGGAAAAACCGAGCCCTACAAAAAGCTGTTAGGACTATGCTTAATGCATATTCCCTTCCTAGCTATTTCTGAGCCGAAGCGGTTAACACCGCTTGCTATATCCAAAATCGGATCTTGGTACATAGGTTTTTAGGAAAAACACCTTTTGAACTTTGGAATGGAAGGGTACCACAAGTCCACTATTTTAGAGTCTTTGGATGTAAAGTCTACATCTTAAATACCAAAGATGACCTAAGAAAATTTGAGTCAAAAGCTGATGAAGGGATCTTAGTAGGGTACTCCTTAACTAGTAGGGGTTATAGAGTGTATAACAAGAGGACAAAAGTGATTGAGGAGTCCTTGAATGTTAAATTTGATGAAACAACTAGTACCTACCCTAGGAAGGCCTCAATTGATAAAGACATAGAGGAGGTGCAACCCCTTGCCCAAAGAATCCAAGATCTACTCTTGGAGGGCAATGATCAAGGGGGAGTAAGAGGTACTCTAGAGGATGAGGAAGAAGGAGTAAATGAACCTACAACCGCTAGGCCCTTGAGACATCACCATGATCACCCTATTGACCAAATAGTAGGTGATGTAACTCAAGGAGTAAGGACAAGGTCCTACTTTAGAGATCAAACTAGTCAAATAGCTCTAATCTCCCAATTGGAACCCAAGTCCATTGATGAAGCATTGGGAGATGTTGATTGGGTTTTAGCCATGCAAGAAGAGCTAAATCAATTTGAGAGGAGTGAAGTTTGGGAGTTAGTTCCTAGGCCCAATGATTGTACTATTGTAACCACTAGATGGGTGTTTAGGAACAAACTAGATGACCAAGGTAAAATCACTAGGAACAAGGCTAGATTGGTAGCTAGGGGGTTTAACCAAGTTGAGGGACTAGATTATGATGAAACTTATGCCCCCGTAGCTAGGTTAGAATCAATTAGAATTCTACTAGCCTATGTCGCTCACATGGGTTTCACACTCCACCAAATGGATGTGAAGTCGGCATTCCTTAATGGGATCATTAAGGAAGAGGTCTATGTAGAACAACCCCCCGGGTTTGAGGACCCTAACTATCCAAGACACGTATATAAATTAAGAAAAGCCTTATATGGATTGAAATAAGCTCCCCGGGCTTGGTATGAAAGGTTTTCTTCATTTCTAGTGTCCAAGGGGTTTAGGAGAGGAATAATTGACCCTACATTGTTCCTAAAATCTAAGGACAAGGAGATATTTGTTGCCCAAGTCTATGTAGACGATATCATTTTTGGGTCAACAAATAATGACTTCCTACAAGAATTCATCAAGTGTATGGAAGATGAATTTGAGATGAGTCTTGTAGGAGAGTTAACCTTTTTCTTAGGTCTTCAAGTTAAGCAAACTAATGAAGGTACACATGTCTTTCAAACCAAATATGCTAAGGAGATGTTAAAGAAATTTGGTTTAGAAAATGCTAAGGTAGCATCTACACCCATAGGAACCAATGTGAAAATGGATAGTGACATTGAAGGGAAAATGGTAGACTCTAAATAATATAGGAGCATGATTGGTAGCCTCCTATACCTAACCGCTAGTAGACCCGACATACTTTTTACGGTAGGTATGTGTGCAAGGTACCAATCTTGTGTCAAAGAGTCTCATTTGGTTGTAGTCAAGAGGATCTTAAGATATGTAAAAGGGACCCTTAATGTCGGACTTTGGTATCCTAGAACCCCTAGTGTTGACCTAATTGGATACACCGACTCGGACTATGTGGGTTGCAAGTTAGATAGGAAGAGTACAAGTGGAGGGTGTCAATTCCTTGGGTCTTCCTTAGTTAGTTGGAGTAGTAGGAAACAACCATGCGTTGCCCTATCAACAACGGAGGCAGAATATATGGCAATGGGTGGGTGTGTTTCCCAACTCCTTTGGATCATGCATACCTTAGAGGATTATGAGCTACATTACACCAAGGTCAAAGTCTTGTGTGATAATGTAAGTACAATCAACCTAACTAAAAACCCGGTTCACCATTCTAGGACAAAACACATTGAAGTGAAACATCACTTCATTAGAGACCATGTGGCAAGGGGAGACATAGAACTACACTATGTTGAATCCAAGTCGAACCTATCCGATATCTTTACCAAGCCTCTTCCGGAATCGGAGTTCACATCCTTAAGAAGAGGCCTTAGAATGTGTTTTGTGGAAGTATAGGATGAACTTGGAGACATTAGCTTTGAATAAGGGTGCTTGATCCAGTAGGGTGATACATTTGGCTCACTTGTGCTTGTGGCACATTGTTGAACCATTAAAAGTATCAATATATGAAAACTAGACCAACTATGGGGAAGACAAGTATTTAATCAATGGACATTTTACCCAAAGATCATAGTTGGACATTTTAAACTTTTGAAAACCATTTTATGTCATACATACCTTGCCATGCGTTTAGAATTCATATGATTGCAAAATTGGTTTCAAAGTTTGATATAAAATGTAGTGGTTTTCAAAGATTTTGGATTTTTGTCAAAAGTCATCCATGTTTGAAATTTTATATGGTTTAATATTTTTCCCTGATAAAGTATAACATTTCAAACATGTATGCAAAATTTTAGAATTTTTGGAATTTTCTGGAAGTTTCTGAAATTCGACAAAAAAGCTGAAAAATCAGACTGATGGAGTATCATGGGCAGTCGACTGGCACGCCTATTTTCAGCCACTGTGAGAAATTTTAGAAATTTCATATTCTCACATTTGATGTCATAGGGTTTGGTTGCTTGAGACAATCATTTTGATGGTGTCAAAGGGGGAGAATGAGTGGTTTAAGTTAAAAATTTGACTTAAAATGGATAATTTTAGGTATTTTATCTAACTTAGAACTTGAATGCTTGAATGTTTAAAATGGAGAAGGCATGGATTAAGGGGGAGGTACCTCTTAGGTTCTGATATATCTTATATTTTTAACATATTGTTGTTGTTAAGTGAAAACTTAACTTGGATTATGAGTAGAACTGAAAATGAAGACATAGATTAAGGGGGAGGTTACCTCTTAGGGATGTCTTAATTTTTCAATTGTTATGTTTTGCTACTGCTATTGTGGTTGTTGTTTATCTCTAACTTAAACATATTGTCACACATCAAAAAGGGGGAGATTGTTGAGGCAATCGGCTCTTAAATGATTATTGAGGCATCATGGTTTTGATGTGTGGACGAATAGGTTTAAGGTTAGAGTGTTATATTGTATTTAATGTGTGTGATTGAGTTTGCAGGACTTGGAGAATCACACATGGTGGACATATCCGAGGGATGAGAGCCGAGGGAGGAGAGCTCCAAGGGCAAGTCGGGAAGTGGATTTCAAGGGCACATGTGAAGGGTGGCATGGAGGCAAGCCAAGGGAAGGCTTGTGTGCCCATCCGAGAGACGATAGCCAGAGGAAGAGGACTTCAAGGGGCGAGCCAAGGGAGCAAACCTGAAGGCACACGCCAAGGAGAAGGTCCGGAGTGACTGGAACTAAGCTGGGAGGCAGGGCAGTCGACTGGCCTGGAGGCAGTCGACTGCCAAAACCCACAGAAAGTTTGCGGCCTCGGACCAGTCGACTGGCCTTGGGGCAGTCGACTGGTATACCTCGAAACTAGCCGTTGGCTAGCTGTTGGCTAGTCGTTGGCTAGCCGTTGGCCAGCAATTAATGCTGGGCCAGTCAACTGCCCTTGGGGCAGTCGACTGGTGCGGGGCTGGACAGACTGCGAGTCTGTCCTTTTCACCTATAAAAGGAGCACCTTTTTGCACGTGTACGGTACGATTTCGTACAGTAACGAGGTGCTGCCCAACTGAAAAGTGTTCTTGCTTCCTCTCACTCAATTTACTTCATTCTGTAAAGAGGAAGATGGCCGTTGTAAAGGTTTCTCCACCTGAAGGAGATTTTCATAGTGAAAGTTGTGCTCGCGGCGTGGATCCTTGGATTAGTCACCCATCTGGGTGGATACCAAGTAAAATACTTTTGTTAGCATTGTTTCATTTTCTTTTACATATTATTTCCGCTGCGCTAACAATTCTGTAGAGATCGAAACGATCCGAAAAAGTACATTCACCCCCCCTTGCATGCCTTAGACGATCCTTCATCCCCTTGATTTGAGCTCCTCCTCTTTACATTAGTCAGATCCTTCACCTTTGGACATTGGTTCTAATAATGTCCCTTTTGTTTGCATGAGAAGCACACAACGTGCTTCTTATCCTTCCGTACCATGGGGCCGACATTCTTTGGCTTCTCCTTGGTCTTGGGTGCCACTTGCACCTTCTTCTTGACCAAATTAGGATACTTACTCTTATAGTGTCCTTTTTGCCTACACTCAAAACAAATAATGTGATCTTTATTTTTACCAATTGAAATTTTTATACCTTCATGGGGTGTAGAGGTGGCATTTGATTCTTCTTCTTCTTTATTGACCTTGGATGATGGTATTAAAGCATTTCTTTGATCCGATGTCAATGGCGAATTTTGCTCCCCCTCAATCCTTGAAGTGGAGGCTTCTTGAACTTCATCGTTGGATATTGAGCATCTCTCAACTTCCGAATCTTCCTCCTTTGATGAATCTCTCTCTTTGGATTTGTCTTGATTTGGTACAGTGGAGAAATCTTCATGAAGTTTTGCCAATTTGCTCCAAAATTCTTTGGCATCTTGAAATTCTCCAATTTTGTCCAAGATTGTGCTTGGCAATAGATTGATTAATAACTTGGTCACTTTGTCGTTGGCCTCGCATCTTTTGATTTACTCCTCATTCCATTTGCTTTTCTTGAGGAGCTTTCCTTTTGTGTTTGTTGGAGCATCAAAGCCCTCCATTAGAGCAAACCATTGCTCTATCTCCATCATAAGGAAAATTTCAATCTTTGATTTCCAAATATTGAAATTTGCTTTATCGTATGGTGGAGGTGCTCGGATGTCGTAGCCGAATTCCATTTTTGAAGTTGAACCCTCTTGATGAAGGCTTCTTGAAATTAGGGTTTCTTCAAACTTCTTCTTCCTCTAGCTCTTGCTCTCTTGGCGATGAGTCCAAAGAAGAGCAACCGTGCTCTGATACCACTAGTTAGGTCCGGTAGGAGAGTTAGAGGGGGGGTGATTAACTCCAATCTTTGCTCATTGTAGATTTGTTGCGGTGGAAGACTTGAGCAATGCTAACACCTTGATTTTACTTGGTATCCACCTCCTTGAGGTGACTAATCCAAGGATCCGCTCTCCTCACTCTCTCATATACTATGAAAGATCTCCTTCATGAGGTTGAGAAACCTCTTACAAACTTACAGGAAGATATAACAAGAACCTCAAGCAAATACAATAGAAATCTTACAAGATTTACACAACTTAGCTCTCTTTGCTTTTCTAGCTTTCTTCAAACTGGGAATCACCTCTTGATCCTTGGAAATGCAACAACACTAAGCTCCAAGGCCTCACTTGAAATGGCAATGAAGGAGGAGGAGAATCGTCGAAGAGCTGCGCGAGCGATACCGCATCAAACCTGTGTGAAAACCCTATATACCCGATGCCTAGGGTTCCCTAATCAATTGTCTGATCGATTACCACATCAGACTTAGCTGTTCAACGGCTATTTTTTGAAGCATAATTGATTAGTCAATCGATTAAGAACAACCTTAATTGATTGCTGAATCGATTCAGCACCTTTCTGTGCTCTCGCGCAATACAGTTGTAATTGATTATCCAATCGATTACCAGACACCTTAATCGATTGACCAATCAATTAAGGGAAGGCCGAATCGATTGCCCAATCGATTCAACCACCTTCTGTTCTCACAACTTATTTCTCTCAATCGATTATCTAATCAATTCATACCTTCCTTAATTGATCACCCAATCAATCAGGAAAGATCTTGTTCGCAAGAACCCAAACCCCAGTCAATTACCCAACAGATTGAGTCCAACCCTAACTTGTGTGTACAAGTCTAGGGTTCCCTTGCCTAACCTTGGTCAACCGTGACCTGTTAGGACTTCTCTACCAAGTGTCCGATCAACCTTTTGACCAACTTGAATTTCTCTTGCCTAGCTCCCAACTAGAACTTAACCTGATTCCCAACCAGGTTTGCCTAACCCTCGAGTTAGGTCTAGTCTCTTGGTAGACTTCCACCTTGCCAACGTGCGATCTCCCCGATCCTCCTGGACTTCACCTAGTCCCACTAGGACTTTTCCCATGCCTGCGTGAGATCTCCCCGATCCACCTGGACTTCACCTAGTCCCACTAGGTGTGCCTAGTCCCACTAGGACTTTTTCCGTGTCAGCGTGCGATCTCTCCAATCCACCTGGACTTCACCTAGTCCCACTAGGTCTCTTCCAGTCAAGTCTCCAGTCAACCTTGACTCAGTTGACTCACACGACATTCAGACATCATATGATATTTAAACATCATTATCAAATATCGAAACATCCAACCTTAAGCTTACCAAACTTACCAGACATAAGCTCACCTGAGTCTAGTCAAACTAGGTCAAAGATTACACCAACAACAAAAACGACACCGGCAATTCTTCCATTTTCTTCCCCGAGTGTCTCCCACATCGGAAGGTGATTAAAGGTAAGGTTTTCCTCTTGATCTCGTTGGGTTTCTGAGATCACTGTTCTCCCTTGTTTTTTGAAGATGAGATCAGTTCTTGGCACAGATCTGGAGGTTCATCGGTCTGATGTCGCCTCGGCTGCTAGGGGTTGCAGGATCTGTGGATGCAACTATGTCGGCGCATTTCAAAAAGGGTAAGAGTGATTATTTGATTGTCGAAAAGGAGGATTATTAGATTGGTGGATCTGGATAGCAATTTTTTTGTTATTGTTTGATCCTACTCCTTGTGTCTGTTTTTGGAGCTTATGAGGGAATTAGTGTTGTTTATTATGGGAATCATTTGTGAGATCTATTTTGGGTTTATGGCAATAGGATCATGAGTGATGTAAGTTGCTATAGGTTTGGTTTGCTTGTTTAGTTGCTGTGGGCAATATAAAACAAAAATGCTTTGTTTTCTGAAGTTGCCGTGGGCAACGTTAAAAACAAAGAAAGGAATATGGGATTATGCATGGGTTAGGTGGAGATGGATCTTAATTTTTATGCGTTAGTTTAATTGAAACTAGTTATTAAACTAACGGTTAATGAATAACATAATTAGGATAAATCTTAATTAAATTCAAAAATTTAGTTTGGCTTATTGCTATGTGTTAAAGTAGCTAAGTTGTACTTTTGACATAGGACCCTAATTGGACGTGGTTATCTAGACAGAAGGTTCTCTCCGATATTATACAACATTTAAGAGGCAGGTACCTTCTGACTTATCTCTGTAGAAATTTCAGTTTTCTATGTATGGTTCCCTGTATAGATAGTAGTAGGATTTACCTTTATCTAACTCTTGGTTGTCCTGCTTGGTACTTACTGCTTGACTTTTGACATATTCGAATTTATTTTCTATACAGTCTCTTTGCTTGATATTCTGATTATGGAGAGTACACATGTTTATCGATACCTAGCATTTTTGCATGCCTAGTAGGTTATTGTACACCATAATTTATGCTTTAGACCAGTGCATATCATTTGAGATTATTTGATGGGTATTAGCATCATGCACCATTTTTGCATTATTGCATAACTGACGATCTCTGGGCTCCCTTCTGGTTGAGACAGATCATCAGTCATATTAGGATCTACACACATTGCCACTCATGGATTAGTGGTACTATCAGGAGGGTGTGTGCAATTGCCCTGTCAAGGCTCCGCTCGGCCGCTCATGGGTAGTGGTTCCACAACGTGGTAGCAGACAGGGATCCCTCCTATTTTCCGTGATACGAGGAGATGAGACCGATGCTCCCTCATATGATTTGGGGTAGGACGGGTGTGACCTCCGCCAGCATCCTGTCTACTTGGTCACTTAGGAGCAGTGACGCCAGAGTACGTACAATTGTTATAGCCCTACCCACTCGACCTCACCCATGATCGATGACGGTGACTGACTGGCGTCAGGGGTGACCATGTCATTGCATCATGTGCACAATTGCATAATTTGCATTATTTGCGTTTGCTGCACTTGTTTAAGCTAGGCTTGCTGCATTTGGATGACATACACATACAGGAGGGATTTGCTTTGTTTATGGTCTGGTGATCATTCAGGTTTAGGGCTTTGTGACCCTCATACCCAGCAGGTGAATTGTTATAGGTATATTTTGCATGTAGTGTACCGATCATATATTCTGAATTTCCCTTTTAAGACTGTATCTATTTGCTTCTATGCTGCTATTGTATAATCTTTTACCGCCATACATATATATCTAGTTATATATCCGCGGAGTCTCCCTGGACTCATAATCGTTTGCTTATTTTTCTTTTTTAGGATGACGCCGCCAGGAGAGCCCAGTAGCCAGTCCCTCGTTGATATCGTAGTGTCTTTGTTTAGTCCATATTTTCTTTTAGTTATGGTTAGGATGTATTTCTCATTTTATATACGTTAATAGACGTGTCACTCATTGTTATGGTACTTTTATGTCATGTGCATCGTCAGTCTGCCCAGAGGGCATTTTGGAGTTTGCTTTTACAGTATAAGCGATGATACTCTTTTTGATAGTATTGATAGTTGTTTATTCCTTTATTTATGTCATAGTTTGATCATGTGTGTGTGTGTGTGTGTGTGGTGTGTGTGTGTGTGTGTGTGTGTGTGTGTGTGTGTGTGTGTGGAAGCTGTAGAGATCATATTGTGTATGTATTGGTTTGAGATTGCCCGCCGTACAGGGAGGGGCTGTCCGATTTTCTTCGGACATGCAACCCCTCGGGGCGTGACATAAAGCCTCGGGCCACGTGTCGGGCGCTCAAGACCTCTCGAGAGCCCAATATCTGCAACGTCAGCAAACAGATATATTTCACCGGGGCTATAAATAGACCCCTGAAGCTCAGTTTGTTTCATCCAACGCATTCCAAGCATTAGCAAACGAGTTTAGAATAGTTTTTCTTTCTTTTTTTGAGCTTTCCACGTGTAAGAGGCTTCTCCGCCCAAAGGAGATATATTCAGGAGAATCGAGTCATATTTAGCCTTGGATTAGCAACCTCCTTGGTTGCAAACCAAGTAAATCAGATTGTCTCTCTCTTTCAGTTTGCTTTATTTAATTTATTTATGTTTATTATTTCTGTTGGACTAACAAATATCAATGTTAAAGTTAGACAAAAGATTTATTATATTTCTTTCAGGGGCAATTCACCCCCCTCTTGTCGGTCGACCATGATCCAACACTTAGGAATAATCATTAAATACAATTAGAGTTTGGTTGACATTAGATATACCCAACCCTGTACATTAGTCGCATGTTTATGGATTCTGGTTATTTTTTATATCATTGCATAGTTGTGACTTGGTTGTATGCTCATTTAGTATCATGCACCATACCTGCATAGTTGCATGCTGACGAACATCGACTTCCTTAAAGTTAAGTCCGTCATCAGTCATTTAGCTGCTCTGCCCACTCAACCACTCATGAATAGTGGTAGTTGCTAGAGTACGAGTAGTTGTCTGTTGGGTATGGCTGGCGGGTTTCCCTAGCGTAAACTTGGTCGTCCTTGAGAGACCTCTCCATGTCTACGGATTAAAAATTAATCCGAATGGAGACCCGTCTCCCAACGACCATCTCGTCATCGTATCGTTCGGTACGAATTATAACTTGGCCAATCACAAAGGTCGTGCCTTGTAATTCTCCTAACCGAACGACTGCAGAAGAGACGACAAGTGGATCGTCGGTTCTTGTGTTTATGGTCGGGGTTCAATTAATTAATTATTAGCTATGATACAAAATCAAAATAATTAACTAATTCACATGAAATGACGATGCTAATCAATAAGGCACAAAATAACAATAGGAGCTAAGGAAAGCATTATACCTTCCCTTTTACCTCGTAGCCATCTACCTTATGTCCCTCCCTTCTCGGATGTCGTGTGGGCGACGAGCTACCGAGAACCGAGATCACCAAAAGCACCAACCAATCCCACCAACTGTTGGTGCAAGTTGCATCAATGATGTTCTTCTTTAAGTGTTTTAATGTTTGACAATACACTTAAGTCAGTGATACAATAAACAGACAAAGGGGAGTAAAGGAGAAGTGACCTAAGTTGAAGAAAAGTCCTAGTTAACCTAGGCATCGAAACCCTAAGACCCGGCGAAGGGCTGCTGGGCACCTAGCGAAGGGCTGCTAGGCATCGAACCCTAAGACCTAGCGAAGGGCTGCTGGACACCTAGCGAAGGGCTGCTAGGCATCGAACCCCTAAGACCTGGCGAATGGCTGCTGGGCACCTAGCGAAGGGCTGCTAGGAGTCTAAGACCTAGCGAAGGGCTGCTAGGCACCTGGCGAAGGACTGCTAGGGAATGAAGACCTGGCGAAGGACTGCTAGGCACCTGGCGAAGGATTGCTAGGTAATGAAGTCTTGGTCCAAGGGACTGAGCAACTTAGCTGAGCGATGACTAAGGACAGGAGTAGAGACGGGTCAGAGTTTGGGCGTCTCGAGATCCGGAGTAATCGGAGGCTAAGCAAAAGTCCACCCGAAGGACTGGGTGGCAACCGGCTCCTGAAAGGAGTAGGTGGAAGGCGCGTTCTCGGGGGTGAGAACTTGCGCCGGTTCGACCTAGGGTTTCATGGAGATCCAAAGTCCGAACCAAGTCCTTAAGGCTAATATTATATGTATATGTGCTTTGTGTTTGTGTATCTTGCAGGTACCAAGATTGGAAGACAAAGCAACCTGCTGGAGGCCCTGAAGCAGGGCGCCCCCAATGTTGGGGGTGCCCCCATGCATCCAGGGCGCCCCCAGTGTTGGGGGCGCCCAAGATAAAGCAAGAAAATGGCAGTCTTGTTTGGTAAGCAGAATAGGTGTCAAGCGGGGCGCCCGGAGCGTCCGGGGCACCCTGGTTCAAAGCTATATTTGCAGTTTCAAGCCCGAAACACAGATAAGCCCTCATGAGGGCGCCTGGGAGGTCCGAAGCGCCCTGGTCAAAGGTTTAATCAGCTGCGGTGAGGTAGACGCGGGGATAAAGTTTGACCGGGTTTATCGGGGCGCCCCCAGCGTCCAGGGCGCCCCCAGGAGGCCTATATAAGGGGCCTCGAACCCTCTGCTTCAAACACAACTGCTGTGAGTCATTCTGATCATTCTGACCGACGACAACGTGCTAAAGACGAGGCTCTACGACCGGGAGGCTCCAGGAGGAAGTGCGCGGCACTTCGGAGGCCCAGATCGGCTGACGCTTCGACATAAGTTGTTTTGGTTTGATTTACATTCTGCAATTCAGTTTAATATCTTTTTGCTTGTAAATCAACTGTAAGACGGGTTTTCTCCGCCTCCGGAAATTCCGGAAAGGTGACCAATAGTGGACTCACGCCGAGTACATAGACCTTGGACGTACTGACCCAGGGGGGGTCGGGAACCAAGTAAATAAATCACGCGAGTAATCTGTGTTTTGTTCTGTTCTTTATTTTTCTATTTTCTGCTGCACTAATGCTTTAAGTCTAGAACGAACAAAAGTTTTATGAAGTTTTCAACGAAAGATTTATGGTCGACGAACAAAAGTTTTACGAAGTTTTCAACGAAAGATTTATGGTCGATATTCACCCCCCCTCTATCGACGGCACCGGTCCTACAATTGGTATCAGAGCAGAGCCGCTCTTCACCAGACTAACCGCCGACGGAGCAACGACACCAAGAGTTGAGGGGGAGCTCAGGGGTGAATCAGGTATATTTTATTTAAAATGTCTGTTTTTAAATTTCATATCACGTGTTTCACATGCAGGGAGAGAGGGCACTATAAAAATCAGTGCCCTACTTGTAAGACTCGGTCTACACCACCGGCGGCAAAGGAGACACCAGCGCCAGGAGTCCGAAGGGACAAAAATCACATAAGATGTTTCAAATGCGAGAAATTCGGACACTACTAAAATAAATGTCCGGTAAAGGAACGTAAAATTTACGTTCCAAAAATTTCAAAATTCTTACACTGTCTTTTGATAACATAGTTAATTTTTCTGATAAATTAGATTTTCTGCATAGTAAAATTAATGTTTTGCATGTCAAATTAGAAAATACAGATATGACTAAAATATCAGAAATTAATTATTTAATCCAAAACATCAATTCAGTAATTTCTAAAATAAATTATCATAAATTAATTCTGATAATTTTAATTCTGATAAAATTAATTCTGATAATTTTAATTCTCATAAACTTAATTCTGATAATTTTAATTCAGATAAAATTAAACCTAAGGATAAATTTGAATTCAAATTGGAATATCTTAAGGGTAATTCGGAATTCAAATTCGAAAATCCTAAGGATATTTCCGAATTTAAATTTGAAAACCTTAAGGATAATTCTAAAGATAAGTCTGAAGTTAGTGAAGATAATTCTGAAATTATTTTTGAGGATCATTCTGAGAATAATATTGAAGATAAAATTCTCCTAAATAATAACTTAATTATAGATAATCTTGAAGATTATTACAAAATATTAATTAGTGTCCCAAATTACTCCTCCTATTTTGAGGATACTAAAAGATATAATTTTGAGGATAAGGAGGATATTGAACTATCTAAGATCAAGGCCATAATTAATAAAAATTACAAAGGTTCAAATAAATCTGAATTGTTAGAAAAATTTGAAAAGATAGATAAAGATGAAGCAGAAATTTTCGAAATAATGAAAATGATAAACTTAAATCCACAATTATTAATAAAACAAATTAATTAATTCAATTAATTCAACAATTATTAATAATTCAATTAATTCAACAATTATTAATAATTCAATTAATTCAAATAATTCAATTAATTCAAATAATTAAATTAAATTCAAATTATTTTAAATTAAATTTAAATTAAATTCAAATTAAATTCAAATTATTTTAAATTAAATTTAAATTAAATTCAAAATAAATTAAATTCAAATTATTTTAAATTAAATTTAAATTATTTTAAATTAAATTTTAATTAAATTAAATTAAATTAAATTAAATTAAATTAAATTCAAATTAACTCTAAATTAAATTCAAATGAAATCTAAATTAAATTCAAATTAAATCTAAATTAAATTCAAATTAAATCTTTATTAATTTTAAATTAAATCTTAATTAAATTCAAATTAAATCTAAATTAAATCTTAATTAAATTCAAATAATTAACTAAAATTCAAATGAATTCAATCAATTCAAACAAATTCAATTAAATTCGAATAATTCAAATTAAATCAAATAAATAAATTAAATCTAAATTAAATTTAAATTAAAATCTAAATTCAATTCAAATTAAATCTTAATTAATGTTAATTAAATCTTTCTTTTAAATTAATTCAATTAATTAATAATTTAATCTAAATTAATTCAAAATCAATTAATTCTTAATCAATCCTTAATCAATATAATCTCCAACTAATCGTTAAACAAGTTAAACTTGTACTAAAATAAAATATTACCCAAACTATAACAATTAAAATTAATAACATTAAATATGTCAAAGTGGGTTGACATATTCGCGGGTTCACACGACATGTATCAAATCGGGAATTTGATACATCATTAGAAACTTAAATAAAATGATTGGACTTGTTTGACTCATGCATAATTGTCATGTCATGCATCTGCTATTTCTTTTAAATATATGACATGTCATTCATATTTAAATTTTATGCATATATTAGAACGGCTATAGGAAAAAGAATAATTGAAACTTGATCAACATAGTATTGGGTGGTGGTGAGATGATAGTACGTTAGGGAAGCCTCTTCTAATAAGGTCAAGTATACACTACTTGGTCTCTTTAGACTGGTGAAACTAGCCGAAGCTACCGATCCAAGACCCAAACTAGTTACACCAGAATTTTTTAAAAAGTAATTTTGAAAATGAAATTTCATTAAAAGGCTTTGTCAAGGAAAGGGTTGATGATCCAATAAGGCTACGGCCAAAGAAGGCCTAGTGCCTCGCCAAGACCTGGAAGCCAATTTTTGAAATTCAAATTCAAGTTACTTCTTGTCAAATTCAAATCTAACACAAGCTTCAATTGAATCTTAGAATTAATAATAAATTAAGAAAAATGATTCAAGCATCTCACAATACACCTATAAGGCAACCATGCTGTTGTATTGATACATCTAAAATGGGTGAGATGTTAAGGACTAATGAATTGAAAAATATTTTCAAAATTATTTTCCAAAATTGTTAGAATATTTTCCTAAAAATATATTTTTAAAATAGTGCTTCAACATAATAATGTTTTCATGGAATTCATGCTTGTCTGATGGAATATACATATTATATGTTTTCAAAAATTATATTCTTTTGAAAATTGTTTGACTCACACAATTAGACACAAGCCTCTTAGGACAACACTAAAGTTCCTTAAGGCACTTAGATAGAGTTAAATGGTATCGGGTACAGGGGGAGTGCTTTTCATTTTTTTTTTGAAATGGTTTTCAAAAACTGCACTTTAAACATTACTTTTCGAAAACTGTGCTGTAAATCATTATTACTTGTGTTTTCAAAAAGGGTTTATGTTGTAAAAATTATATGTTCAAAAATTTACCTGTTTCTTTGACTTTGATAAACCCTAAAGACACAGAGGAAAGGTCCACTTCATGATCTTCAAGGACTCCTAGGATGTGTCAAATTTAGGAGGAGTCTGAGCCAAAAGAAGAATTTCAGAAAAGTTTTTTTTGGTAATTATTTACAACAACAACAACAACAACAAAGCCTTATCCCACTAGGTGGGGTCGGCTATATGGATCCTTTTACGCCATTGAGTTCTATCCCCTACTATATCATCATCTAGATTTAAATAAAATTTATCTTGTTTTATTGTTGCCAACCAAGTCTTTTTTGGTCTTCCTCTCCCTCTTTTAATGTCCGTATTTATCATAGTTTCACATCGTCTAACAGGGGCATTTATTGGTCTTCTAAGTACATGTCCGTACCATCTCAAACGTGTCTCCCGAAGTTTTTCTTCAATAGATGCAACTCCGACTTTCTCTCTAATACTCTCATTCCTTATTCTATCCATCCTCGTATGTCCACACATCCACCTTAACATCCTCATCTCTGCAACTTTCATCTTTTGCTCATGTGCTCGAGTCATAGCCCAACATTCAGCACCATATAACATAGCAGGTCTAACTGCCGTTTTGTAGAACTTCCCTTTAAGTTTTAGAGGTACTTTACGATCACATAAGACACCCGATGCTAATCTCCATTTCAACCATCCTGCTTGTATTCTATGTAAGACATCTCTCTCAATTCCTCCATCACTTTGCAAGAACGATCCTAAATACTTAAAGTTCTCGATTTTAGACAACTCATCATCTCCTATCTTAACAATTGTTTCACTACGTCTAGCATTGCTAAACTTAAATTCCATATATTCAGTCTTTACTCTACTAAGCCTAAAACCTTTCATTTCTAGAGTTTCCCGCCAAGATTCTAGTTTAGCATTTACTCCTTCACGTGTCTCATCTATCAAAACAATATCATCTGCAAACAACATGCACCATGGCACTGTATCTTGAATGTGCCTAGTGAGTTCATCCATGATTAGTGTAAAAAGATAGGGACTTAAAGCTGATCCTTGATGTAACCCTATCCTTATTGGAAATGCTTCAGTCAATCCACCTGAAGTCTTCACTCTAGTCGTTACATCTTCATACATATCTTTAATTAGGTCAATATATGTTACGCTAACGCCTCTCTTTTCTAGAATTCTCCATATAATTTCTCTTGGTACCCTATCATAAGCTTTTTCTAAATCAATAAATACCATGTGTAGATCTTTCTTTTGCTCCCGATATTTTTCAATTAATTGCCTAAGAAGATGTATAGCTTCTATTGTCGACCTTCCAGGCATGAACCCAAATTGATTTTCGGTTACCGTGGTCTCCTTCCTCAATCTTTTTTCTATTACTCTTTCCCAAAGTTTCATGGTATGACTCATTAATTTAATACCCCTCTAGTTTGCACAATTTTGTATGTCTCCTTTGTTCTTATATAAGGGAACTAGACTACTTACCCTCCATTGATTAGGCATTTTTTTTGTTTTCAATATTAAATTAAATAATTTTGTAAGCCATTCAATACCTTTTTTCCCTAAACATTTCCATACCTCTATTGGGATATCATCCGGTCCCACGGCCTTTCCATTTTGCATCCCTTTCAAAGCTTGTTCTACTTCTGAAGTTTGAATTCTCCGATGAAAATTAAAATTTCTATACTCATTTGAAATACTTAAATTGCCTAAGTCAAGTTGGTCCCCTAAACTTTCATTAAAAAGTTGATGAAAGTAAATCTTCCACCGCTCTTTTATTTCGCTATCATTTACTAGTACTCTATCGCATTCATCTTTAATACATCTTATTTGACTAAGGTCTCTTGTTTTCCTTTCTCTTGCTTTAGCTATTTTATAAATGTCTCTTTCCCCTTCTTTTGTATCTAAATTTTGATATAATCGTTCAAAAGTTTTATTTTTTACTTCATTCACTGCTTTCTTAGCCTCTTTCTTGGCTATTGTATATTTTTTTAAGTTTTCCTCGTTCTTACAAATATATAATTCCTTATAAGCTATTCGTTTTTCTTTCACTTTCTCTTGTACTTTCTCATTCCACCACCAAGATTCCTTCCTTGGTGGTGCATGCCCCTTTGACTCACCGAGTACATCCTTAGCTACTATTTTCAACTTTGATACCATCTTATCCCATGTCGTATTAGAGTCGCTATATATTTCATCTAATGCTTGTATTCCTACCTTCTCCTTCAATATGTTTTGCTTCCCATCCTTTAACTTCCACCACTTAATTCTAGGAGTCGTGTATATTTTTCCTCTATTGATATTATAACTAAGGCGTATATCTAACACTACTAATCTATGTTGGGTAGTTAAGCTTTCTCCAGGGATAACCTTACAATCTTTACAAATCTTCCTATCTCTCTTCCTAACCATAAAATAATCAATTTGTGATTTATTATTCCCACTTTTGAATGTGATCAAGTGTTCTTCTTTTTTCTTAAAAAATGTATTAGCTAGTATAAGGTCATATGCTATCGCAAAATCCAATATAGTTTTTCCTTCTTCATTTCTTGTTCCAAACCCATAACCCCCATGTACTCTCTCATATTCTTCATTTTTCGCTCCGACATGTCCATTTAGATCGCCTCCTATTAAAATCATTTCATTTGGCGGAATGTTTTGTAATACCTCATCTAAATCGCTCCAAAATCTTGATTTAGTTTCTTCATCTAATCCTACTTGAGGTGCATATATGCTAATTACGTTCACAACTTCTTTCGCCACTACTATCTTGAGAGCTATAATTCTATCCCCCTTTCTAACTACACCAACAACTTCATCTTTTAAAGAACTATCTACAAAAATACCCACTCCATTTCTTGTTTTACTCTTTCCTGTATACCATAACTTAAAACCCGAGTTCTCTATCATTTTTGCCTTCTCACCTACCCATTTTGTCTCTTGCACACACAAAATACTAATTTTTCTCCTAATCATTGTATCTACTACCTCCATTGTTTTACCAGTGAGAGTTCCTATATTCCATGTTCCAAATCTGAGACTATTACTTTTCTTATAATGTTTATTCTTAGTCCACCTATGGTGTGAGAACTCTTGCCTATTTAACACTACACCCAAGTTCTCATGGAGATGTAGCGGTCCTTGCCGAGACGTTACAGTCGGACCCTGCAACGCGAACCCTTGCATATTTAGCACTACACCCGGGTTCTGGAGATGTAGCGGTCCTTGCCGAGACGTTACAGTCGGACCCTGCAACGCGTTCCTTCCGGGGAACATCCTAGCATTAGCATAATACTTTAATGGATCCATTCATTGAGTATTTGCCATAGTTTTTTTACGCTGGCTGGCAACCTAACGCAACCCTCCTCCTTTATCCGGGCTTGGGACCGGCCATGACTAGGTCGTCACAGGCGGAGTTTTTTTTTGGTAATTATTTATTTTTTTAAAATATTTCTTTTTAATCTGAATCAAACCTTAAGACTCAGAGGAAGAGTACTTGTGGTCAACAAGCTTCCCAGGACTAAGTCAAGTTTAGGGGGAGGTCAAATTAAAAGAATTATTTAATAACATGTTTTCATATCTTCAAAATCATGCTAAAAATCTGTCTTTCAAAATACTATTATTCTATTTGTTAGAATTTGTGTGACTTATGAAATTATTTTTGAAAAAATGTTTACATGGGTTGGAGAATTTCCAGAACACTTAGGAAATGTCCATGTAGTCAACAAGGTTTCCCAGGATGGTGTCAGACTGAAAGATAAACCAAGTCAAGTAAAATATTGGGTCTTCAAAAGTTCACACATTCTTCAAAATATACTAGCATATATTTTCAAAAGTACTATCATTTTTTTTCTTTTTTGGCAAAATTCTGTTAATATTTACTTGAGCTTGAAGAATTTTTAGGACACTTAGGAAAATATCCTTGCAGTTAACAAGGTTTCCTAGGATTGTGTCAGACTGGAAAAGAAACCTAGTTAAGTAAAATATTATGTTTCAAAAATTACTTAGATTTTTCAAAGTTTCATCTTTTTCAAAAATAGTTAGTACTTGCAAAACATGCATAATATTTATTTTCCAAAATAACATTCTTTCAAAAGTTATGCATTTTCCAAAAGTACTTGCATTTTTTTAAGATCATAATAATTTTCAAAGTACTTGTACTTTTCAAAGCGCATAGCATCTTTTTCAAAATATGCATTTTTCAAAAAATGCAATATACCATTCAAAATACAATGCTTTCAAAAATTTTGCACTAAGTACTTTCAAAAAGAACTAAAGGTTTTCATTGTTGGTACAAGTAGTTTCTTGTGTTTTTTTGATGTATGACAAAGGGGGAGAGGTGTGCTTAAGTTAGAAAACTTTCCTCCCAAAAATCAAAAATGTAGTTTCAAAACTTATATCATTTTTTTTTCTTTTTTGATCCCAAGGATGGTAAGTTAGCCCCTTAAACCAATCTAACTTAAGTTATTGTCAAACATAAAAAAAGGGGAGATTGTTAGTGCAAGTTGCATCAATGATGTTCTTCTTTAAGTGTTTTAATGTTTGACAATACACTTAAGTTAGTGATACAATGAACAGACAAAGGGGAGTAAAGGAGAAGTGACCTAAGTTGAAGAAAAGTCCTAGTTAACCTAGGCATCGAAACCCTAAGACCCGGCGAAGGGCTGCTGGGCACCTAGCGAAGGGCTGCTAGGCATCAAACCCTAAGACCTAGCGAAGGGCTGCTGGACACCTAGCGAAGGGCTGCTAGGCATCGAAACCCTAAGACCTGGCGAAGGGCTGCTGGGCACCTAGCGAAGGGCTGCTAGGAGTCTTGTTGGGACCGGGTGCATGTTGACATGGATACGGGTTCGTAATTTAAAGATTTAATTACGTGCAGCGGAAGAATTAGCATAAATAATTTCTCAAATTATTTTAACCACGTATCTAGCATGCAACCTTATGATGTGTGGACATGATCATAAATTAAAATTTTGCAGAAAAGTAAACTAATTTACTTTGTACCTCGCGTAACTCGAAGAAAGGGACGAGATCCAACCGTAGCGTCCCTTGGAAGCTTCGCCTCTATTCGCGTCCACGCCGAGTTCTCTTCGGGATGACTTCGCAAAGCCACGAGTTTTGTGCCGACGAGAACTACTAGATTCTCTAAAGGCACAACTAGAATATCAAGAGAGAGATATGGAAACTAACCACCAAGTAACGGAATCAAGATCCGGGAGAGGAAGGAGTTGCGATCCGCTTCTTCTTCTTCTTTGGCACCTTCTTGGTGGAGGAGGCTCTCGGGAACCCTAGGCGGTGCGCCGGCCCTAGAGAGAGAAAGGGGTGCCAGCCCTAGAGAGAGAAAGGGGTGCCGACCCTAGAGAGAGAGAGAGGGAGAGAATAAGGGAGAGAGAGAGAGCTTCTTAATCTCTTGATTAATTGGAATTCAAGGCTTGCCTTTGGTTCCTTTATATAGTAGTCTCTCCATTGCCAAGTCTCCCTTTTAACGGAATAAATTTACATAAGAAATTTATCTTATAAATTTTCTTATGAATTATTCCGTTATGCCAAGTTTTATTATAACTAATTTTATAATAAAACAAACACATCTCCCAATTTATTATGGAATTAATTTTTACAAGAAATTTACTATATAAATTTTTCTTATCATGGAAAAATCAATTCACAATTGATTTTATAAAATAAAATAAACCATTTAAAGTTTATTTTAATCTCCATGAAATTAAATTTATTTATATAAATTTCTTTATATAAATTTATTTATCCATAATTTTATAAAACAAATCACGCTTGATTTATTTTATAATTTAAACCAAATAAATTGGTTTCTCTCCTTTGTTGTGGCCGGCCAAACCAAAGAGGGTGGGGACCCTCTTTGGCCGGCCAAACCGAGCCGCCTCCTCGCGAATTAAACTCATTTAATTTGCCCAATAAGCCTTCAAAAGACTTAGCCATTTTAAGCTTCCGATGCGCCTCTGATAAATTCAGATTCGACTTATTTCTCTTAATCGGAAAATCTAATTTTCAACTCGTTTTAAATCCCTCGGATTACTCGTTGTGCGTGTGACTAAATAGGCTTTCGATTTATGTTGGTCGTCTATAATTAACCAATTATAGAACGATCATGAGTGGCACCTAGTAGTACATCATGACCCCCAATTAATCGAAAGATCAACGGTTGACCTCAGAAAGAATTCTGAAACCCTTCAGCAGCTATAATGAGTCATGTCTCATTCCCTTCACCATCTTATACCCACTTGGTTCAGGACACGGTCTATGTGTGTCAGTCCCCACTAGGCTGACTACGTCACACCTAGCCCAAGTAATGTCTTTCTCGTCCAATGGATTCTAATTACTCTCATGTTTCCTAGATATTCATACTCGGAACATGTTATGCTCTGGCCATAGGCTTTGAGTAACAATCCGACGATAGGCCTTGGGTATACATCTCCTCGCAAGGAGTGGTGAATCCTTTGTAGGCTGTTCAAACATCTTCGGGCACTTCGGCTTATACCCAACCATCCTGGGTCCACACCTCCTTAGAGATGCTTGCTTAAGATGTCAAAGTATAAGTCTCCGTGACCAAGATGACTTGAACACCGCAAGTCAAAGGAACATCGCACTTAAGCTGCAGTAAGAACTTCATTGACATATCTACATGTAGATTCCCATATGAAGTTTTACAGCCAGTCACTCCAATGAACTAGTTCACTTAACTAGCATCCATGTTTATCTCCGGACATCCCAATGTCACCAGCCAGTGAGAATCAGCTGATTAGAGAATAACCCATGCTAGTCTCAACAGAATTGATAGTGTCCGTATTTATCAATTCATCGACTAGGGACAATTTCAATACTTCACAATTGCACATGTAGAGATAATCACTAGTTGTGAATTCATCACAAATTCTCTCATGCTGTGAATTGTATTGCGGACATTCAGTAAATGAGTTCAAGATTTCAATCAAATACATGAACATGTATACTCAAATAGTGAATATTCATTTATTAAAGTAAATGATTACAATCATAAGGCGATTGCCTTAGGACACTTCTCTCATATTACTAACAAGTCTAAGACCTAGCGAAGGGCTACTAGGCACCTGGCGAAGGACTGCTAGGGAATGAATACCTGGCGAAGGACTGCTAGGCACCTGGCGAAGGACTGCTAGGGAATGAAGACCTGGCGAAGGACTGCTAGGTAATGAAGTCTTGGTCCAAGGGA
Source organism: Boesenbergia rotunda (assembly GCA_024364735.1). NCBI lineage: Eukaryota > Viridiplantae > Streptophyta > Magnoliopsida > Zingiberales > Zingiberaceae > Boesenbergia > Boesenbergia rotunda. The sequence continues at coordinate 307,849 of JAGFNQ010010598.1, forward strand.
CTGGGCAACTTAGCTGAGCGATGACTAAGGACAGGAGTAGAGACGGGTCAGAGTTTGGGCATCTCGAGATCCGGAGTAATCGGAGGCTAAGCAAAAGACCACCCGAAGGACTAGGTGGCAACCGGCTCCTGAAAGGAGTAGGTGGAAGGCGTGTTCTCGGGGGTGAGAACTTGCGCCGGTTCAACCTAGGGTTTCTTGGAGATCCAAAGTCCGAACCAAGTCCTTAAGGCTAATATTATATGTATATGTGCTTTGTGTTTGTGTATCTTGCAGGTACCAAGATTGGAAGACAAAGCAACCTGCTGGAGGCCCTGAAGCAGGGCGCCCCCAGTGTTGGGGGCGCCCAAGATAAGGCAAGAAAATGGCAGTCTTGTTTGGTAAGCAGAATAGGTGTCAAGCGGGGCGCCCGGAGCGTCCGGGGCGCCCTGGTTCAAAGCTGTATTTGCAGTTTCGAGCCCGAAACACAGATAAGCCCTCATGAGGGCGCCTGGGAGGTCCGGGGTGCCCTGGTCAAAGGTTTTATCAGCTGCGGTGAGGTCGACGCGGGGATAAAGTTTGACCGGGTTTATCGGGGCGCCCCCAGCGTCCAGGGCGCCCCCAGGAGGCCTATATAAGGGGCCTCGACCCCTCTGCTTCAAACACAACTGCTGTGAGTCATTCTGATCATTCTGACCGACGACAACGTGCTAAAGACGAGGCTCTACGACCGGGAGGCTCCAGGAGGAAGTGCGCGACACTTCGGAGGCCCAGATCGGCTGACGCTTCAGCATAAGTTGTTTTGGTTTGATTTACATTCTGCAATTCAGTTTAATATCTTTTTGCTTGTAAATCAACTGTAAGACGGGTTTTCTCCGCCTCCGGAAATTCTGGAAAGGAGACCAATAGTGGACTCACGCCGAGTACATAGGCCTTGGATGTACTGACCCAGGGGGGTCGGGAACCAAGTAAATAAATCCCGCGAGTAATCTGTGTTTTGTTCTGTTCTTTATTTTTCTATTTTCCGCTGCACTAACGCTTTAAGTCTAGAACGAACAAAAGTTTTACGAAGTTTTCAACGAAAGATTTACGGTCGATATTCACCCCCCCTCTATCGACAGCACCGGTCCTACACCAACTTCTCTCTAAGCCGAAACCCTAACTCCAACCCAAGGAGTTGCGCCGGCCAACTTCCACTCCCTTACCTTTGAGCCGCCGACCACCTTGCGCCTCCTAAGCAAGCCGGCCACAAAGGAGTCCTCGAGTGGAAGATGAAGAAGAAGGAGAAGAGGGGAAACAAGCTTCTCCTTCACCCAAACAACCGGCCAAAACCCCTCACCTTGCACCGCAAGCCTTGCGCCGCCACCAATCCTTGCGCCGGCCAACTTCCACCTTTCTTCCCTCGCCGCACACTATAAAAGGAAGAGAACTTCTCTTCCTTTGTCTAGTAATGGTTGACCACCAAGTGGAAGAGAGAAGAGGAGGAGATGATGGAAGAAGAAGGAGAGAAAACCCTCCACCCGCCGGCGCCCTAGGAGAGAGAAAGAGAGGATGTGAGGTAATGCCTTGGTTGGATGATTAATTGGATTGTCTAGCCTTGGTTTCATGATCCCATGGGATTTGTATAGGGCTAAGGTAGAGACCAAGAGGAGGAGTTGGATCTTGGCCCGCTAATGGATCTAAACCCAATCCATTAATTAAGATCCATTCCACTAAAGGATCTTAATTGAACTTCCTCACCAACTCCCATATTTTCATATAGGCTCCACATATTATGAGTCGTTCATCCCCCCTTGTTTAAGATATTGAATGCCCGTCAATTAATTTAAATTACTGACAATTTAAATTAATTAACTTCTGGATCCTTGATTAGTACCACTCAACCTTATCATCATGTTGGATCAAATCCACCTGCAGGGTTTAACATGATAAACCTTTTGAGCTCATCAAGGGGGCATCATCATCCCGACTCACTAGGACACGGATTCCGTCAATAATCAATGGCACACCATATAATTAATATTATTTCCCAACTTACCGGACCTATCGATCTAACAGAATAGATCTCGCCCATTGGTAAATCAAAGAAATAATAATTAATCATATGTGCTCATTATTATATCGGAATTTAGGGATCGTACTCCATAATAAAATCTGAGGTCCTATGCAATTATCAAGCCAGTACAAATTGGATGACCTCTGGTTTTGGTCCTGCTCAATGTACTCAAGCACACTAGTGTAATTCTATGGTCAAGACCAATCACACCTAATTACACTACAACCATCCTGATGGTTTATCCAATTCCATCTTGATTGTGAGCCTCTACTTATACTAAGCAAGGAACTGATAACATGATCTTCCGTGTGACACCACACACCATGTTATCTACAATGCAAAGTAAAGGACTTTTATGCATGTACTAATATAAACAAGCACCTAGTGTTATTGTGATTCTCTTTTCAAAATAAAGATGATCTTATATATAAAAGAGCAAATCTTTTAGTATACACATCTATCATTGTCCTGTTATGCCGCACTCGACCACTCATGGGTAGTGGATGTTGGAGTTGTAGGCAAGCAGTTGACACCCTCATCGTGGTTTTCGAGGGATAACAGAGTTGTTTATGGCTCCCTTTTTTTTGGATTTTTGGAGTAGTTGGCTCCCCAGTATTCTATTCACTCAACCACTTATAGTAGTGATATTTGTTGGAGTGTGTACAGTTATCACAACCCTACCCACTCGATCTCACAGATATAATGTGATGGTGGCTTGACTGGTGTCAGGGGTGACACATGTCATTGCATCATGTGTATTTATTACATTTTATATTTTTTTATGTTTGCTGTATTTATATGAGCTATGATTGTTGCATTTGATTGATATACATGTATTATTTATGGTTGCACTTTCATTCCGTTTTATATACTCACATAAGTGTTATTCTGTTCCGGAGACTGTACACTTTTGATTCTATTTGCTTGTTGGACCTTTTATTATGTCATGCATTTATCTACTCTTATATCCGCAAAGTCCTCCCGGACTCACCACCCCTACCATCTATTCTGTTTCAGATAGCCGATAGATGTATTACTTGGAGCCAGGAGAGGATCTAGTTGTCAATTCCATGGTATCGAGCCCTTTTGGAGTTTTCCCGCATTTTGTTTATTTTCTCATCTTCTTTACTTCCATATTCATTTTATTCGATTGTATTTATTTTCTCAGTAGAGTTATGTGTAGTTTGGGTGGAGTTATATTTGTGTATTTATGAACTAGTATGTCTGTCGTTGGGTTTATTTTTGAGTTTTAATTGAGATATATAATTTTTTTACTTGTCTTTTATATCGTTATTAAATACGTGATTGTGAAAATTTTCATTACTATTTTGATGACTGATGTGAGGCTGCGCTATTTATGGTTGAGAGATATGTATAATTGTTCCATATTATCTGCTGTACAGGGGAGATGTTGCCCGATTTTCAAATAAGCATGGATCTCTAGGGGCATGACAATAGTTATATATGATAACTTGAACTAAACACACCCTAAAAATCTCCAAAATTCTTGAAACCGGATTTTTTTTAAGTTTACCATATTTAACAAAATGTCCTTTTCAATTAATGAAAGCCCCTCTTGGTTGCCGCACGAGGTTAACTTGTTATGTTGACTTCCCATATAAAAAAAGTCTCACTAGATTGTCACATTTCATGAGCACTATGTGCAAGGTCAATTCAACTTAAAAGAGATATAGTTCAACTCTAATCTCAACTTCATCTAAACTGTGTTATTTCACCATATTCTATCCGCTTTCCGGTTGCATGCAACACCTTCAACTCTAACTAATGTGACTTGTTCATGGTTATGAAGACCTTTCTTCGATTCTTTGGCCTTCTTTTTCCTCATTTGTTACTTACTCAATGGCATGCCTCTCCAAGTTCTCTGTACCCTAAGTGGACGGGCTTCATCACGTGTTTTAATATTTAGACAAACGGTTTAGATTATATGTGCATTTGATATTTGCATTAAATTGTGCAGGAAGCATGTGGAGCTTAGGATTCTATGAATGGGATGAGAGTGGATAATGAGTTAGCATCGCCAAGATAAGATGCTCAATGGCATGGTGTGTTACGAGATTAGAACGGAAAAACGGCAACAAGAATAATAGAGAACACACCAGATTTACGTGGAAAACCCTTGACAGGAAAAAATCACGGGCAGAGGAGGAAAAATCACTAAGAACGACGGAATACAAAGTCGGCAACTCTTATATCATAATAAAGCAAAGAGAAGTAAAGAAAAAGAGAGGTAGAGAAAAGAAAGAAGAGATAACCAAATAACTTTCTTGATTGATTGATACAACTTGTCTATGAGATACACAATTTATAGGGACCTTAGAGTACTTAGTCAAATACAAAATTAATAACAAAACTGTTAATTAACAGATTTATAAAGAATCTGTTAATTAATATATTAATAAGAAAATATCTAATAAATATTAACGGATTAAACAGAATTCGGGTCACCAAATTCTAACAATCTCCACCTTGACGTGAATTCCACAAATCTTCAAAAAAAAACATTCTCCACCTTTTCCACAAAAGCCCCACAGGCAAATCTCAGCATCTAGCATCAACCAAGTCCAAGTAATGTTTAAACTTAACGATAGAAAGTGTCTCACATCAATGTGCTTTGTCCTCTCATGAAGCATCTGATCCTTCGTGAGGAAACTAACACTCTAACTATCACAAAAGACTATAATAATCTGCAAGTCTTTGCTAAGCTCACTGAAGAGTCCTTTTAACCAAATAGCTTTCTTATAAGCTTCCCGTAAGTGATCTACTTTTATCAATATCATCTTGTGACGGCAACATCACCTATTACTGTGGATCCTTGCAGAACATATAAATTGACGGTTTTCCTTAGTCCCTTCATCACAATAAGAGACACTTTACTGACCTTCACAGCTCCACCTTCACCAGTGTACTTATACCCTTTAGAATCAAGAATACTCAAAGAGATCATATTTCTCTTCAAATCAGGAGCGTGCCTCACATTACCAAGTGTTCGAATGACACCATCAAATATCTTAATTCTGACCATACCAATACCAGCAATTCTGCAAGATGTATTATTGCTCATCAAAACGGCACCACTCGAAACCGTTTCATATGTTGAAAACCAGTCCCGATTGGGACACATATGAAACGTACAACCAGAATCAAAAATACATTCCTCACTCTGCTTCAAATCAGCATCAGAGGCAACGAGAAGTTCATAATCACTGTAATTTTCGGCAACATCAGCCTCACCAGACTTCTCTGATTGTTTTTCTCTCGAATTTTCACCTACCCTTTTATTCTTATTCTGCAGCTTATAACATTTAGATTTGATGTGACCCTTCTTCTTGCAATAATTACAGATCTTATCGCTATTTCTACCCCTGATATTACCATCAGAGTCTTTCTCCTGAATCCTTCCTCGGATAATAAGACCCTCACCCTGAGCCTCAGATCCTTCGACAAGCTATTTCATTTTCTCTTTTGAAAATAATGAATCATAAACTTCATTCAAAGTAAGAGTATCACGACTATATAAAATAATATCTCTAAAAGCCGTATATGACGAGGGTAAAGAACACAGTAAGATCAATGCTAAATCTTCATCATCATATTTGACCTCCAAAGCCTCTAAGTCAGAGACAATTTCCTTAAACACGGTCAAGTGATCTCTTAACGACGTACCTTCTGTCATGCGATGAGAATACAAACGTTGTTTCAGACCCAGTTTGCTCGTAAGACTTTTTCTCATGCACAACTGCTCCAGTTTTAGCCATAGTGTAGCAGCGGATTTCTCCTTCAAAACATCCTGTAAAATCTCATTCAATAGGTGAAGGTAGATCTGAGATAGAGCTTTTCGATCCTTACGTTCCTTTTCCTCCTTTGTCCATGTCGAGGGCATGTTGTCTATCCCGAGCACTGCATCGTCTAAGTCCATATGCGCTAGCACCGCTCTCATCTTAACCTGCCATAGCGTAAATCTGGTGTTGCAATCCAAAAGCGGAATATCATACTTCATGCTTACCGTTGTCATTAATCCCGTTTGAAATCCTCAAAACCAACCTCGCTCTGATACCACTTGTTACGAGATTAGAACGGAAAAACGGTAATAAGAATAATAGAGAACACACTAGATTTATGTAGAAAATCCTTGACAGAAAAAAACCACGGGCAGAAGAGGAAAAATCACTAAGAACGACGGAATACAAAGTCGGCAACTCTTATATCATAATAAAGTAAAGAGAAGTAGAGAAAAAGAGAGGTAGAGAAAAGAAAGAAGAGATAATCAAATAACTTTCCTAATTGATTGATACAACTTGTCTATGAGATACACAATTTATAGGGACCTTAGAGTACTTAGTCAAATAAAAATTAATAACAAAACTGTTAATTAACAGATTTATAAAGAATCTGTTAATTAATATATTAATAAGAAAATATCTAATAAATATTAACGGATTAAACAGAATTCGGGTCACCAAATTCTAACATGGTGATCTAATATATTTCAGAGAATGATAGATAAGACATTCGAACGACCACAAGATGAGAAACATTGAGTGATGTTGGAGAAGCTCATGGAAGTTGACTTGGCATAACCAAGTTTGTTGACATGGTGGTTTAAAGTCCATTGGAATTGATGTCTATATATCAGGATTTCTTTCTTTTTTTTATGTCTTAGGGTTTTAGTCTATATAAGCGTTTAGTTATTTGATTTAAGGAAAACAATTTTGATTAATGATATTTTTGACAGTGTTTTTTTTTGTTTCCTTGTATCTTTTTCGAATCAATATATTTTAGAAGATTATTTTCGATATTCGTACGTAAATTAACAGATTCAATAACCGGCAAGATAATTGCCATCATGTTCGGTGTTAAAATCTTTTATATACATAAACATTCACTAGATCTTTACATCTTTTAATATGACTTAATTCATCTAGATCTTATCGAATTAATGTGGATGTATCTAAAAATAAAATTATTGTAAACTTATCAAAGGTCACCCTCTAATTTAAATAGTTGAGGTGAGACATTCTTTAATTTAAAGACTTGTATTTATTTTATGCAAAATTCTTACTTCGACTTAAAGGAACTAATAATTTTGAAAGCCTAAATCACACACATATATATTTTAATTGTATAATAAATATATAAAATGTGTATAAATGTTAAAATTTTTAATGATATTAAAGTGCTTTGTCATAAAATTACAATGTTAAAGTGATAAAAAATCATGTATGTAGTTGTTAATGCTAAGGGTCATAACTTCATGACGTGCGCACGTTTGGTAAGGGGTAATCAGCCTTATAATATAATCAGGATTACATTACAAGATTGATTACTTTGTTGGGTACAATTTTAAAACTGTAATATAATGTAATATGCATTATAAAAGTTAATAAAGTGTTATAATCTGAATTACAACGCCAACAACATGTAATCTGGATTACATTACAGGCTCCATTACATTACAAACTGGATTACATTACCGCTAACCAAACGTAGCCTAAGTGTCATACTTCACGAATGCCAAAAATTCATAACACTAAATTGCATAATTGATTTAACCATGCTAGAGTGTTTAAATTTATCATGCTAAAACGTGATAATTTGATGATTATAAAACATTGCTAGTTTGACAGTGTTGAAGGTCATGCAAATTAAAGACGGTGTTGTCTGAAGCATCATCGAAAACATAATAATGTGTTACTAATTATACTTATCAAATAATTATCATGAGTCAATAATGCTTGAAAAAACATCAATATAATTAGAAAAAGCATAAGCAAATTAAGTGATGTTTTCCCTACGGTATATGTGTGAATTTGGTATTGCAAATTTTGGTGTTCAGTTACTTGAGTTTGGGAGTTTGTCGATATTATTAAAAAATTCATATTAATGTGTCAAAGTTGTTGCCTTATACATTACATGCATTTTTTAAATTCTTTTTGAATTATATTATATTATATTATTAAATTCACCTTTTAAGGGAGTTATTCAAGAAAAACGTTTCAAATTTAAAAAGAAACACCTTCCAAATTAAAAATAATTAATTCAAATCAAGCCATAGCTTTCCATTTTTCTTTAAAAAAATATCAATAAACAATTGATTCAAATGGTGAAATAATAAATTTATTATATAAATACTATAAATTCCTGCAAAGCATTTATTCTAGTCCAAACTAAAAATATAAAATAGAGTTAAATTTTATTTACTTTTTATCCAACAAATATTGTTTCAATTAATTATTTAAAAAAAAATATTATGTACTATTATATTATTTATTTAGAATTTATGACTTACTATTAATTAATTTTGGTTTAAGTCGAAACAATTATACTTAATTATTTTAATAAAACTTTAAGTAATTAAATGGAAAGAAAAATAATACTTACTATTATATTGCTTATTTAAACTTTGACAAATGCTTCGTAGATATCCTCCTTCAATTTTCTCCTTCCCTAGACTCCTTTATTTATCATTGGCTATTCAAACTAACCACATAATCATTCGTGATGCAATGCCTTCTAAGTTGCTACACTCTTCAAATTATTTTTTTCTAACACTTTCAATTTAATGAATATTTTATTTTAAATTTAAATAATTTTCCTAAAAAGATAAAAGTTATTTTTTCCGACATACATTTACTTTTACCTAGTAAAATTTGCCTACATGAAGAGTTAACCTTCCTATACATGTATCAAGAAATAAAACTTTGTATTATTTAAATACAAAATTATTTTTCTATGTACCAAATAATATATTTAATATTTTCTCATAACATCATCTATACTTTCTTTATATTTTCTAACTTTAGATAATTTAGAAAGTTAATTTGATCCAATATATAACTTCATTTTATTGATATTTTGCGGACATGTTTATTTTATCAAGTAAATTTATTGATCAAAATAATTTCAAAGATAGATGTAAGTGATTTACCACACCCTAATTGAACCCTTCTACTTGTCATTCGTATGAAATTGTTGTAGAAATAGTTGTTGAAAATTTAAAAGAAAATATAATATTAAAAAAGCTAGCTATTAGAACTTGGAGAAAGAATAAAAGAGGAAGAGAGAGAGAATTGTGTAAAAAAACTTGACATGTTGAAAAAAAAACAAATTCAATTTTAAGGTCATCATGATTCTAAGATAGAATAACTTAAATTCAATTGTGAGCTCACAATCACAAACAAACCTAGCTCCTCTATTCCTCTAATTGTCATTCTTTCTCCTTTCCCCAACCACTAGATATGCACATACCCTAGCTAGTAGATTTCGGTGACCTTATTCTCAAGTTGGCTGATAATGGGCTCCTCTTCTCAGCAACATCATGTTCTAAAGGAATTTTGTCGAACACCGATCATATACCATTGGCGGTGGCCAATTAAGCCTTATGAAATGGGACTATGCACTACAAGATCATTGATGAATCAACAAGCCATCATATTGACCTATTGGCAATAAGAGACCTACTATGTTTCTTTCAAGAATCAAGGAGAGTAAACTAACGATTGTTCACAAAAATTAAGATATATAGAATGACATAAGAATAACTAACAATTCAATATTAAATACGACGATCGGGCTTTGGAAGACAATGAGGGCAAAATTTGAAACTCCAGCTAGATTAGCTTTTTAGAACCAATACCTTCAGCTTTGGAGAATTTTTAAGATAATAAGTCAACGGGGAGTTTACTATTATAAAAGAGTCAACCTTCGACAGTAGCAATGATTATTGAGGTGAATTTAAATGCTACGATGTACAAATTTAGGGTTCATAAGGGTTTTATGTGCCTAATTTAAAAAGTTTGTCGTCTATATTTGTATGAATATTCAAAAATTTGTCGGTAATATTTGTCATCATCGACCATCATGTGACATAACGACGCTAAAACATTGCGTGCATAGTTTATAAAAATTTATCAATGATGATACCTATTTCGGAGACAATTATCGATGGTATGATTTAGAAAACTATTTATTCCAACAAGGATACTTTAACATACATCCTCTCTTTATCTCAATGATCTTATCAATGCATTCTCAAAACCAACCTTTCTCCTTCCATAATAGATTCACTATAACACTTCATAGAACCCCTCCTCAAACTTTGACTATAATTTGAGTACACATGTACACGCACTTTAACTAGCAAATCATTTTTTATGTCTATACTACCATTTAAAGCCTTGCTGCCTTAAGTACATTCCAATATTTTTTCTATAAATCAATTCTTTTCCACCAGGAATTGCAAAACTAGGGGACAGGGAAAACCAAACTTCCCTAGGGAGATGAATTAGAGAAGGGCTTTTACTATGCAATATAGTAAAAGAAATATTGCAAGGTCTAGTTTCTTCTCTAGTTGTGTTGTTTGGCCAAGGAATACTTTTCCTTGCGAAATCCAAGTTCAGGTATAATTCCCTTTTTTCATTTGTTTTTTCATAGATGTTAAATCAAAGGCGTATCTTTTTTTCTCCTTTCTTCTTGACAACTTCTAGCATCATGTGTTGGAGGAAGAAAATGTTAAAGATGCAGTTGCAGTGTGTTGTTGGATCATTGTTGTATGTTAATAACATCTTTTCATCTCAAAGGTTTTGCAGGACCTTTAGATTTGTTTTCAAACTTTAAGGAACCAATGGAAAACAAAGTAAAGCAATCACACTCTGAAAGGTATATATGTATATATAATGGATCCTTGAGTGTAGTATGTTTAAATTCTTGATCATTTTTGTTGAAAAAAAATGTGCAAATAACATTTTTCTTGAGTGATGTAGTGAAAGATTTTCAATAGAGTTTATCATTTTTTTTTTGTTTTTGTTTTGACAGAAACATTACGGTCTCGGCTATTGAACCAAGTAATAATTCTCGTAAAGATGGTATATGTATAAGCTTTCCTTTGAATTATTGGCAAACTAATTTTATTCTTTAAGTATGCTTAATTTTTTCCTTGGCAAACCAACCTAGAGGGAAAACTGCCTACGAAGAGGAGGAGAAGATATGTGATGCCTTGTGAAGAAGATGAAGAGATGAACCCTGAAGAATTGATAGTTGCTAAAGATGCCGCTGATGAAAGAAAAGAAAAGAAGATCGGTCGATCTCAATCAACAACCACCTTTTGTCCTAACTTTGATAAAGCATCTGATGTTAATGGATTACTCCGCCCGAGCAAAACAAAGCTTGTGCTTGACAAAGAGGATGAAGGAAAAGAGATGAGCGACGTCGCTAATGGAGATCCAATGACAATGATCAAATGGGGTATCACAAGGAGGAGATCCAACGTTAATGGTGAGTCGACTAATTCAAAAGGTCATAAAGATGATGATATCTACACCAAGGCGAAGAAAGGAAGGATGGTGAACACCATGAACAGTGACACTGAGGACAGTGGGACTGAGGGGCTTAGTGAAAGAGAATGCACTAGGGTTAGATTTCATGGAAAGGGTCTTGATGAAACTACTCATCCACATGAAAAGAAGAAGGGTGCGATCAAACGAAAAAAGCGAAAGACTCGTTCGATATATGAATTGCTTGCGGACAAGAGAACACTTCCTCCACCACCAGCTGAAATGAAACAAGAAAGCTCTCTGATTGATCCAGTTGTTTCTTTGTTGATTTCTCTAAGGGAAAAATAATTATTTGATGGAAGAAGTTGTTGTTCTATAATAAATTATTGTAATTTCGGTTCTCTTAATTTAAGAGCAAGAATGGTTTCTGGATAATTATTGATAATCTATCATTTTGTGTTATCTAGTCTTGATTGTTAAGGGGAAAAATTTATTTGAGTACTATTAAGTATTTTTAGAGGTTAATGGAATAAAATTATATATGTGAATCATGCATGATATAGAAAATATAATTATCAAAAGTGATTATAAATATTAAGAAGACAAATGTAATTATTTTGATATGAACATGTAATCTATCTCGCAAAAAACTTATTCATATCATTTGGAAAGAAATGAGATAATAACGCAAGTCGATTATTTAATTATCAATATGTGAACTATTATATGTTTTGTCTAGGAGTTCATGTAAGATAACATTGTTATTGGTCTAAACTTCAATTAAAATCAATATTCACTATAAATAGAATTTATATAAAAATAGGTTTCCTAAAATATTGCCTAGATATTATATCATTCAATTCTTATGCTAAGCTTTAATGGCATGCAATACTAAATTAGAATAGTGGACAAAATCTAGTAATTTTTTACAAATATTATATTAGATTTCTAGTGAATTCATATTTTTTTAATTTAAAAATGAACTATATTAAAGAGGTTTCTTAAAATGTTATTTATTACTCAAACCATATTGAGAAATTCATAGTTTAAAATTTTCAAAGTATCTTAGAGAGCCTTTGTTTGTAAATTTTTTATTTTCATTTTTTGAGAAAACCTTGTTTTCTTTTCTTAGGAAATGAAAATTAGACATTCTCTATTTTTCTTTTCCCATAGATGATATCCCCTTTTCTAGAAAATAAATGTGAAAGTTGTCAACTAAACAATGTTTTTTATTTTATCAAAAAATAAAAATAGAAAATTTACAAACCGAACGCTCTCTTAAATTTTTATGTCTTTTTAAGTTGAAATGAACAATATGAAGCTTTATTGTTACAACAAATATGCCTCTTTTCTAATTATAAATATGGTATTAATTAATGACTTTAGACAAGCACTGTACCATATTAAGATAATAGATCTTAGAATCAAAAATATAAGATGATATACAAGCCCTATTAGAGCATATGTTTTATAGAGAAAAAAAATTAATACCATTAAACAAGGAGGTAGGGGAGATACTCAACTACATGAGATACATGAATAAGTATGGCTATTTTGCAATATCGCTAACTGATTGGTCATGTAAACGAGTCAACATAAGTGTAAGCTCGAACTACAAATGATTTAGGTTGTGTATCCTAGAATTCCACAATATGGATGAAGAGATCTTGTCCTCTAAACTACTATTGAGAGTTGGATTGTCCAATTGGACATTACTAAAAATTAAGTTGGTTGACTAATATATGTGTGTTTCATGCATAGTTTTTGGTGTTATTTTACATCCATTTTATTTTATCACATGAGCATATTATGCATACTTTCATCTCTTTTACATTATTTTTACTTTATTAATTGAAAAACTGCTCTTTGTGTTTTATTGATAAGACACGAATTTATAGCTTAATTAGAGTCAAAATAGCCTTGGAGGATGCATTCCAGCATGATGCACGATGTGGCCATGTCTCCTGACATGGTCGTGCGCCACCTACGGAGTAAAATGAGCGAACGAAGCAGCAAAAGAACTTTCAGAGTGAAACACGAGCAGGTCATTCCAGGGGCACGACCATGCTTTTCCCTGTTGCTCATTGAGGAGACATATAGTAGGCCACACGACCAAGTCATGCTTCCCAACACGGTCGTGGACCATGCGGCGGCAACACCCTCTTTTTAAGAAAATTTGGTATTTTAGGAAATTGCCCCGGTTAGGGATAGTGCCCGTAAAGCAGTTTTCCCTCCGATTGAACTACCAGATCCCGGAAGACCATCACCTAGCCCTTTCAAATCGCCGCGACCGACCACACCAACCTCCCTTAGGTTATTTTACCATCTTTAAAGATCACTTATTGGCCGGTCTGAGATTCCCCCTTCATCCCTTTATTAAGGAGGTCTGCAAGTATTTCCAAATACTTCTTTCCCAACTAGCCCCGAACTCCGTTCGGATCTTAGGCGGGGTCGTGGTTATCTTCTCTACTTACAACATCCCTCTCGATCCTAGGGTCTTCCACTTCTTCTACTACCTCAAAAAGCAGGAGCCGGACAATTTTTTCTTCTAGGCCCGAGCCAAGTCAGCCTTCTTAGACAAAGTTCATTCTTCCAATAAGGGATGGAAGTCCCACTTCTTCTATGTGAACACGACCCCGACCCCAAACTGGCCTACCGAGTGGGTAGAGGACCTACCCACTCAGCCATATATGCCTAAGAGCTATCGCTCTGAGCCGGTGTTTCAGCTGGCTTTCTCCAAGATCGGGGGGCTTCGCTTCCACACTGGCCGCCTGCTGAGCGAGGTGGTTTTGTACATTTTCAGACTAAGCCACATCCCCACTACTCTACCGGGCTCCTTCGGTAAGTTCACTTTCTTGTCCGACCCTTTAGCTCTAACTAAAGCTCTTTCTGTGTTGCAGCTCAAACCATGTGGAATGCTATACTAGCTGACGAGCTCGGCCTCGATGAGGCAAAGCTGAACGCCCGAGCGGCAGAGGAGCTGGCAAATCGGGAAGTGTCGCTAGTGAATAGTGCCTCGGCCCCGGAGCAGTTAGAGAATGCTGAGGGCGACTCGAGGGCGGAACCACTGGCGAGGGATTCTGAAACAGAGGCCCAAGTGGTGGATTTAGAAATGGAGACACCGGCAGTGGAGGCAGAGACAGAGCAGCCAACCTCCAAGAGACTGACAAGAAAACGCCGCCGAGTGACTATCTCCCCGAGTGTGTCTCTAGCTCGGGATTTGATCGAGGAGGCTCACGATCTGACGGCTCCTCCACCCGGCCGCCCTCCTGACACAAGAGCCCTGGCCTCCATCTCGGCACCACCTCGCTCGGTGGCTTCGGTGGATCCCTCCGAAGCTGACACAGTGGCTGCTGTTTTGGCAACACAGTCTCCTCCTCGACTTCCAGTGGATCTGCAGCTTCCCTCGGCGGTCAGCTTGACACGGATTGTCCCACCCTAGCCAATCAATTTGCACGGTCGGTTGGTTGCGAGCTGGGATCAGGGGATGGCAACCACCCACGAGAGAAGTGCGCTGAACCTGGCTGACAACTTTTTCATGGACGCCACTCAGGTCTGTCTTCCTTTTCTTTGTTACTCATGACTTTGCTTTTCATATTTGCTTCTGTGCAGTTTTGGGTCCCTATCGGGCGGTCACCCAGTCCTTGGTCCGCAACACCAGGGAGCGTCGGGCGGTAGAGCAGAGGGTGAAGGAACTGGAGACCCAGTTGAGTCATTCCACTCCCCCCCCCCCCCCCCCACCCCCCCACCCCCCGGCGAGGAGGGCATGGAGCTCCTCCGGTCTGAAATAGTCTTTTTGAAGGCACAGTTGGAAGAGGATGACGCCCGGGCGGAGGAGGAACATGCCCTACTGGCAACAGCTTCTCGGGAAATAGACCAGCTGGCCGTTCGACTAGAGGGTGTGGAGGCTCAGAAGAAACTGTGTTGGTGCAGGAAGCACCAGATCGAACCTTGTTTTGATATTGGCAAAGGATTCAAAGTTAAGGGTTGTTTGTTGTCTAACAATGCTGCTTGAGAGTGCAGGAAACAAAGTCCTAGCGAAGGGCTGCTAGGCACCTGACGATGGGCTGTCAGGAAACCAAGTCCTGGCGAAGGGTTGCTGGGCGAAAACCAAGTCCTAGCGAAGGGATGCTAGGCACCTGACGATGGGCTGTCAGGAAACCAAGTCCTGGCGAAGGGTTGCTGGGCGAAAACCAAGTCCTGGCGAAGGGCTGCTAGGCGAAAATCAAGTCCTAGCGAAGGGCTGCTGGGCGAAACTCAAGACCTGGCAAAGGGCTGCTGGGCAAAAACCAAGTCCTGGCGAAGGGCTGCTGGGCGAAACTCAAGACCTGGCGAAGGACTGCCGGGCAAAAGTCCAACTGGAGGATCCGGTTGGCACCAGGTAAATTCTCCCGAGAGGAGTAGGTGAGGACGCGTTCCCCTTGAGGGAACATTAGGCGTCGGTTCGACCTAGGGCTCCATTTTGGAGACCCAAAGTCAGAACCAAGACAGCCAAGGCTGTGTAAGATTAACTTATTAATTGCTGTTTTGGACTAACCATGGATGCAGGACCGAAGGACTGTGTTTCTGTAGCTCAGAGAGCCTCAAAGGAGTGAGGCAGTAGCTGAGCAGGGCGCCCCGGATGTTTCGGGCGCCCCAGAGTCAACCCAAAGTCAGCAGAGCAAGTAAACGCCCCGCGCGCATCGGGCGCCCCGCGTGTCGCGGGCGCCCACTGTGCCACGCCACTGGCAGCTACAGCAGCTCACCCTCGCGAAGAAGATGAAGCCTTGACCGGTCAACCCGGGCGCCCCGCGCGCGTCGGGCGCCCCAGTCAAAGGTGATCCCGAAGAAGTAGATATCAGCCTTGACCAGAGGGCTCGCCGAATCGAAAGCCACGTGGGGGGGCGCCCCGAGCATCCCGGGCGCCCCCAGCCCTATATAAAGGACCCTCGACCCTCTTCTTCAGGCATCAATTCTTCGGACACTTCCACGCTCTTCTGCTTTCGTGCTTTGCTGCAGATACTGCCCAACTCGAGCCGACGACGTCCCGCTGCCCCGAAATCTTCGATCTACTCCGGACGTCGGTAAAAGAAGAGCATAATTCTTATTATATAAGTTTACTGCACTTATTCTGTATTCAATAATTGTAAACTGGTTTACGAACTTATAGAATTGCCCGCAGAAAACGGTCAACGACCGTGGGCCTTGGAGTAGGAGTCGACACAGGCTCCGAACCAAGTAAAACGACCGTGTTAGCATTGTTTGTGTGTCTTATTTCCGCTGCGCACTTACTCTTTTTAAATCCGAACGATTTGCGACATTCACCCCCCCTCTATCGCATTTCTCGATCCAACAAGTGGTATCAGAGCGGGGTTATTCAAAGTTGGTGCAACCACCACTTTGAAAATTCTTTTCGGATTTTTTTTATCGCTTTATTTTTCAAATAAATAATATCTGTGAGTGTATTTAAAATATCCTTACGCCTTTTTCAATTTTGAATTTTCATCTTTTCACCATTCATTAGAATTGATAAAACGATCAATTTTTGAAAATTTGTCATAAATTTTTTATTATTATTTTAATATTATTTTGCCTCGAAAATCGTGCAATATTTATTTTGGACTATTTTTCTCTTGCTCCCGCACTACTAATCCAAGACCAAGTCTTGGTACATTTCTATTTTTCTTTTTGTGTGCAAGATTTGTTCTTAATGGCCAATCAAGAATGGAACAGTACCCGTCCACCACTCTTCTCCGGCAAGAACTTCAACTCTTGGAGAAGTCAAATGGAGTCGCTTCTAAAAGCCCACATGGACCTATGGCTAATCATCCAAACGGGATTTTCTTTTCCCGTAGAAGATGGAATGTCGATCGCTTGGGAGAAATTGGACGAACCAACTCTGAGGAAGATCGAGACTGATGCTAAGGCAACAGTAATCTTGCAATGTGGTCTAACCAACGAGCAACTCAAACTAGTAGGTCCATTCAGATGTGCTAGAGAAATCTGGGAAAAACTGATTAACCTTCATCAAGAGATCTCAGATGAAGAAGAAGATCAGGTAAATTATCTTGCCTTTTCGGTCCAAGCACAAACAGCCGAGTCAGAGTCTGAACCAGAATCAAACGACGAACTGACAGAGATGGTAAGTAATTTTAAATGCTTTTCAAAATTAGAATTAAATAATCAAACAGATACTATAATGGTCGAGGAAGGTATAATTTCTATTGCAGGGAAATCTCCTAAACAACTACCAAAGAAGGAGCTTCAACAAGTACCCGAGTCCGACTCAGACACGGAACCAGAAGATGAATCTAGATCCGAGACAGCAACAATTAAGGGGGAGATTCCCAATAAGGAATCAAAAGGTAAAATTACAAATTTAAATTTTAAAAATCATATAATTTGTTACATATGCAGGGAGAGAGGGCACTACCAAACTAAGTGTCCTACTCGTAAGATTCAAACGATACCACCGACGGCAACAAAGAAATGAGCTCCAAAAGCACGAAAGAACAAGAGTCGCATTCAATGCTTCAAGTGTCAGGAGTTTGGGCATTACAAAGAGGAATGCACAGATAAACGTTACAAAGATCCAGGGAAACCAACCAAAATGGGTAACTGTAATTTACATCCAAATCAACTCTTTACCTTGAATACTGATAGTTTAATTAATCTCCCTTGGTCAAATTTAGATATGGATGCATGCTTAGATAACTTGATGAAATCATGTATATTAGCAAAGTCAAAATTCAAAATGTTAAGACAAGAAAATGAGACTTTGAAAATTAAAATTGATATACAAGAAAAACTGATTAATAATTTTGCAAACTTAGAAAATCCAGAAATTTCTCCTCACTATGACATTATCTGAAGTTTTGTCTTGGCTATTCATAGGACTAGATACCTTAAGGACTTAACCAACTAGTTGAAATTTGACAACATAGTATTGGGAGGAGGTGAGATGATAGTACGTTGGGGAAACCAACTCTAATAAGATCAAGTCTACTTGGTCTCTTTAGACTGGTGAAACCAGCCGAAGCTACCGATCCAAGACCCAAGCTAGTTGGACCAGAAAATGACCTAATTTAATTTGAAAATGAAATTTCATTAAAAGGCTTTGTCAAGGAAAGGGTGGATGATCCCATAAGGCTACGGCCAAAGAAGGCCTAATGCCTCGCCAAGACCTGGAAGCCAATTTCTGAAATTCAAATTCAAATTATCTTCTGTCAAATTCGAATCTAACACAAATTTCAAATAATTATAGATTCAAACCTGTTTTCAAAAATTCTTTTTCAAAATCACTCTTTTTCTGTCTTCGAAGTCAATTATACTTTTTCAAAAACAAACATTTTTTTTCTTTTCAAAGTTAAACATTTTTTTAAAAATATTTTTACCTTCAAACCTGTCTCACAAGAACTTTTAAGGCTAACTGTTTGAAAACCCTAGATTGGGTGAGACAGGAAAATTAAGTTCAAATTAAAATTTCTTTTATGTTGTGTTTTCATTCAGAGAATAATTTCAACATAGTCAAACCATGATTAACATGGTTAAACCTTAGTCAACTGAGTCAAACATGGTCAAACCTAGTTAATGCTAAAGACCCTTCAAGCACTTAGATAAAGTTAAGACAAGTCGAATACAAGGGGAGTTCTTTTTAGATTTATTCTCAAAACCTGATGCTCTAAAATTTAGTATCATTTCAGAATAAGACCTTCAAAAATTACTCAAAATTCTTGGTATATTACTATCTCTTTGAAAAATTATTTCAAAATATTTCTTTTCAAAAACTGTGGTATTATTATTACTTCAAATTGAGGTGTCAAAAATTTATCTCCTTGAAAGTTTCATACTCAGAAGATTATTCAAAATTATTCTTTTGTTTTTAATAAACCCTAAAGACACAGAGGAAGGTCCACTTCATGATCTACTAGGACTCCTAGGATGTGTCAAATTTAGGGGGAGTTTGATTCAAAAGAAGAATTTCTGAAAAAAAAATTTTGGTAATTATTTGTTTTGAAGTTATTAGATAATTCTTATAATTTAAATCAAACCCTAAAACTCAGAGGAAGATCGCTTGTAGTCAACAAGCTTCCTAGGACTGGGTCAAGTTTAGGGGGAGATGAAATTAAAAGAATTATTGAACATTTTCAAAATTATATGTTTTCATGCACTGCAAGTTCAAAATCCTTTTGAAAACTTAAATAATTTTTCTGTCAAAATACTATTATTTTACAAAATTCTTGTGGCTTATGAAATTAATTTTATAATATTTACTTGGGTTGGAGAAAACTTTCCAGGACACTTAGGAAAATGTCCTTGTAGTCAACAAGGTTTCCTAGGATTGTGTCAGACTGGAAAAGAAACCTAGTCAAGTAAAATATTTTGTGTTCAAAATGCATAATTCTTTTCAAAAATTACTTATACTTTTCAAAGTCTAATTCTTTTCAAAAATTACTTATACTTTTCAAAGTCTAAGTCTTTTCAAAATTACTTATATCTTTCAAAGTCTAAATACTTTTTTAAAAGTACTTATGTGTTTCAAATCTTAACTTATTTCAAAAGTACTTAGATTTTTTGCATAATATTTATTTCAAAAGTACTTTTGAAGATTCAAAAGCACTTATATCCTCAAAAATACATAATATCTGTCAAAAAGTACTGCAATAATGTTTTCAAAAGTATAAATATTTTTCAAGGCAATAGTGTTCTAAGTGCGTGAATTTTCTAAAAGATTGGCCTACAAATATAAAATATCTTTTCAATACTTTTCCAAATAAAGTTTTGTTGGTGCAATTTAAAACTTTTTGCTATACTTTCAAGAATTATACTAAGTATTTTTATGCTTTCAAAACTCATAGACTCTGATACACAAACGCTCTCCTTAAAACTTCTCTCAAAATATTTTTATTAGACTTAAAAATGGTCTAAAACATAAGGAGAAGAGTTTTACATTAAGGGGGAGAGAAAGGGAATGCTATTTTTAAGCGCTTTCAAAATTTTAAGCATTTCTAAGTGGTTCAAAGTTACTTTTAGTGCATGTTTTTCTAAATAAAATTTTCCTTGGTAATCAAAATTTGTCTGAAAAAAAACGGTTTTTAACAAAGTTTAAGCTTGCTTTTCAAAAGTGTCTATGGATACAAATACTTTTGCTCTTTTTGAAAAATACTTTGTCAAAAACTTATTTTTGGTAGAACTCAAAACTCCCCATTAGAAACCTTGCTAACCCATGTATGCTTTTGATATATGTCAAAGGGGGAGGAAAGGTCAAAGTTAAGTATTTTAAGTATTTTATAACACAAGTATTCAGGGTTTTAGAGGGAGTATGAAAAATAAAGAATTTTTTTAAACTCTACAGTTATGCTTCAGTTATGCTTCACTGTTTACCTTATGCTCTTAACTGTTGAAATTTTTTCCTTAACTTGAATTGTGTTGCCATAATCAAAAAGGGGGAGATTGTTGGTGCAGGAAGCACCAGATCGAACCTTGTTTTGATATTGGCAAAGGATTCAAAGTTAAGGGTTGTTTGTTGTCTAACAATGCTGCTTGAGAGTGCAGGAAACAAAGTCCTAGCGAAGGGCTGCTAGGCACCTGACGATGGGCTGTCAGGAAACCAAGTCCTAGAGAAGGGTTGCTGGGCGAAAACCAAGTCCTAGCGAAGGGATGCTAGGCACCTGACGATGGGCTGTCAGGAAACCAAGTCCTGGCGAAGGGTTGCTGGGCGAAAACCAAGTCCTGGCGAAGGGCTGCTAGGCGAAAACCAAGTCCTGGCGAAGGGTTGCTGGGCGAAAACCAAGTCCTGGCGAAGGGCTGCTAGGCGAAAACCAAGTCCTAGCGAAGGGCTGCTGGGCGAAACTCAAGACCTGGCGAAGGGCTGCTGGGCAAAAACCAAGTCCTGGCGAAGGGCTGCTGGGCGAAACTCAAGACCTGGCGAAGGACTGCCGGGCAAAAGTCCAACTGGAGGATCCGGTTGGCACCAGGTAAATTCTCCCGAGAGGAGTAGGTGAGGACGCGTTCCCCTTGAGGGAACATTAGGCGTCGGTTCGACCTAGGGCTCCATTTTGGAGACCCAAAGTCAGAACCAAGACAGCCAAGGCTGTGTAAGATTAACTTATTAATTGCTGTTTTGGACTAACCCTGGATGCAGGACCGAAGGACTGTGTTTCTGCAGCTCAGAGAGCCTCAAAGGAGTGAGGCAGTAGCTGAGCAGGGCGCCCCGGATGTTTCGGGCGCCCCAGAGTCAACCCAAAGTCAGCAGAGCAAGTAAACGCCCCGCGCGCATCGAGCGCCCCGCGTGTCGCGGGCGCCCACTGTGCCACGCCACTGGCAGCTACAGCAGCTCACCCTCGCAAAGAAGATGAAGCCTTGACCGGTCAACCCGGGCGCCCCGCGCGCGTCGGGCGCCCCAGTCAAAGGTGATCCCGAAGAAGTAGAGATCAGCCTTGACCAGAGGGCTCGCCGGATCGAAAGCCACGTGGGGGGGCGCCCCGAGCATCCCGGGCGCCCCCAGCCCTATATAAAGGACCCTCGACCCTCTTCTTCAGGCATCAATTCTTCGGACACTTCCACGCTCTTCTGCTTTCGTGCTTTGCTGCAGATACTGCCCAACTCGAGCCGACGACGTCTCGCTGCCCCGAAATCTTCGATCTACTCCGGACGTCGGTAAAAGAAGAGCATAATTCTTATTATATAAGTTTACTGCACTTATTCTGTATTCAATAATTGTAAACTGGTTTACGAACTTATAGAATTGCCCGCAGAAAACGGTCAACGACCGTGGGCCTTGGAGTAGGAGTCGACACAGGCTCCGAACCAAGTAAAACGACCGTGTTAGCATTGTTTGTGTGTCTTATTTCCGCTGCGCACTTACTCTTTTTAAATCCGAACGATTTGCGACATTCACCCCCCCCCTCTATCGCATTTCTCGATCCAACAAACTGCTCTAACCCGCCAAGTCTGCACACGTTCAGACTTGGACAAGAAAACCACAGAGGCTAAGACTTTGGCCGGGCAACTAAAACAGTCGGCAGTCGCCCATCATCAGACCCAGCTGGCCTTAACTAATAAGGAAACGGAGTTAGCGGCTAAGGAGGAGGCCTTTAAGGCCTTGGAAGCTCAACTGGTGGCTCAGGAGGCAGAAATAATTGAACGGGATGCCGAGATCAATTGACTGAATGGCGAGCTTGCATCTTACAAGGAGGGAGAATCGGCTCGGCTCGAAGCACACCGACTTGCATACCTTCTATCGGAGCCTTTCTTCCGACAGTTGGCTTGTCGGACGGCCAACATGTTTAAGTACGGCATCCAGAGCGCCCTACAACAGCTGAAGGAGGTCGGGCACATCCCTGAAGATCTGCCTCCCAACACGGTGAAGCCAACTCGGGTGTAGGAGCTCATCCCAGAAGATGCCTTCCTTCCTTTCAATTAAGTTGTAATAGTTTTAGGATTGACCCGTTCGGATTTGTACTAACTCTTTTTGCTCGTTCGAGCTTAATGGAAATTTCTTTTTCAAATTTTCCTTATGTAAATGTATTTTCGTTCGACTTTTCGCCCGGCTGCTCGGTCAGTCGAGCCATGACACTCACCCATAGCTCGCTACTCGGTTGTTCGGCACCTAGGCCTTCCCACTTATGCTCGGGGATCCCTTAGAGATGTAACTTAGGTTGATTTACACTTTTCCAAACTGTTATCCCGGGATGTTGGATCCTTCGGCCGGTTCCATCGGCTGGCTGGCTGGCATCAATGTCCATAGGTGCTCGCTCGACCCTTTAGTCGGACAACTTTTAGGATCTGGGCTAAGATTCGACGATCATTACAAAGAGATTACTTATACCCTTCAGGGTATAAGTTTACTCGGGCTCGGCCATCCGGGCTTCCACTTTGTCCAGGCTAGTGAGGACCCTTGATCAACCATCCAACTGTTTTGCTCGGCTCCCTTATCTTTATTAGGCCCAGATGCCCCTCGGCCATTTTGGTCGGGCAAGGTCAGCAATGCCCGATCGACGTAGGGGTCGGCGATTTCGGGGGAGCAGACTCACTTATCACTCGGAAGGGCGAGTCTGGATGCCGCTCGGCTCACCTGACCGAGCATGGACAGCCACGCCCGACTGGCACCGGGGTCGGCGGGTGCGTGGGAGCATGTCCACTTATAACTCGCCTAAGTGAGAATCTGGATGTCGCTCGTCTTGCCCAACCGAGCGTGAACAGCCACACCCGACCGGCACCGAGGTCGGCGGGTGCGTGGGAGCAAGCCCACTTATAACTCGCCTGAGCGAGAGTCTGAACGCCGCTTGGCTTGCCCGATCGAGCGTGGGCAGCCACGCCCGACCAGCACCGAGGTCGGCGGGTGCGTGGGAGAATGCCCACTTATAACTACCCTGAGCGAGAGTCTGGACGTCGCTTAGCTTGCCCGACCGAGCATGGACAGCCACGCCCGACCGGCACCGAGGTCAACGGGTGTGTGGGAGCATGCCCACTTATAACTCGCCTGAGCGAGAGTCTGGACGTCGCTCGGCTTGCCCGACCGAGCATGAACAGCCACGCCCGACCGACACCGAGGTCGGCGGGTGCATTGGGGCATGCCCACTTATAACTCGCCTGAGCGAGAGTCTGGACGCCGCTTGGCTAGCCCGACCGAGCGTGGACCGCCACGCCCGACCGGCACCGAGGTCGACGGGTGCGTGGGAGCATGCCCACTTATAACTCGCCTGAGCGAGAGTCTGGACGCCGCTCGGCTTGCCCGACCGAGTGTGAACAGTCACGCCCGACCGGCACCGAGGTCGGCGGGTGCGTGGAAGCAAGCCCACTTATAACTCGCCTAAGCAAGAGTCTAGACGCCGCTTGGCTTGGGCGACTGAGCATGGCAGTTACAGCTTGATCAATTTTTGTACTCATTTTTGCAAAAATCTTCACCAATTCAAGAAAATTTTCACAATTAGATGAAAATAGAAATTCACCATTACTTCTAAAAGTACAACCTTGAAGTGCTAGCCAGCAAAAAGTTACAATTGAGGTCCTCAAACGTAAATGATTTTTCTCTTTTTACTTTTTAGATTGGGCATGCATCACATTGTCAATATGTTATGAAGGCCTCATCAAATTTTCAGTCATTCTCTCACACATAATATGAGGCGAAAAAGCTACAAAATCAGTCATTCTCTCACACATAATATGAGGCGAAGAAGCTACAAAATCAATATGGGTAAAAAATACATATGTTTTTCCTTGGTTTATATTTTTTTTCAATTGTCAAATCCTTCATTGACCAATACCTAGATATTAGACGAATCAATTTAGAAAAAGAAAAAAATAATATGTCTTATTTGTTGAAGACGAATACTCCAACCAATAAAATTTCTAGAATTATTTTTTCTAAAACCAATGATTCAAACTTTTAAATTGTATTCTTAGATACTCCAACATATCTAGTTGAAAGGATTCATCTTTAGGTATGCACATCTTATCTCATCTCGTACATTAATATGATATTCATATTTATATTTTTTTTTTCTCGGATCTCATTCAATATAAGTGGGATGACTAATGCTCATCACTAGGAGAGTAAATGAAAGGAATTTGGACACTGGAATTGGAGACTTTCATTAGATTGATATTGCATAGTAGAGAAGTGCATTCATTAGTTGTAAGATCTCTTTTCTAAAGAAGTGTTGGGAATATAATCAGTCCTACATTAAAAATATTTTTTAAAAATCATCAATTAATAAGATGAAAAATATCTTCATTGATATGAAACATTTTAGGTAGAGCTCAAAAACAAATTCATAAGGGCTTAAGTCCAAAATAGACAATATTATATAAATTTTAAGAGAAAAGTCCAAGTAGATAAAGGATGACCCGATCAATAGTAACCAGATGATTAAAGGAAGGCTCTAGAGATGAAAGATATAGACCTCTTGCGTAGGACCCAAAAATAATTAAATACATGAGGCTCAAATTAGACTAAGTATGGAGATATGATATGTGTATAATATCTTTATATTTTTTAGCAGATTTATATTCTATTTTTGCATTTAAATTAGATCTCTAAATAATAAAAAATAAATAAATAAATATTATTATCTTTTTCTAAAGGATAATAAGATGCATGAAACTCTGGTCATACGAAGTCTCAGGTAATAGTCTATTATATATAATTTTACCTTACTTTATAGAGGTTATTTTCAAGATTTGACCATTTGATAACGAGATGACAATTTTAATAATTTTGCCTTTTTTTAAAAAAAAATTACAAAAATGAGAAAAAAATAATATTTTTATGATTTAATAGGAATACTTTTCCACGGAATCTTGCTATCTTCCTCACTCCACCCGTCGATGAAAGAAAGAGCCGACTGCCTTTCGTCGTCTCCGAAGGCAACACCTTGCTTCCCAACCACAATAAAGGAGAAGGAGGGCTGAAAGGGGGCGAATAATCCAAAAAAAAAAATGATACTTACGCTTCCTAATCCTAATATTTATGTAAAAAATTTATATAGATAATAACAAATAAATGGGTTGGGCTATAACCTGGGACAGGCCCTCCTTGGATCCGCCTTCGGTTTATTCTCTTCTCTAGTTGTGTTGTTGACCAACAGACACTTTCTGTTGCAAAATCCAAGTGCAGGTAATTCCCTACCCATTTGTTTTTTCATAGATGTTAAACCAAATACTTATCCTTTTTTTTCTCCCATTATTTTTTTTTTACTACTTCAAGAATTTGTTAATGGGAGCAATTGTGTTCAAGGAAGAAAATGTTAATGATGCAGTTGTAGTGCTATTAGATCGCTGTTGTATGTTAATAACATCTGTTCATCTTAAAGGTTTTGCAGATCCTTAAGATTTTTTCAAATTAACTTTTAAGGAATACAATGGAAAACAATTTAAACTAAAACAGAAAATTAACTATATATTTTCTTTTATTTACGAAGGATATTCAGGCTTGCGCCCGTCTAATCCGCTTGACTAACCGGCCCTGCCCCACAATCTTCAACGAGAATCCCCACCGATCAACGAGAGTAAATCGCGGGACGGAGACACATGGCGACCTCACCACTGATAATATCGGTACCCGAGATGACCCGACCACGCAGCAGCCTGTGGCGATTTCTTCCGTCGGCATACTGTGCGCTCTACCAGGGAGGAATTGAACCCGGGAAGTGAGGGATCACCCAAGTGAGTCATTACCAAACGCGTCATGCCCGCGGGGGCAGAAAATTAACTATATAGCTCTTGAGCTATGATGCAATGGTTAGGTTCTCTGATGAATAATCAAGGGATTTAAGATTCAAATCTCAACTACGATACATAAGAGATTTCTCCTTCAGTGAGAAACGGACCTAAGAATGTTGATTATTTAGATGAGCTTATATTATCGCTTTTCGATTTATCTTGATAGTCGGAGAGAAATTTTCATAGGACTGAATCGGCCACCTTCATTATTAAGTAGTTTGAATAACTAAATATTTAGTACTAATTAAAAAAAATAAATATATAGTCCTTGGAGTGCGGTGGTTTTTAAATTCTTGATCACCTTGCCTTTAAAAAAAAATGAAGTAGTGAAAGATTTTCAATCAAGTTTATATATTTTTTTTTATAGAAACATTGCGGTCTTAACTACTGAACAAAGTAATTGAATAAGTTTAGTTTGAATAATTGACAAAATATCTATCATCTAAATATATTTAATTTTTACTTGAAATTTTATCTTAATTTTAATTTTTTTTTAGCAAACAAACACAGAGGAAACATGTCTCTAAAGAAGCGGAGAAATTCCTCGTCATTCCTTCAAAGGGGATTAAAAGATATTCCTAAATAACTAATAGTTGCTAAAGATGTCACTAAGGGGGAAAAAAAGTTGGACATCAAGCTGAAGAAAGAGTCAGGATTTATGGCAATGTAGTTTTAAAGGAGCTATGATGTTGGATCGAGATGTCGGGGGTGATAGAGGAGGAGATGAATATCGCAGTTCACTTGCGGTGTCAATTTTTTACAAATAAAATAATATGCAACTAAAATAAGAAGATAACAAACAATTAAACTAGTAGAACACCTTCTTATTTGGTTCACAACCCAACCCTTGGCTTGTTACATCCAAGACCTATGCAAACAAAGTCCACTATTTTTCTTCTCTTCTCTAAATCACTAGAGGTAGAGAAACCTCTCTTACGGCCGGTCAAAAAGAAAAAAAAAATACCAATAAATTTGAAAATAATGAAAGCTGAATCAGAGTGTTTGCATGTATTTTGAAGCAATTCTTATTATTCTCGTAGTCCCTTAAATCCTATGTATAAAAAAATAATTAACGAGGTTTTTTCAACTTCGGACGATCGGTCAGATCTCACGGAAGTTTTCCTCCAGCCGCTAGGGTAAATCAGAAAGTACTCGCGGTGGGTGGTCCAGAAGCCTAGCGTCCCAGAGTTCATATGGTCCAGAAGCCTAGCGTCCCAGGATTCGTACTCCATTTGGAAGATAAATTCCTACTAAATACGTCGTAGCTAGTGATCGAACCGCGAATGTCTAGATCACAACTAGTCGTCCTTCCGCCACACTATAGCCTGGGAGCCTTAAATACTGATTTGGTGACCATTAATCAATCGAATATTTATCACACAATAGTCGACTAATCTTCAAATTTATCTGCATTGTATCATTGGTATTTCTATCTTTGGCTCCATTTCAAATGGTCATTGTAGCAACAATAGGCTAGTCTGAATCATCAATCAACTATTATGTAGTCAATCAAATGCCCTAGTCAATTCCTAAATCTTTTGTGCTCTTTTTGTAGAATTCAACAAACAATTGATCCTTATCTATCAGTCGATTGATACAAACTTACTACCCCAAACAACTAAAACTTGAGATATTCAACTTTATCAGTCAACTAGATATTATCCATCAATCAATTGTGCACCCTAATATCTCAAATAGATTGAAAACGGGGTATAAAACACACGTCGATTGCATCTTACCCATCAATTGAACGATGTCCTAACTTTGACAAGTTCTAAGGTTGTGTCTGCCTAAGTCATCTGTCTATCCTTCATCCCATGTGTACAAGTCACTCTACTCGCCTTGGAGTACCTTCAAGTCTCAAGGTCTTTTATCGTCAAGTTGCAGCCTCGGATGCTTTGAGCTATGACTCCTTAGTCATCCTTCTCGCCTTTGCTTATACAAATCTCCCCCATTGGCTTGCCCACTCCGATGCTACTCGTCCTATAGTTTCTCGAATGCACCATACTTCTCCAATCTTACGGACCTTGAACCAAGGAGCCCTCGAGACCACTAGGTAAACTCTCCACAACTTAGCACGCACATCAGATAACCAAAAAACTAATAAAAACTCTTTATCAATATGCAAGATAGCCATAGTTTTTGTGATTAAACAAAACATAACTTTTATAGAGAGAAAAAATTTAGACAGATGGTGCAACAAACATAATTTTTCCTAGAATAATGGTGATTTTAGCTTAACTATAAGTTAATGACTAATTAGTTTTGTACAAACTACAAAACATGTTTTGGTTTTTCATCTTTATTAGTTTCCCTTGATGCAATGATTCCTTTATTTCTAAATCAAATTATTTCTTGCTGCATTTTGTTTGTCATGCAGAATTTAATATAAATGTAAAAAAGTTATATATATGAATTATGACCAAAAATAACACTATTTGAGGTGATTATAAAGATTAAGAAGTCAAATGCAATTATTTTGATATGAACACCATAACTATGTTTTTTTCTCTTTATACACCATCATCGGCAAAGAGGTGGGATAAGGGCAATATAATGCAAGTCCTTTATTATATTAAGATTTAGTTCTCGTGGGATGGACTGATGGTTAGTACGTGGGTATTATCATCTTGAGATTTGGGGGTCAAAACCTGACAAAGTCAGCGTGCCCGCCCTTCCCACGCGCTAACCACAGCATCCAGGCTAGCCCCCATGATTTATCTCCTCCGTATTAGTCATAGGACGGATTGACGGGGGCACTAGGACGAGCGGATCGCCTTTCGCCACCTTTATTGTACTAAGATTTAAATAGTCAGGGTTTCAACTTTTCTAGATAGTACAAGGTGTATACAAGATGCAACTAGAATCAATTTAATACCATTAAACAAGGAGGTAGGGAAATACTCAATTACATGGAATATATGAATTGCACTGATTGGTTATGTAAACGAATCAACATTAGTGTCAGCTCGGATTACAATTGATGTTAGGTTATGTATATATCCTAGAATTGATCAAGAGAGAGAAAATGCCAAGCATGTGAAGGATTCATCTACTGTTAATGGTTATATTTAGCTATTTACTTTAAGATTCTAACTTCCAATTATTTCCCCTTTATTTATACTGCATTTTTGTATGTTTTTTGAATGGACGTATCCAACATATGCACATGGCTCATCACAATGGATTCTAGGGGATCAATGGTGTGCTTGATTCTCAATTTGAGCAATAGAAGCTCTTGAAGTTAAAAGTGAGACATGGGCTCAAAGTTGTCAAATTGGCAAATCATGGCACACATTGACTCATCAAATCTCAAAGAGTCAAATAGTATGTTTGTTTGTGAAATTAGAAAACTATACTCATATAATAGTTCTAGACTAAAACTGCTACATAGACAAAAGTTGATATAAGTGTCTTAACTCTGAAAATCCATAATAGATTCTATGGAGGTCAATGGTGTGCTTGATTTTGGATTGGAGGTTTAATAACAATTTTGGCTAAAGCTACTTGTATAAGTTCGACATCATCAAAATTTAGAAATGATAAGTCAAATGGTGGGTTTGTTTGTGAATTAGATGGCCAGCTTTCTTAGGTTTGTTTTTCATGGGAGAGAAAATCTTAAATCCCTTGATTATTTATTGGAGAATCTAATCATTACATCATCATCGATATATGTTGATGAGACATCAAAGAGATGACCATAAAATACGAGTAAATAAAGTCATTCTTGCTCATGGTCAAACGAGACAATCCAACACAAATACATTTATGGAAGTCCTCAAAATGGGACACGAACCCTGAGACGTTAGGCTTCTGGACCGCTCGCTGCGAGCGCTTCCCCATTAATCTTGGCGCGATAGGAAATTTTCGTGGAGCCGAGTCGGTCATCCAAGATTCAACGTTACCCAACCTCGTTAATCATTTTTTTTTAATTTATGGAAATACAACATACCTGAGTTATGCTTTTGATCTTAATTCAAAAAAATCTCTTTAATGATTTTGTTAAAAAGGAGGAGGGCCTTTTGTATTTTTGCCCAAATAGAAATACTGAGTGACACTGACAAATAGATCACTACCTACATCAGCTAAATATGCATTAGCATGTACATTAGCTAAATCACGAAATTTGAAGAAGGAAAAAAAAACTCCTCGACAAGGTCTTCATCGAGTCCACCAAATAACTAGTTCAGTTATATATTTTCTTTCAATTCATCAAAAGAAAAACTCTAATCGCCCTGCAATCTAATGACGTCTCGTGTTGTGGAGGATGCATGACTGATATTGTTGCTATTGCACACAGACTAATGTCGATGGCCATTGAACTATTCCGTAGTGGCAACCACTTTACAAAAGAATAACCTTAATTAATCTCCCTTCTCTCCGAACAAAAGTTATTAGGTTTAGGTCTATAGATCCATTTCTCACATCCCTATATAAACACTGTTTATAGGTTAAGGTTGGATTCAATTTATCTAACATAATTTCTTTAAAATAATAAAATTAATTATTAATTAACGGCAACCCAAAATTAAAGAAAAATTCTAACATGAGATTCTTACCTGCCAAGCTATATAGCAAACTTAGTGTAAATCTTTAGTGTCACAATTATCGCCCACAAGATATAACATAGACAGTAGTAGTACTACATTTCTAACATAATAGTTAGGGATCACTTCTTAAAAATTGATGACTTGATATTTCCTCACTATACACTTTCTGCTTGTATATCTAAATTTATATTCTTTTATATCCGTAAAATCGATTCTAGAAGAGCCACTGAGCAACAAGCCTGCCTCTAGTGTCAACCATAAGCTCATACTTCCTCTGTCATTGTGGTAGCAGTTAACGCTTACAATTTCTATTTTTCGTTTACAAAAAGTTCTATTGTTTGCTTAGCTTTTTCAACATCACATATCCAACTTATATCGATTAAACCTGGATAACCGATCCGATCTCAAAAAAAACTTTCACTAACTATCATGATAAATCAAAAAACACTTGCAACCCAACATTCTTAAGTTAACCATACATTAAATAAAATTCATCCATTAAACCAATAACAAGCAACCCAACATTCATAAGTCGACCGCCATTAAAAACAAATTATTCGTTAATTCGCTAAAATTAAAACTCGATTGTTAAATACCTGAAAAAGTAAAAAAAAAAACCATTAGATAGTTGTATCATTACCCCGGAAATTGCTTGCTAGTTTTATTATTATTATTATTATTTGATGATCCAAATATTTACTTTTCCAACAACTACTACTATTTGGGGAAGATCAAAGAAAAAGATAACATATTGAGCAGGGATTTCTATTCAAAATTGATGGTGAGTTTGGGAGGGGAAGCAAGCCAGTCAGTGATGGCGTGTGGAAAACTTTCCTTTCATCTCAAAAATATTAATAGATACTCCAATTCAATTTTTACATTCCACTAACCAGGAATAAAGTCCAAAACACAGCACATCCCTTATGAGAAAAACTACACCCAACTTAGTTTTGTTAGTATAGTCCACTCGAGACATCTGTTTTGTCTGGCCTCTGCAGATCACTCAGTAATCCCGTCTGTGTAACTCAGTTAACTCACTTGATCAAACTTAAACCCATTTAATTACCTCTCAAGTTCCTGCAACATCCATACCCATCTAACTCAATTTGTCCCACACAATATGCCCATCTCACTCAGCCAGTATGGCCAACCCAACCAACTCAACCTTCCCATTTGACACTCCCAACACATTCATCCTGCTCAATACACTCAGTTAATCCTATACAACCTCAGTAAGCCGTAGCATTTTCCATCTCAACTTTCACCCACTTTATGAACTAGAGTAGACTATACTCTGGAGTTTGCATATCAATAATGCAGTCTGTTACTGTATTGTTTTAAATAATACCTGACAGTCATTTAGCAAAGAAAATTTCTTCCAATTACAGACAATTGCCCACGCCTTCCCTTGAATGAGGCAGATAATACATCTTCAAAAGTTGCCAGTCCAATTTAGATGACCAAGACCAAGCTGTGACTGCTGATAGGTTCCGACCTGAGGGCCTGGAGCTGCCAGCCCAACCCCGACACCTCCACCAATGGCTGGTGAGACCTGATGGTGCAACAACTGATGAGGTGTTGCTATGGACGCTAGTTGAGTTGGATGGTACAGACCAGGGTACTGGACATGTGGAATCTGTGCTGCAGCACTGAATGAAGCATGGCCAGTATGAGCAGCGGGCATAAATGCAGCATGTGGTGATTGTGCTGGTAAATTGTAGAAAGGAGCCGACTGCAAGTTTGGAACATCTCTAGGCGTCTGAATCCATAAATCAGATGTCTCTGCCTGCAGGAAATAAACAAACCGCACGTTACCACAAAACGACATAATAGAATAACAAGTATAACCATGTCATTTAGAAATAAAAAAACAGTTCAACTTTTTGAACAAGATTTAAGCATTCATCAAGAACAGGGAGAAATTAGTACCGTACTGACCATTGCACCAAAAATCTAGCGATACTAACATGAAAACTATCTTTAAAACCTCTAGAGAAATAAGGTGAAAATCCTGTATCGAACCCATTGTCCGGACAGATTCTTGCAGACAATATATTGATATCCAGAAAAGTGTGGCTTCAGTTCACTTGAGTTGATTAGACTGTGCTATAGAAATACCACTAGAGGCATACGGTGACAAGAATACTTCATATCATATCCACAATAGAAACAGAGTCGAAGAATATCCAGAAAACTATTTTCAGGTTGTAAGAGTCATGGAACACTCTTGCCTTTCTCTCTACTAAATCAGTGAGATAAAAAAAAAACGTGACGCTTTAAAATAATACCTGTTGATTCAGCACATAGAGACTGTTGTCTTTAAACTTAACCGTGCTGAAATCTTCAATGCCTGTTGTACTGCCAACAGCAACAGGAGAACTAATACTAAAAGCAGAATTGCTATAGCTGGTATAGGCAGTAGGACTACCAGTGGGAAGTGGTTTATACTGTGGCGGGGTATATTTCATGGTGTCAGGAGAGATCTGTGAGCTTCCTCCTGGCATCAGAACAAAATTATTACCATTTGGCGGGTGAGGATATGCAGGATTGCTAGAATAGTTTGGCATTG
This sequence comes from Boesenbergia rotunda, assembly GCA_024364735.1. NCBI lineage: Eukaryota > Viridiplantae > Streptophyta > Magnoliopsida > Zingiberales > Zingiberaceae > Boesenbergia > Boesenbergia rotunda. The sequence continues at coordinate 341,494 of JAGFNQ010010598.1, forward strand.
CAATTGGAGGAACATAGATTGGAGAAAATATGTGCCGATATGGAACAAAGTTAGGGTAATGTGACATGTGAACTTGGGGATACATCTGCGGAAGTGACTGCTGAGGCTGATGAACAAATTGTTGCTGCTGCGTGACAGCCACATTGGATAAAGGACTGAAACTGGCAGCAAGTGAGTTCAACACCTGCAGAAGAAAAATGCAACCAATCAAACAAAAAAAAAAAGAGGCAAGTCCTGAATGTGTGCAATGGCAAAACAGGCCTCAACAAACCAAAAGGTATTTTATGTAGTAATTAGCAATCTGACATAAGTGAGACTTGTCCCACACATAAAAAACTACCTCAGAAGATGAAGCCAAGTCCTGAATGTGTGCATTGTCTTCTATAACTGTTCTTAAAAATGGCACATCATAACCATTTTGATTGTCATAGGCCTGTTCGAAGGAAAAACAAAATAAGTTAGTGAGAATATCATCACAATAAGATCAGCTATTCTTACTAACTAGCGTTATGAATCTCTATTTCAATAGTTATTAGCCTCATAGTTCAAACTAGAAGCAATCCTGCAAACTTACTCCAAAGTTGGACAAGCTTTCTGGATTTTTAATTGTTGGTCTGAACTGTAAAGACTGCCACTTTTGATTAGTCCAATGTCTGCATAACTTCCAATATTTTGAGTTGTAGACTCATTTCCAGTGGGCAGTTCCTCAGATTCTACCTCTGATGCAGGATAGTCAGATAGAGAGGTTCTAACTTGGACGTCCATGGTACCCCCATTAATGACAGTAAAAGTGTCCTCATTAGAGACAAGTGGAGGTGAAGCTGATGAACTGGCATCAAACTAAAGTATATGAATCCATTTTAACATTAAAAAAGGAAAAAAAAATGTAATGATAATTAAAAGCATGAGGCAACAAACTGCAACAAAGCTTCATGATTGTAGCAGTTTAATTAGGAAAAAAATCTAGGGAAATATTATCAATATAAAGTCAAGACGAGTTCAAAATGATAAAAATGAGAGATGGTAGGACCTCATAGAAGGTTCATCAGCAACATCATCTGCACTTTGAGATTGGTTATACGTATATCTGTTTGTGTCAAATCCAACTTCAAAACTGCCAAATGTCAAGCGTGCAAGTTCTGATTCTGGAACTTGTAAATGTTGGGGTATGATTACGTGTTGATTTTCTAGGATGCTAAGCTTTGACAAGTTCTTAGACAGTCCAGTTACATCAATCACCTTTGAGCTAATCGAACTATCAGCAGACAAGTGAGCAGCTGAATCTGTTCCATAGGTAGCTGGTACAACAATATTGGGTTTTCTAGTAGGTTTTGGCTTCCACTCCATGTTGACCTGCATGGCTGCAAAGTGACTGTCAAAGCAAGCATAAAAGTATATTATGACAGAATCTTCATGCCAGAATGCTACATAGTTAACCAAAAAAATATAGCATATGAAGTAGAAACAAACTACTAATCATTTAATATATGCTAGAAAATAAATCAGGTTAAGGGAGTATATATTGCTCGCTTACATTCCACCTCTAATCATGAAACCTTGTCACCACTCTTAATTTTTAGCAAGCTCAAGATCAATTATTATCTTGCAACTGCACCCAATTTTCCACTAGCCTAAAACAAGTATCTCATCCATCTCTTAATCTCAATCTAGACAGGCAAGTGTGGATTAAGAGAGAGTGCACCTGTCTTGGTCATTAGTGGCCACAAAAACTCTTGTAAACTCAATTTGAAGTTGTTTAAGGTACCAACCAAACCAGAATAAAAAGAATATTAAATAGCAAATAATGTTAGAAATAATATATTTAAATATTTATCATGAATCATATTTTTATTCTTCATAAGATTTTGTTGCTTATTTAATTCTATTAAATACAAACAATTTTTCTAATCAAATACACATCCACTTATATATAAATAATCCAATATTATATTATATAGCCAAAATATTGTTGTATTTGACCAAATATTATCACTAATCACTGATCTGATTTTTTTTACTTAATAATAAAAAAAACTATTGATATTGTAATAAATAAATATATGATCACTAATCTAGCTATCTCGTGTATGAAGCATGATATGCATCCTTATTATAATAAGATATCATTGTCATCTCATAAACAAAAATATTTTACTTTCTTAATTATGCAAATTTCACTGATCCTACAACCTGTTGTGGAATTTGCACTACAAAGTCCTAAAACAAGTTGCTTCAAAATTTTTCCTTCCAAATAAAAAATATGGTCAGGGCCAAAATCCAAAGGAAAGTTACTTCCTGCTACCATAACTGGAAAAAAATTTTGAACTAGGGATGTTCCATAATTTTACAAATAGCGGACTAAATTACAAAATTTGAAGATCATGACTCCTCTTGATCTTTCAATATGATCTTACTCTCCTCAGAATGGTGCTCAGATCAGAAGCATGACAAATGGCAGTGGCAGTGACTGACGAGCCATGATAGAAGCTAATGGACCAAAACTATCACTAGATCCTATGGAGTGGCATTTGCCTTCTCAAGCGCAAAAATCAAGTTCAATGTTAGGAAGAGTAGGGTGGTGCGAGATTGAAGGCACCTATAGTCCCTTGGAGATGACTTTTGGAGATTGATAATGCTTGGATCACCAAAACAAGGCTTGCCCTCAAGTTAATAAAAGAAATAGAGAACGGCTGCCTGGTCCATCTAGAGAGACCACATTGCACCTTTGTGGATAATCTTATTTTCCCCCTTGATGAAGTTAAGTTATTGATAGGGGTAAATGATTGATAGGGGATAATTATGCAGAAAAGAAAATAAATTGAAGAATTACTTGAAAAGTTGAATCCAATTGAATTTTAAACTTAGATTTTTGCCTTTTAGTAATTAATGAAGAATTTATTTTCTAGTTTTTATTATGGTTGTGAGTATAAAAAGTAGACTAAAGTTAATGTTAAGAATCTATTTTATTTCTTTGTGAGAGAGTTATCATTCTGAGGGTGTTCGCTTTGATCATCCACTGTGATATGTCAAATCACCTCCCTCTTAATACAAATGTTAGAATAATACTCATTTTCTTTCAACAATTTTGCTTTTACATCTTGAGTAAAAAGTATAACCCTGAATCTTTTCTATTCTCTACACTATTCAATTTCCAATTCTCACTGTCTCCATAAACTGGAAGCCAATGAATAGATTAGTTATTATTAATCTTCTGGAACGTCTTCCTTTTCTCTATCAAGAGAGCCAATGTCAAGGATTCACTGATCTTGTGAAATTATCATCCCTTACTAGAACCACATCTCTTTTTTCACAATCCATCAGTTAGTTTTCCATTCTTCAAAAAACCACACGCATCTGTGTGGCTTGAATTGGCTCTAGAGCATAATGCCACCAAAGTGTCCATGTGGCACCAAGATTGTATCTTCACCAACCTGGATTTAACTAACATCTTCATCAAACATTTAAAAAGTATAATTTGAAACAACATTAATATGTATAAACCAATTTGAGGGCCGTTAGAGTAAATTTATTTTATTTTTTATAATTCAGGTGTTCAAGTTTCGCCCGACTAATCTTGGAGGTAGACGGTCTTCCCCCTAATTAACCTACCGGAATCCCAAGAACAACTTATGCACACTTAAAGGTCGACCTCCAAAATATTCATCCATATTGGGATTTGAATTCTAGTCTTCTTATTTGTTCCCCCAAGTGTTTTACCACTGCACCACACCCATGACGGCTTAGAGTAGATAATTTAGTTTGCATGGCTAGTTAAATAATTAATGATTATGTTGAGGTATATATGGATGCAATGAACTCTTTTCTATTGCATATACTGCTATATTTCTTATAACTTGATGAATGACAATGCAGATATTAAGCATCATGCATGCATCTGACCATGATACAAGGACAACATTAAGAATGCTAGTAACAGAAGATTTACCTTTATGACTACTAACTGACTGACGATGCACCTTGCCATTATGTTGGTTACTTGGAGCAGATTTACCCGTATGTGTGTTGAGCAAAGTAAGCACTGGAGCAGAGACTTGGTTTAACTGATTGCTCTTATATGCGGCCATTGAATGACCAGATAATTCTGTCTGTGGAGATACATCTTTTCTCAGTAAAGAAATTGAAAAGGAATTTGTAGAAACAGATGACTGAGAAGCCCCATAATTGGGAGGTTGTCTCTGAGCACCAACAGCTCCAACTTCACGACAAATAGCCCCGACTTTTCTAGCTGATAAAGAGTTAGCAGATGGGACATGCACCGGATCAGAGAAGGAAGTGTACAAACTATCACTGGAATTGCTTGGTGGAGGTTTAGAATGAGCCCTATAATTATTATCGAAATCCTGTGTCCTGGACGAGAGGGCAGTTGTCTTTGCCTCTCCATGCTGACATGCCCCCTGACTGGCACTTGAGCCTGCTTCATTGGCATTACCAGGTGGATCAATAGACTTGCCTGAACCTGCTGATATGAGTTGTCCTAACTTTGGTGCAACAGAAAGCTGTTCCTCCAATATATCTTGGGCATTACTTAAGTGATAACATGTAAAATAGGAAACTATGTCAGATTTAACACTTTTTTCACATAAAAGAAAAAAAAAAAGAACAAACACAGCATTGACTTCAGTATCACGGATGCCTTGAGCAAAAGCCAACATAACACAAAAACTGAGAGAAAGTTGCGCAAATTGGCACACTTTCTTGGAAGGCTCATGGTTATAACTTGGGCAGAAAAAAAAGAGCCATCATGCAAGAAGATCAAATATAGAATAACAACTATCTTCTTCACCCATATTTACACTTGCCACACAAAAGCTCATTTTGATGATTCTCAATGTATAAAAAATTCTCACAGATACTCTTCAACTACCCTTGGATACACACCTGGTACTTCTATTGAACATGTGTAATAAAATTTCATAAATAATCTTGTGTTGCATCTATTCAAGTCCAAAAAACTTAAGTTGCTTCTAGTATGCAACCAAGTAATCCCCAGCCACGTTCATCACTTTGTTATTTCTCAATTCCCATCCCAAAAGAACATCAAACAAAAAAAAATTTAGGGGAGAGGAAAGAAAGGCCATTCTCAATCACCAAATTATTTTGGTCAACAATGGCTTGTGCACAAATTTGAAAGCTGGCAAAATTTGTCAAATTAGTATGTGAGAACTCTTGATAAGCCGTCAAATATTATTACACATGTTATTCATATCTGTTGAGAATTCTACATGTGATGGCTATTCAAACATTACCAAACAAAAATTTTCATGATCTTCTACATCACTCGTGTCATTGCTTAACAATTCACAATTACTGGAATTTTTATCAGATGAAAATATCACTCAATTGACAACCTCGATGATCCTTCAAGCTCTCATGCTCTACCTTAGCACATCATCAACAAAATGTGTTCGTCACTATTATTAGGAGTCAAGTACATAATTCTATCCGTCCATTGAGCTTATATCACTATTCTCCATTGATATATTCAAATTTAATGTTCTACTCTGCCACCATCTTCAAGTTGTACAAATACTCAATATAATTATATTACAACCACCAACCAGCCCCTAAAAAGAACAATGAAGGTCTTGCAGACAATGATAGTAATGCACTTGAAGGATGTAGTTGTAATTTAGCCTTTACCGAAATCCAAAAATAAAAAAACAAACCTCTTCTCAGTGACACTTGATGAAGTGTTTCCAATGCTAGAAGTTGATTGATCAATTGTTTCATGTACAGCATCCTCTTTGGCATTTTGGTTGGCTCGGTTGTCTCTAACAACACGGAATTGTCTGCTAATTCCTGAATAGCAAAACAAAACTCTAAAAATTTATACATCATGAATATGTTCCACAGAATATAACGGGTAACGGAATTCTGAAAGACAAACCCCAAACAAATATACAAAGCCATTTTT
>JAGFNQ010010598.1:348972-490426 GCA_024364735.1 Boesenbergia rotunda
CTCGCTCTAGCCGGGCTGGCAGTTGCCTCTGCAGGTTGAGAGGAGAGCCCGCGCTGAAGTCCTTGGGCGCCTCTGAGAGGTTCCGGGTCGGGAGATTCAGAAGAGGACCGGACTACCTCCGTCGGTTCCTCTATACGGATAGAAGCGCTGGCCTTCCGCTTGGAAGGCTGAACCTTCTGCTTGCCGGTGGATTTTGCCGGGGCAGAAGATTTGGATGAGCCGACCGGCTCCCTAGAACCAGTCGTCGCTGGTTGGACAGAAGGAGCCGGAGGGGTGGGCTCCGCGCTCTCAGGAATCGTAGGTTGGCCGGGCAGACTGGCCTGGCGTAGACGCAGTTGCTCGGCCGCCCGGCGCGTTCAATTCTTCATCATCCAGGCCAATGGCCTCATCGAGGGGCCGCTTCCCACATCATCTCGGCTGCAAAATCAGAAGATGTTGAGTTAGGGAGAAAGAAGTACGAAACAAAAATGACTTACAGAAGGTGCCGGGCAGGGCGGCAGGCACTCCGGCTTAGCCCAAATATGTACAAGACGGCGTCGTTGAGAAGTTTCATGCCGTCGAAGTGTAGGCCACCGAGTAGAGAAGCAGCCCTTATAAATAAGGGGTCGGATTTAAAATTTCTTAAGGGAGCTATAGGGGGCATGTCTTTCGACCCATCCGATCGGGAACCCAGGGCTGGTCGGAGGGCTTATGAAGAAGAAATGAGTTTTCCATCCCTTATTCGAGGAAGGAATATTCTCCACTATGGATAATTTGGCCCGGGCTTGGAGAAAGAAGTTCCCGACCTCCTGTTTCTTCGGGTAATAAAAGAAATACAGAACCTCCGGTCGGAGGGGGACTCGGTAAAGGGTAAAGAGAACTATTATGTTACACAATATGCGAATGGCGTTGGGAGAAAGCTGGAAGATAGGAACATGGAAGAAGTTACAGAAGTCTACGATAAAGGGATGAAGAGGGTAGCGCAGGCCAGACATATGTTGGTCCCGGAAAAACACAAAGAAGCCAGCCGGGGGCTGGTGTGGCCTGTCTGCCTTTGTAGGGACGGCAATGTGGTAGTTTTCAGGGATGTCGTAGGCCAGTCGGAGGTCGGAGACGGTATCGTCGTAAAGGGAAGACTCGACAGAGGTATACCACGCAGGGGTAGCCATGGAACAGAAAGAAAGCGAAGAAAAGGGAGAATCTGACCGTAGGTGGTGGCGGAAAAGATTAACCGACGGAGAAGCACGAGATCGGCGGCGACACGCGAAGACGGCGGCGAGAAGCGAGAAGCACCGAGTTAGAGAGAACAGTGAAGAGCAAATGAGGGTTTCGGCGAATGCGGAGGCCTACTTATAGCTTGGCCGAAAGAAGGGAGACCGTCCGATGGCGGTCCACGTGTACGGAGATCGCCTCATCCATGCCGTTGAGTCGTCCCACGATCAGCCTCGAAAAGGCGCACCGCAGCCGCTGACGTCGCCTGCTGCGGCGGCAGGGCGCGTCGTCGTGTCGGCCAGTCGGAAGCTGCCGCGTGGCGGAAAGAATTACGCGCGTTAATGGCCATTAAAAGCTCGTAATCATGGGGATAAATCGCATCCCGGTCGGGCCAACCCAGCGCGCGCCACGTGTCCTGGTTCATTAAAGCTGAGATGATGCCGTTATGGCGCCGGTCGCATCGGGCATATCACATCACCCCATTCGACTTAGAATGTCCCGTCTCCATTAATTGACTGACTCGGGCTATCCCGAGAAAATCGTCTTGGGGCGCGTGACACTCCACATTTCTTGCAACTTAAGGCAAACATTCTCCCGCCCAAACATGTTCAACATACCTCTCATCGACTAACAACATTCGTCCGGTCGGACGCATTAACAGTTTACGAGGACGTGGCGGCCCACGTTCCTCCGGTCAAAATCTTCATCCGCCCGGACATCTTCATCATGTCAATGGCTAGTCGGGGATGCGTGGCGGCCCACGCTTCCCTATCATGCTTCGTCCAGCCGGACGACCTCGTTAAAAAAGAAGGGTGCGTGGCGGCCCACGCCCCTCTCGACTAACGATCTTCTTCCGCCCAGACAGGGCAGACATACACAGCACCAGCTGTTGAGCATTGTGTTAAGCCGGCCAGATGTTAAAGGGCAAAAAATGCTCGGCCGCAGAATGGTTGTACACACTTGTGGTCCAGTCAGTCGGACTGATCGCCTCCTTCGACTAGACTCGAGGGGAAGGCTATTGATCCTGCCATATAGTTGGCACCATACGGGCAGCCAACGTGGCAAACGACCTAGCCAGCTTCAAGGTCCACGTCATTGTGCGGCAGCCAACTCGACAAACATCCTGGCCGGGCCTAGGGTCTTCGCCGGCCGGTCGGACTCAAGGCGGCCGGTTAGAATAAATATAGCGGTTCATCCGGCCGGTCAAACCCGGCCGACCACAGTAAGGCTTACACGCCTCGTTCAGCCGAGTGCATCCGCCCGGCCACATTAAGGCTTACACGCCTCGTTCAGCCGAGTGCATCCGCCCGGCCACATTAAGGCTTACACGCCTCGTTCAGCCGAGTGCATCCGCCCGGCCACATTAAGGCTTACACGTCTCGTTCAGCCGAGGGCATCCGCCCGGCAGTCCTTTATGCCCATGCTTGATACCCATCCGGGCGAGCCGTCCGGATGTCCACTCGGGCACTCTCTCGGAATCACCCTGGGATAAGGACAAAATATACCTGCACCAGCTGCAGGTAACAGGCTGTCACCACTCGTACGAACTGACACTCTCTGTCAGGCGTCGACTTACAGAAACCTGTCTTTGTCCTCACATAAGACAAATAGTATACGACAAAGAAGGATGGTTACAGTCGACATAACCATACCATATCTTCTGACCCTGTCAGAGGATCCTGACACAGGCCATACTCAAATCGACATAACCATACCATATCTTCTGACCCTGTCAGAGAATCCTGACACAGGCCATACTTGGTCCTTTTCCCCGGCTATATAAGCCACTCCCCTCCTCATTATCAGGTACGCATACACGCGCTCGCGAAGCTCCTCATTTTCCAGTGCTCCATTATTTCTACTGTTCCTCGGAGTACTGACTTGACCGTCGGAGTGCCTTGCCGGGACGTCTCCCGGCTAGGTTGCTAACGGTCGTCTTCCTCAGCAGGTTCACCTCCAGTCGGTTGGCCCTGCACCAGGCGAGATCCACTTCCATTCGGTCGGAGGACACCCCCCACGACGCTGTCATTCTGCGCGAGGACATCCCGTCGGCATTCACGTCACTCATCGCTACACCGTCATCCGGTTGCGGCTCCACTACGCTCGGCGACAGGATCAGCGTGTTTCAGACAATGATATATAATGAGCACAATGAAACAACAACAAGAAAGATCTTACTCAAACACTTAGCAAGGATAAAACACAGCAAGCTTCCCTGAGCTCCACCCAGTGGCGATCTCACGCAGACCCCTGTCTGCTTCGTGTCTTCCCACTGTCGGACTCCAAGCTTCTTGTTTTCTCCTTCAAGCGCTCAAGTATGATGATTGCTTCTCAATAGCTTGCTTAGAATCTTTGGAGAACTCAAGAACAGCAAGCTTGTAGCAGCAGAACGCAAGAACACAAAGCAGTTTTTCAAACTGAATCACTTTTCCGATAAAACTCTCGCGTTCCTTTTTGTTTCTCCGCCAAGCGACAGGTGACACCATCTCTGTAGCTCCCAGCTACTCAACTGCCAACGCCAGCCTCTACTGAGCTATCTCTGGACTCACTGAGCTCCTCAGTCGAGCTCCAGTCTCAGCTCCAGTCCGCAGCTCGCCGTTGCAACCTGAGATGGGAAAAGGGACAAACCTGCTCTGAGGAAAGCGCGCTTTGACTTCTCCTAGAGTGTTTGAATCCTCCCCTGTCACCTGAAACTCAATCAGAGCATTAGAGCAGAAGATCACGCAGCATATCACATATCAGAAAACATACATCAGCAAATCCGATACGATCAGACACTCTGACCGCGTCTGACAGTGAAATTTAAATTAAAGTGATCGGTCACTGGACCGATCCAGGGTGTGTGGATCGATCACCAAATCGATCCACTGCTTTGCTGGGATTCCCAGCTCTCGCAGCTATACACGCTTGATCGGTCACCAGACTAATCAGGGTGAATCCTGATCGGTCACCAGATCGATCAGATTGGATCCTGATCGGTCACCCAGACCGATCAAAACAGATGAACAGTTATTTTTTAATCAAACCCAAGATTCCTGATCGGTCACCGGACCGATCCAAGACTCTGATTTGCAAGGGAACTCACTCACCGTTTGCTCCCTGATCGGTCGCCAGACCGATCAGGAGCAAGACAGTAAGGAAGCAGCTTGCTCCCTGATCGGTCTCCGGATCGATCAGGAGCCACACAGTAGATTCTCAATCTCACTGTGCGCTCCCTGATCGGTCACCAGTCCGATCAGACATAGCTGGATCGGTCACCAGACCGATCCACTAAGGAGCAGCGTGCCAAAAGTCCCTGATCGGTCACCAGACCGATCCAGTGACTCTACCCAGCCCTCCAAGGTAGGGATTCATCCACCTTAGCCCTCCAAGCTAAGGATTTTTCCATCTAACTCTCCAAGTTGGGAATTTGCACCTAACCCTCCAGGTTAGGACTTTTCACCTAGCCCTCCAAGCTAGGACTTTTCACCCAACTCTTCCGAGTTAGAACATCATCCAACCTAGCCCTCCAAGCTAGGCACCTGACCCTCCAAGCCAGGACTTTTTCACCTAATTCTCCAGGATGGGAATTTGCACCTAACCCTCCAAGTTAGGACTTTTCACCTAGCCCTCCAAGCTAGGACTTTTCACCCAACCCTTCCGAATTAGGACTTTTCCAACACCTAACCTCCCAGGTTAGGATTTTCCAACACCTAGCCGTCCAAGCTAGGATTTTCCACACCTAACCTCCCAGGTTAAGATTTTCCAACATCATGCCTAATCCTCGATTAGGACTTAATCATAATCATCACACCTAACCTCCCAGGTTAGGATTTTCCATATCATGCCTAATCCTCGATCAGGACTTAATCATAATCATCATAATCATCCTCCTAAACTAAAATCGTTGTCAACACCAAAACAACAATCAGGGCCAGACTGCATCAACAGTCGACATCCTCCCAACTCGATCAATCTAAGATCTCGACACCATCCATGCCTTAGTCTCAGTTGTTGACATCCTCTCGGTCTCGACCTCGACCTCAGATCTTTGACATCATTCATGTGTCAATCTCAGATTCCGGCACAATCCATGCCTCGGTCTCAATCACCGATATCATCTTTGTCTTGGCTTTAGGCACTGACATTCTTCCAGTCTCAGCTTCAACCACCGACATCACCCTTGACTTGGCCTCGGTCGTTGACATCATCTATCTTCAAGACCACTCAACATCGACTTCACTTCCCCATCTTCAAATCAGGCCCACACCCTACATTGACCCACTATAAACGCGTAAGGAACATGTGGATAAAGAGATAGTAGAAAAACCTCTTTAATAAGGTCGTTTCTCTTAGAAAATGAGGATAATGGCTGCAAATATTTTAGAACACGTAGTACCAGAAGAGAGGTGATCAAGTGGTTGCCAGATCTGATCTCCTAGATATTCTCCTTCAAACACTTGCACTTAGTGAATGGAGGGATAGCTAACAACTCTCAGATCTGGTTCACTCACTAGCCTAAACAAGGATAATGCAACATCTGATGTGGAGAGACTCTTCTGACAACTATATAAATCCTAAGAAAGTAAGTGCAAAAGGACTCTCCATTCGACCAGTGTTTGCAAAATCACGATCCTTGATTGTAGAATCGTACGATCCTACGATTCTGAAGCACAAATCGATCCTGGATCGTGCAGAATCGATTTTCATAGCAGGATCAGAGCAAGATATGTAGGATCGGACAAGATCGTACAAGATTGGACATGATTGTAACAGGATTAGAGCAGGATCGGTGGAAACTTTGAGAGGTCATAACTTTTGACTCGAATTGAACCATGAGATCTATAATATATCGAAACTTATTCAAAGATCTATAGTTAGGTTCAAGGTTGAAACCCAAAAAACATCGTTTAAAGCATTTTTAGAAGCCTAAAAGATTTTGTCTTTTTTATTATCTTTTTCTCGTCTTTTATAGAGTTAGGGTTATAAGATTATTTAAATACTTTTTAAATTATTTTGAGTTAGTTTTTGATTAATAATATTTTGCCATATCTTTTTTCCAAAATGATAAGTTTTTGGATGTCTATTATTTAATGGATTGACCTTTAAATTGGATTATCTTATAACCAAGGGAATATTCTTGAGGTTGAACGTGATTATTATTATTAGTGTGTTAATAGAAATTTTATATTCTTTCATTTAAGAGTTTTTGTTAGGATCATACAATTTTACGATCTGATCCTGACCGATCCGATCCTGACCCCAAATTGATTCTGCGTAGGATCGTGATTCTACAAACTATGCTTTCGACTCCAACAGGTTCTCTCCTTCTTCTCTATGTTCTTCTTTCAACCTATCTCCTTAAGCAAACCTTAACTTCAGCATCAGAGTGACCTGTTACAATCCATCGTGATGCCATTATTCCAGAGGAAAGAAAAATAATAGACATAATATTTTGGATTATTTCGAGCCAAGGGGTTTAATTATATAAGTTTTCTAAACAATAATAGAAAGATTAAATATGACATACAATCATAATAATTATAATTGTAGCAATATATAAGAAACTTGGAAATATTATTTTTTGCTATTGATCCATGTCGATTTTGATTATGATGTCAAATATGATATATCTCGATTGATTAAAATCAATTTGATATTATTATTCATTATTATCATTATCCCTCGACAAACTCAACGAGAGTGTTTGAACATTGAGTTTGATTGTTAACTTGGTAAAGCATTGTCTACATAATAATTTGGTAAATATATCAACAATTTGACCTTCGATAGAGATGTAAGAAATTGAAAGTTATTAAGTCGCCACACGTTCGCGAACAAAATGAAAATCAATTTTCACATGCTTGGTATGAGTATGAAAAACTGGATTTGCTGCAAGATAAGTCGCTACTGTTTTATCACGCCAAATATTGTGTGTAGCTATTGGGGAAAAATGTAATTCCGAAAGAAAAGAATATAGCTAAATGATTTTGGCACTACATTATCCAAAGCTTTATATTCAGCTTCAGTGCTTGAGCGATACACTGTAGGTTGCTTTTTTAAAAGCTTAGAAATAAGATTTTATCCAAGAAATATGACATACCCACTAGTAGAACATATATCTTTGGGAGATCTGACCCAATCTACATCATTGCAGACAATCAACTCTCGTGAGAACTGATAATATAAAAGAAGATCATGTGAAATAATACCTTTGAGATAACAAAGAATTCTCTTAACATCTTCCCAATAGTGTTTAATAGGAGAATGCATAAATTGACAAGTATAATTGATAGCAAAGGTAATATCGAGTCTTGTAATCGTGACATATTATAGGGCACCAATAATACTTTGGTAGATCTGGGTCAACCATTGAATAGGAGGATGATGATGCAACGAAATCACCTTCAATGATTGGTTTAGAGATACGACGTGTACTATTCATTTTAGCTCGTTGTAGAAGTCCAGTAATATATTTATTCTGAGAAAGTAGACAACCTTTAGAATATGGAAGAAACTCTATGCCAAGAAAAAATGAGCGTTGACAAGATTCCGAATAGAAAACTCTTGATGAATAAGATGGAGTAAAGTAGCAATGTCTTTTTTATCACTATCGATCATTAAGATATCGTCCATATCAATTAGAAAAAATATTAAAAAATTTTCATTACATTTATAGAATAGGAAAGAGTCCATTTTTTTAGCCAAAGAATCCTTGAGTATGAAGCTAGGTAGATAGACGATGAAACAATGAATGAGGTGTTTGCCGAAGATCATATATAAAATTTTGAAATTGACACATGTGTTGAAAGTTGCGGTTGGATAAATCCAGGTGATTGCTCTATAAAAATAATTTCTTGAAGGTGTCCATGAAGGAAATCATTGAAAATATCTAATTGTCGTATTGACTAATTAAAGCTAATAACTATGAATAGTAACAATCTGATAGTTAAAATTTTGACGATTACACTAAAAGTATCGTTGAAGTCAATATTTGGTTGTTGATTAAAGCCTTTATCAACAAGACAGACTTTGTAATATTCAATAGATTTATCTGCATGATACTTGATATTATAAACCCATTTATAGCTCATAATATTCATAGATGGAATACAAGGAACGAAGCTCCGAGTTGCATTATGGAGAAGAGAATCAAACTCAGTAGTCATCGCAGCACACCAATTCGGATCTTTGATTGTCTATGTAAAACTAGAAGGTTTAACAAAATTTGAAAAAGCAATAAGAACAATTGAAAGAGGATAACGAGTGGAAATTGATGAACATCGTGCATAAATATAACTTAGAGGAAGCATTCGACGAGTGACGAGGAGTATCATTATCAAAGCTACTGTGAGATGAGTGGTTAAATTAATGGGAATCAAAATTAGAAAGTAGATCATCGTTGGCCACTAAGTCTACAAGAATTAGTGGAGATAGAGCAAACCCCAAGATATCATCCCCTTTGTACTTTCAGTATGTCCTGATGGAGCAATATTCTATGGGAATTCTGGTACACTCGGTGATATTGACAATGTGTCTTAATTTATGGAGGGTCTAAGGTAGCAACTGCAAATGGGAAAAAACTCATTAAAAGTAATATGTCGAGAAATATATATCCACCCATTTGAAATATAGATATAACGATACACATGATGCAAATTACTATAACCAAGGAAAATACATTGTTCAGAGTAAGGGTTTAAGGTTGTAACCAAGAATAACATGTGTAACCAAAGATACTGAAGAATGAGTAATTTGGAGGGCGATTATAAAGTCTTTTCAAGGGACATTTATTTTAAATTGCGAAGTGGATAAACGATTGATAAGGTAAATTGCGGTTTGTGTTGGGTTTGCAAGGTTGCAAATAAAGTCCCATATTGAAAACATATAAGAAAGATCATGAGTTTATAAGGGAAATATATCTCCATTGGTATGCGAACTTTTGGGTAAAGCCCAAAAACAAAACCATGAAAACTTAGGCCCAAAGTGGATAATATCATACTATTGTAAAGATATCTAAATTTCTTCAGCCATAACATTGGACCGAGAGACTGGAAGACCTAGTAAGTCAGTTGGACTGAGGGGCAAGAAAGTTTTAATAGGTCGGGTGACCCGAGGGGCATGAAAACCTAGTAAATTAGTTAGATCGAGTGGCAAGAAAGTTCTAGTAGATCGGGTGGACCGAGGGGCAAGAAGACCTAGTAGGTCAGTCAGACCGAGGGGTAGGAAGACTTGGTGGGTCAAATATTGGACGTCAAACAGATAAGATTTCCGCTAAAGGGAGTCTGTGGTCCTTCGTTTGAGGAGGGGGGTTATTGGGATTACAAGTTTGCAAATAAAGTCCTACATTGAAAATATATGGGGAAGATTATGAATTTATAAGGGAAAGATATCTTCATTGGTATGAGGCCTTTTGGGTAGAGTACAAAATCAAAATCATGATGACTTAGACCCAAAGTAGATAATATCATACAATTGTAGAGATATTTAAATTCCTTCGCTCCTAACAGTTTGGACCGTGTTATCCCAAATTTAAGTAGAACTGAGATTTTATTAAGAAGAGCTAAGACAATTTCAATTACATGACGATGTTTCATTTTGGTAGATCTATTTTGTTCAGAAGTGTGTGGACAAGAGACTCGATGAAGGATTCCAGAGAAGATAAGATTTCCGTTAAAGGGGGCCTGTGGTCCTTCGTTTGAGGAAGGTATTGGGATTACAAGTTTGCAAATAAAGTCTTACATTGAAAATATATGAGAAAGATCATGGATTTATAAGGGAAGATATCTTTATTGGTATGAGGCCTTTTGAGTAGAGCACAAACCAAAATCATGATGACTTAGACCCAAAATGGACAATATCATACAATTATAGAGATATTTAAATTCCTTCGCTCCTAACTGTTTGGATCGTGTTATCCCAAATTTAAGTAGAACTGAGATTTTATTAAGAAGAGCTAAGACAATTTCAATTACATGACGATGTTTCCTTTCGGTAGATCTATTTTGTTCAGGTGTGTGTGGATAAGAGACTCGATAAAGGATGCCAGAGAAGGTAAGATGATGATAAAGCGCTTGATACTTTCCTCCTCGATTAGAATTAAGGGAGAGTATTTTATAATCAAAGTAGTGCTCAACATACTTTTGAAAATGATAAAAAAAATATCGAAGAGATCAGACTTTCTTTTTGTAAGAAATTAAAATCCAACTGAACTTGCTAAAATTATCAATAAAAATAACATAATAAAGGAAATCATGATTAGATAAAATAGAAGCAGGACTCTACACATTAGAGCAAATAATTTTTAAATGAAAACTAAAGGTGCAAGTAGAGGATACAAAAGGTAACTTATGAGATTTTATTTTCATACACACTTCACATAAATGAGATAATAAGGCTAAAGAAGTTAGTAAACCAAAGCGATTAATAATATCTTGAACAAGACGTAGAGACGGATGACCAAGGTATGTATGCCAAGAGAATTTGTTCGTGTGTTCTCTAACAAAGGCTTTGAGAGAGGTGAGTTGAAAATGATAAAGACGATTTTTAATGTCCCCTTAAAGTATAATAGTTCCTGTCATAGGGTCCTTCGAAAGACAATGAGAAGAATGAAATTCAAAAAACACATTATTATTAAGAGTAAATTGATATACGGAAAGTAAATTCTTAGTGATAGAAGGAACATGAAGAGTGTTGGGCATGCAAAAAATATAATCACGTGAATGAAAGGATGTGTTTCTAAAGTGAGTAATTTGCAAACCTAAATCATTGCCTATTTGCACCATGTTGGGTCCATGACAAGGTTAAGCCCCTGTGAAAATATCATACTCCGTTGTAACATGATGAGTAACTTCAGAATCCGAATGTCATTCTAGAGTTCTAGGAGCCGATGACATTGTATAAAGAGCAATGGAGAGTAAGAATGCTCCACAGTGAAATGACTGAGTATTAAAAAAAATGATGAACCAGGCAACAGACAAATTGAACCTGGGGTGACCGGCCAGGCCCCACGGAAGTTTCCCACCGGTCACCAGGGTAAATCGGGAAGTGCCCGCAGTGGCAGTCTAGAAGCCCAGCGTCCCAGGGTTCGCGCCCCATTTGGAGAAAAAATTCCTGCAAAATGCGTCGTAACTGGGGATCGAACCACGGATGTCTGGGTTGACGACTAGTTACCCTACCGCTGCACCATAGCCCCGGGGGCGAAAATGACTGAGTATTAGATTGCTAAGATGAGGAAGGAGGTTGATTTCATAATCCAAATCCCCTAAAAAATATAAACCAAACATTATTTAACAATTTTGAGCATAATGACCATAGTTGAGGCAAATCTGACAGTGTTAACCTCGACCTCGACTTTGACATTGACCTTGATCTCGACCTTTGATACCTCCATTTTGATTTTGATGATAATGTTGCGGAGGAGGTTGATTATATCGAGCAAGTTGTGGAGCATTACTAGTCATGTGTGTTGGTGCCCTGGTAAGTTTTGATGTGATCAACCAGGTTAAGTTATGTCCTGGTATGTTTAATCCCTCTGCTAAGTGTGCAGGAGCTTAGGTACGGAGGAAGTCGAGCGTAAGACGTAGCGGACGAGAAGGATTGTGTGGGGAAGTGAGCCGACGGGCTCGATACAATCCGAGGGACACGGAAGCTGCGGAAGAGTACGCCGGTGGAGCGAAAAGGACGTGCGCGGTGTCCGAGGGACGAGAAGCCGGGAGGAAGGACGCTCGAGGGGCGAAAGGCTGGAGTCGGGTTCGGGTGAGCCTAACTCCGGTTGGCCGGAAATCACCCAGAAGATGAACCCAAAGACTGGTCAGTTTGACCAAGTCAAACCAGACACCTGAAACAAAAAGAATTTTATTTGTTGCTGTGAAGATTCGAACCAGCAACCTCGCCTGCGTATATCACCAGCCTTACTGCCTGGGATAAGGAAGAGATGTGATTAAAGTTGTTGTGAGTAGATGATAAAGTTATTTATCTGTTGCGAGCAGAAGAACCAAAAGGCTAGTCACTCGAAAAAGAAAGATTAAATTGTTGCTAAGAGGAATTAAACCCAAGACCTCGAGAACAGAGGCTCCCAAGCTTACCAGTTGGGATAAAGGTCGGAGACAATTTGTTCTTGCCGATATTCTTACTTGGAGATTACAATAGCAATCTCGAGCAGAAGATAAAAATTCCTTTATCTCATAAAGGATAAAGCCTTATCCTTTAATCAGATCCAATGGATGCAGGTTAATCCCATCCAAGGTCAACCATCTAGGTTACATCCATGGATCAACGGCCAAGAGAAAATTCCTCAACAATCAACAATCCAGATTTATTCTCTTAGGCTATAAATAGGCTTAGAATTTAGAATTAAAGGCATCAATTGAATTGTAACCTCTCTAAGTCTTCAGTGCTACAACTGCAAAGGCTTCTCCGCCTGAAAGAGTTCTGCTTGAGCGTTAACCGCCTTGGAAGCAACGTTCCAGTTGCAACCCAGCTTTTTTAGACGAGTGTTATCTCCATTATTTTTCATAACCGTCTATTCACCCCCCTCTAGCCGGTCCACCCCAACCAACAAGTGGTATTAGAGCCTAGTTCGCTGCAGAAGGACTAGCTACCAACTGCAGCACCATCAACCAAAATGGTCGGACCCGTCATCTACCCGCCGAAATTCGAGGGGGAGTTCGCCGAATGGAAGCGCAAGATGGAGGTATTCTTCACTACAGAATTTGAATTGTTTATAATAATGCAATCTGGTTTTGCAGCTCCCGAAGAGAAGGATTTAACCAAATGGAGCAAGAAGGAATAAGCTAATTTTGTGGCGAATGGAAAAGTAGTTTACCACCTGCTTTCTGTACTCCCAGCACAAGAAGCCAACCGAATCAGCACATACGCATCCGCGAAAGAACTCTAGGAAAAATTCCTAGAGTTACACGAAGGGACTTCCGAAGCCAAGCTCGCCAAAAGGGACATTCTCCGTAACCAGCTGACCAACCTCCGCATGGAAGAAGGTCAAACAGTAGCGCATTTGCACTCAAAAATAAAAGGTTTGTTAACGTAACTGACGAATCTCGAGGAAGAGGTAAGTAACTGAGATTCGCTGAGGTACGCGCTTAATTCATTTCCGAGAAATTCTGATTGGACGTCTTTTGTTAATTCTTTTTTTATTGCTAAAGATCTCGAGACAACTTCGCTCGAGAATTTATTTTCAACATTTGAACTTCACGAATCGAGAATTACAGGAAATCGAAAGACGAATGGTGTAGCCCTGAACGCGAAAACAACAGTACCAGAATCGGTATCCTCGGATGATGAAGAAGAAGAAGAAAAAGGATACTTGGTAAGGAAATTTAAAAAGTTTGTTAAATCTAATCAATTTTCAAAGTTTCAGGGAAAGAAGAAATCTCTGAAGAGACGAATGGTAAAGTGCTACAATTGTGACGAAGAGGATCACATTAAAGACAACTGTCCCAAATTAAAGAACAAGAAGAAGGAAAATCAGCTGAAGAAAAAGAAAGTACTGAAAGCGACATGGGATGCCACATCTTCTGATGAGTCAGAAATCGAGGAGTATGCTGGACTTGCCCTGATGGCGAGTCATCAAGAGGAGGAGGATGAAGAGAGCTCATCGGAGATAAGTATCAATGAAGGGGGAGAGTCGTCTGACGAAAGCAGCAGCGACGAGGAATCACTAAGCAGCAAATACGACGACATGGTAAGTGAGATATGTAAATTACCTCCCGACAAATTTTTTTCTGTTTTAAAATCTATTTTGAATAGTTTATGCAAAAAGAGGAGATTGAAAAAGGAGTTATCTACATCATGCCCATTAAGTATGTTCGACAACTTAAAAAATAAAAATGAAAATCTAGAAAATTTAGTTAAGAAATTGGAATTTGATATTACATGCCTGCGATAGAAAAAGAATCATTATCCTGAGAGGCTGAACTGGTATCTTAAGAATCACAAGGGCCAACTTAGGAAAATACCAAGAAATTATGTGCCCCCTAAATTTTTAACTAACTCGGTTGATAGTAACCTATTTTGGATTCCTAAATCTGTCTTAAATTAATTTTTGTTGCAGATATTGACTAACAATTTTTATTGTGTGTTATTTTTTTTGAATTCAGTACAATTTTTTGTTACTTAAGGAAAGTTGGCTATACACTTGAAACTTTTTAAAATTTTTCGAACACTCTTCGAATTTTTATGATTTTTCTGATGAAACCATATTTTTTTCGAAGGAAAAAGAGTTTGACTACATCCGATTTTTTAGAATCTATAAATCGAATGTTGACTTTGTCAAAATTATTTCCGAATTTTTTAAAGTCTATTTAGAATTTAAAGAATTTTTTTTAATGTAATTATATTTTCTTTAATTTGAAAAATTCTTGTAAATGCTATTTTTGAAAACTAAATTTTTTTAATCTTTTAAGCTTTAGTTAAACACTTCAATTTTTTTCACAATATGCTAACTTTTTTTCGTCCCCGGTTTATTAGTCCTCGATTTTTGCTGTGATCAAAGGGGGAGAGTAGGCTAGTGTACAGGGGGAGATTGTAGATTTGCATTGAAACATCTTTTTCATGCTTAACCTGTTTATTTAATTTTACTATTTTTTACTTATTTGGTTTAACCCTAACTGAACCTGGGTTGATGCACATCAAAAAGGGGGAGATTGTTGGTGCCTCGATAAGTTTTGATGTGATCAACCAGGTTAAGTTAGGTCCTGATATGTTTAATCCCTCTGCTAAGTGTGCAGGAGCTTAGGTACGGAGGAAGTCGAGCATAAGACGTAGCGGATGAGAAGGATTGTACGGGGAAGTGAGCTGATGGGCTCGGTACAATCCGAGGGACACGAAGCTGCGGAAGAGTACGCCGGTGGAGCGAGAAGGACGTGTGCGATGTTCGAGGGACTAGAAGCCGGGAGGAAGGACGCTCGAGGGGCGAAAGGCCGGAGTTGGATTCGGGTGAGCCTAACTCCGGTTGGTCGGAAATCACCCAGAAGATGAACCCAAAGACTGGTCAGTGTGACCAAGTCAAACCAGGCACCTGAAACAAAATGAATTTTATTTGTTGCTGTAAAGATTCGAACCAGCAACCTCGCCTGCGTATATCACCAGCCTTACTGACTGGGATAAGGAGGAGATGTGATTAAAGTTGTTGCGAGCAGATGATAAAGTTATTTATCTGTTGCGAGCAGAAGAACCAAAAGGCTAGTCACCCGAAAAAGAAAGATTAAATTGTTGCTAAGAGGAATTGAACCCAAACCTCGAGAACAGAGGCTGCCAAGCTTACCAGTTGGGATAAAGGTCGGAGACAATTTGTTCTTGCCGATATTCTTACTTGGAGATTACAATAGCAATCTCGAGCAGAAGATAAAAAATCCTTTATCTCATAAAGGATAAAGCCTTATCCTTTAATCAGATCCAGTGGATGCAGGTTAATCTCATCCAAGATCAACAATCCAGATTACATCCATGGATCAACGACCAAGAGAAAATTCCTCAACAATCAACAATCCAGATTTATTCTCTTAGGCTTAGAATTTAGAATTAAAGGCATCAATTGAATTGTAACCTCTCTAAGTCTTCAGTGCTACAACTGTAAAGGCTTCTCCGCCTGAAGGAGTTCTGCTTGAGCGTTAACCGCCTTGGAAGCAACGTTTCAGTTGCAACTTAGTTTTTTTTTAGACGAGTGCTATCTCCATTATTTTTCATAACCGTGTATTCACCCCCCTCTAGCTGGTCCACCCCAACCAACAATGTGTGCCGATAAAGACGCATATCTGACATCCTTTGAGATTGTATTTGTACAAGTCTTTCATGAGAGAATAGCATAACATGAAGACTTTCGAGCGACACTTGATCCATGTGAGTTATTCCACTGAAACAAAGTTATCATATTGAGGACCTAAACCTGCAAGACATGTATTAATAGTTCTGGATCAGAGATCAGATGCCCAATTGCAGCTAGATTGTTGGCAATGATTTGACTGATTGCAAATAGTCATTGATAGAGGCATATTCTCGTTGCACATACTATAGTCGTAGATAAAGTTGGAGAACTCGCAGTTGAAAGTGGGATGCAAAAGAGTGATCAACAACTTTCCAAACTTGATGGGAGGTATTGAACCCAATGTGTATATAGGAAGTATAGACTTAGTAATTGATGAGATTAAACCAAATAGAATAAGATGAATCATCTTTTTTAGATGGGGATGAAGTATCATCAACATGACCAAGTAAGTCATGAACACAAAGCAAAGGAAGAAATTGTAATTCAAAGTAAATAGATATCATTGTCAAATTTAACAAAAAAAGAAGGAATAATATAAATAGGAAAAGAGGTATTTTGTGATAGTGGAAGACATGTCAGTTTTCTTAAACTATATGAATTTGCTGTCGATGTGAAGAAGATGCTGAAGTTGCTACCGTCAGCCAAAGAAAAAAAGAGGCAAACAACTGGTGATGTTGCTTGCTGGGAAAGGGCAGCGGTTGTAGTTCTCGACGGTGGACAAAAGCAACAGTAGTGTGTTGTGTTGGGGCAATCGGCCCAAGTATGATCGGGAAGATCATGGTTTTGATGCGTGTGTCAATATGGTTAAGGTTAGGGTGATATATGTTGGGTTCTCCTGGCACCAAAACATAAAACGCAGCGGAAACAAGAACCCTCGAGTGATCCATGCGAAAGAAAAACTCGTACGAAGTTCATATATCTAATAGATCTATCTAAAGAGTATACCTTTGGAGCGTACCCTTTCGCTTATCCCGCTCGTCCAAGATGCACCGCATCTCTTGCACGTTCAAGTGTCCGTGCCTCTATTCGTATCCACACGGACACAATCTCTCAACTTCGGGAGAACTACCTTAGTTGTGCTAGCAACTTGAGATAGTTCACAAGACCACCAAGAACCCAAAAGAGGGTTTCGGCCAAGAGGGAGAGGAGGAAGAAGAGAGGAAAGAAAGAAGGAAGTGTTGGTCCTTGGATGGTTAGAGAGGGGGGGGGGTGAATGTAGCCAGACATTAATTTCTTGCTCTTTTAGGTTTTCTGCACTTGAAGGTTAGCAACAGCAGCGGAAACAAAACAAAACAGAGAAACAGAATTGCAGAACCTAAAACCCTAAACTAAGCACAAGCTCAAGACGCTAATAAGGAGGATTTACAAGGTTCGGGGATAACTTGCCCCTACTCCTTGGCGTGCCCGTAAGGTGGGCGATCCCTTGATCGTCGGCAGATCAAGCCCCGGATAATTCGGATATCAAATCCTCCTTCTCGGTGGAGAAACCTCTCCACACAATGTCTCAACAGATATGAAATGAGAAGCACAAAGACAATAAACACACTTACAGAGCACAATGAACACAGACAGAAATACTTCACCGAGCTCACTCACCACAACTCTCACGTAAAAGCTCCCAACTCTTCGTGTCTGCTTGCTGATGGACTCGCCAAGTTCTCCTCTGCTTCAAGGTGCTCAAGTTGCAGAAGCTTCAAAGATCAGAATGAGTTGCTAGAGTTCGCTTGAAGCTTCAGAGTGATTGCCCAGAAGATGAAGTGTTGTTTCAAGAAGAGATCGAGAGCTCAAGTCCTTCAGAGTTGTTGTTGAGGCTTCTCCGCTACCCGCTCATAAGCCTCTTCCCAGGTCACAGACGCTCCTCTGCAGCTCACCAGCTGCTTATCTACAACATCCCAGCTACCCCTGACCTCTTCTGGACTCCCTCCAGTTGAGCCTCAGGTCAGCTTCCCAGCCGTTCGCCAGAAGACAGAAGACGTTGTATCCTGCGAAAGCAAACAACCAAACCTGCTGTAGCGAAAGCCTCCGTTTGACTCTCCTTGTGTAATCCTGAGTTACCTACACACTTAGCAGTTGTTTAGCACAACAAATCAACAGAGAATCAATAAGCAGACGATCAGAGCAGATATCAGCAGTGTATCAGTAGAAATCAGAACGCGATCAGAACTCTGACAGTGCATTTTGAATTAAAGTTCAGCTTCTGATCGGTCACCAGACCGATCAGAGAGGACCCTGATCGATCACCGGACCGATCAGGATAGGCCCAGACCGATCAGGCTCCAGCCTGATCAGTCCACAGTGAGAAAACTTGGATCGCGACTTCTAGTGATCGATCCTAGGTCGTGGATCAGTCACCAGACCGATCCACCCCTTTGCTGATGGTTTCTCCATCTTAGCAGGCCAGACCCACTGATTGGTCACCTGACAGATCAGGGTGTGCCCTGATCGGTCTGGTGACCGATCAGGCCACTCCCTGACCAATCAGGATCCATCCTGATCGATCATAAGGGGGAACTCGCGATATTTGATCGGTCAGCCAGACCGATCATGGTTCCTCACAGTGTGGCTCTGAAATCCCTCTTATCGTTCACCAGAACGATCAGGAGCTCTCCCTGATCGGTCACCAGACCGATCAGGAGTCGAACAGAAGCCAACCAATGTTTCTGTTCTCTCCCTGATCGGTCACCAGACCGATCAGACTTCTCTGGATCGGTCACCAGACCGATCCACGACCGAGAGTTCGTGCCAACTCCCTGATCGGTCACTAGACCAATCCAGCCAAGACCAATTCCACCCTAAATCAAGAGAACGGGCTCCCAGCCTTCTCTGACTCGTGCTCAGTCCCCCGGACCAAGACTCCGTGTCCAGCTTCACTCACCGGGACTTCATTCAACCTAGCTTCCCAAGCTAGGACCTGGCTTCACTCACCAGGGTTTCATTCAACCTAGCTTCCCAAGCTAGGACCTGGCTTCACTCACCAGGGTTTCATTCAACCTAGCTTCCCAGCTAGGACCTGACTTCACTCACCAGGGTTTCCATCACCTAGCTCCCCAAGCTAGGACCTGGCTCTACTCACCAAGGTTTCAATCACCTAGCTTCTCAAGCTAGGACCTGACTTCACTCACCAGGGTTTCAGTCACCCGACCTCACTCACCAGGAGTCGTGCCCAGTCCCCGACCAAGACTTAAACCAGACTCATCTCATTAACCTAAACTAAAATCGGTGCCAACACCAAAATAACAATCAGGGTCAGACTGCATCAACAGGAAGAACACACTTATCATTCAAAATGACAAGTCCCTCCTTTTTATATTCATCCCATGAATATGAAGAGTCTTTTATCTCTTTGACTTCCCTTCATTAAAGCCAATAAAGAGCACATCTTTCCATGTGACTCTTCACCTTCTCTTCATCCAATGATGAGAGACTTTTCTCTTTCCTCCTGTAATTTCGACCGGGCCACTTGGGCTTCCGACCAGGTCTCCCGACCGAGTCTCCTGAGCAAGTCCCCGAGCTCCTGACCAAGTCTGCAGAGCAAGTCGCCGAGCTCCCATCCCAGTCTGCCGAGCTCCTGACCTAGTCTGCCAAGTGCTGAGCTTCTGACCCAGTCTGCCGACCTCCTAGCTCAGTCTGCCGAGTGCCAAGCTCCTGACCCAGTCTGCCGAACTTCTAGCTTAGTCTACCGAGTGCCGAGCTCCCGACCCAGTCTGCCGAGATCCCAGCTTAGTCTACCGAGTGTCGAGCTCCCGACCCGAGTTCCCGAGTTCCCAACTCGAGCTCAGATCTCCTGAGTTCCCAACTCGGGCTCCCGAAGCATCATGTCCTTAATGTGTGACCCAATAGGTTCTCGTAACATTGGCAATGCGCCTAAACACTTTAGACACATAAGCTATGAGAGGCATCTAGTAATGCATCATTGCTACCCAAGAAACAAGAAACGTTGAGATCCGACTAAACCTCCATGCCTATGATAATGTATGACCTTGTCCTTCTATCCTTGATATCTAGATTGACCAATAAGGCATAGACCGTGTCATCCTCAATCAATCTTGTGTTTCTTGATCCCCGAGTAGACTCACTCAAACAAATGAGCTCAATATCTCATATTGACTCATTTGAGCATGACCGTGCGTTTCAGTAGTTCTACTCGATCAAGGGGCCCACAGATATCACTCCCGTCATATGGGAGGGATAGATCCCATCTACATCACTCACATCTATTCACATAATTTATTTCATACCCAGTGATCGCCTTTGTAGTTTACCCTGTTGATGCAGTCTAACCCTGATTGTTGTTTTGGTGTTGACACCGATTTAAGTTTTGATTTAAGTCTGGTTAAACGCATGGGGATTAAGTCCTAGTCGCGGACTGGGCACGAAATCCTAGCTTGGATGGCTAGGTGTTGGAAAATCCTAACCTGGAGGGTTAGGTGTGGAAAAATCCTAGCTTGGAAGACTAGGTGTTGGAAAATCCTAACCTAGAGGGTTAAGTGTGGTGAGAAGTCCTAGCTTGGAGGGCTAGGTGAAAAGTCCTAGCTTGGAGGGCTAGGTGAAAAGTCCTAACTTGGAGGGTTGGGTGAAAGTCCTAGCTTGGAGGGCTAGGTGAAAAGTCCTAACTTGGAGGGTTGGGTGAAAAGTCCTAGCTTGGAGGGCTAGGTGATGAAATTCTGGTGAGTGAAGCTGGGCATGGAGTCTTGGTCCGAGGGATCAAGCACGAGTCGGAGATGGGCCGGAGGCTAGTTCTCTTGACTTAGAGTGGGTTTGGCCTTGCCCGGATCGGTCTGGTAACCGATCAGGGAGGTTGGCACGAAGTTCCCTCTTGGATCGGTCTGGTGACCGATCTAGCGATGTCTGATCGGTCTGGTGACCGATCAGGGAGCTTCCAGTAACTTTGCCAAACCTACTGATCGGCTCCTGATCGGTCTGGTGACCGATCAGGGAGAAACCTTGACCGATCAATCTGAACGATCAACTGTCGCAGGGTTTCTCACCCTGACCGATCAGGCTGGAGCCTGATCAGTCTGGGATCATCCTGATCGGTCTGGTGACCGATCAGCCAGTATATTTCAGGCGGGATCGTGGCAAGCTGATTTCTGGATCAGTTTGGTGACCGATCTGGTGATCGGTCAGGGTGACCGATCATACAAGCTTGCGATCCCAGGTTTCTCGCTGGGGACCGATCAGGCTGGAGCCTGATCGGTCTGGGATCATCCTGATCGGTCCGGTGACCAATCACTTTAATTCGAAATCACTGTCAGACGCTCTGATCGCGTCTGTTTTCTCTGTCGATTCTCTGATACACTGCTGATATGTTTTGATATGCATTGCTAAGTGTCTGTTGGAGTGTGCAGGTGATACAAGAGGATTCAAATACTCAAGGAGGGTCAATGGAGGACTTTCCATGGAGCAGATTTGGATCTATTATGTTTTCAGGTCTCAACGACGTCTAGCACGACTGGCAACTGACGAAGGCGCGGCTGGCAACTGACGGAGGCTCAGCTGGAGGAGTGTCCAGTGGACTGAGTGCTCAGAGAGGTCAGTGGGTCAGGGTGTGAGTCAGTGGTGCTGATGGAGCTGGCGACGTTGAGCAGGAGCTTAAGAAACGAAGCTGTAAGCAGAGGAGTGAAGGGGGAACAAGACAGAAACTTGGGAAGTTTGGCTGGGTTGTGTTCGTGCTCTCTGTTGCTTTGTGCTTAAGCTTTCTACTACATTCTTGTGAGCTTCCCTTCTCGAGTGTCTCGTGTGCTTATCTTGTATTCATCTATTGAGGCGATTGTGGAGAAGTTGCTCCACCGAGAAGGAGGCTATTACTATCCGGGGTTCACCGGGGCTTGATCTGCCGACGATCAAGGGATAGCCCACCTTACGGGCACGCCAAGGAGTAGGGGCAAGTTATCCCTGAACCTTGTACATCCTCGTGTTAGCGATCGATTTGTGTGTTCTGTTTATTTCTGTTTAGTTCCTTTCTGTGTTTTGTCTCCGCTGCTAATCTGATCACAGAAAGGAAAGTTCAAGAGGGGTGTAATTTTTGTGGCTGGCTACATTCACCCCCCCTCTAGCCATCCAAGGTCCAACACACCCTGTTACGGGTGACGTTTGACGATACTAAAGTACATAACTCCTTATGTAGGGAACCGTAGTGACTTCAGGTCTAAGGACTATTCATACCAATAGTCACATGAGAAAGTTTATGACACTCATATGACAATCTATGAAACTTTCTCATGGCGGGTCAATTCAGTACATATTCTCAAATGTATACCCATATGTCAACTTGATATCACATATCCATGACTTGTGAGCTCAAGTCATCAGTTGACCTATATGCTAGTCTCCATGCATTAATATTGTCCCTGAATATTAATGCTTGACTAGGAATAATTTAGTGTAGTATTCTCTACATTATCTCACAATCGATTCAACCAATCGATACAATGTAGATAAGAACCTACTACACAAGGACATTATTATACTTAATTAGTTATTCGACACAAAATACAAAGTAAGTATAATAACAAAATATGTCTTTATTAATGATAGAATATGATATAAAATGTCCCTAGTCAATCATCACATAATTTGCTTTAGGGCTCCTACTAACATTATATTGTTTTGATATGTGTGAATAAGTCTTGCAGGACTTGGTGAGTCATACGTGGAGGACACATCCGAGGGACGAGAGCCGAGGGAAGAGAACTCCAAGGGCAAGTCGGGAAGTGGACTTCAAGGGCACACGTGAAGGGTGGCATGGAGGCAAGCCGAGGGCTTGCGGGCGCATCCGAGGGACGATAGCCGGTGGAAGAGGACTTCAAGGGGCAAGCCAAGGGAATATACTTGAAGGCACACGTGAAGGAGGGTCGTCTGAGTGGGAAGGAGTGCTTGTGTAAGCTGGGCAGTCGACTGGGATGAAATCAATCGACTGCCAGAAGTTCCCGAGACATCAGTCGATTGCCCAGAGGGCAGTCGACTGGTAAACCCAAAAACTAGCCGTTGGTTGAGTGTTTGGCTAGGACCAGTCGATTGCCCCTGGGGCAGTCGACTGGTAGCGAGCTGGGTTGTTTGTTTAAACAACCCTCTCCACTATTTAAGCTATGACTTAAGGCTAAGAGAAGATTAACTCTTCATTGTAAGATCTTCTCTTTGTGTTCATCTTCCTCCTCAAACCCTAAAATCATCTTGTAAGGAGGAAGAAAGGTTATGAGAGGTTGTTTTCCACCGAGAAGGAGAAAGCTTTAGTCGGAGTTTGCCGGGGCGTG
Source organism: Boesenbergia rotunda (assembly GCA_024364735.1). Classification (NCBI taxonomy): domain Eukaryota; kingdom Viridiplantae; phylum Streptophyta; class Magnoliopsida; order Zingiberales; family Zingiberaceae; genus Boesenbergia; species Boesenbergia rotunda. The sequence goes on from JAGFNQ010010598.1 coordinate 372,178, forward strand.
ATCCACCGAAAGATCAAGGGATCATCCACTTTAAGGACACGCCGTGGTGTAGGAGCAAGAAATCTCCGAATCACGTAAAAGGTATTGCGTTAGCATTGTTGTGATTGATAAGCTTCCGTGTGTGCGCTAACATTGTAGGGAGAGTCGCGACTTGGGGTGACCGAGCTATTCACCCCCCTCTGGCCGTGCCATCAATCCTAACAAGTGGTATCAGAGCCTAAGGATGCCTTCAACGGACTAACCGTCGAGAAGAGCAAATCATTGAAATGATCAGCTTGCACATTCAACCGCCAAAATTCGAGGGAGAGTTCTCATGGTGGAAAAAGAGAATGGAGGTATTTTTCAATACCGATTTTGATATAATGTTAATTATGAAAAATGGGTTTGAAGTGCCTAGGGATCAAGTCAACAAGATACTTGATGAAGTGAGATGGAGTAGGAAGCAAAGAGATGATCATCTAGAAAATTTCAAAGCCTTGCATCATCTACTAAGTGTGTTTCCTCAACAAGAAATGACAAGGATTGGAAACTACTCAAGTGCCAAGGATTTATGGGAAAAGCTAGTGGAGCTTCATGATGGCACTTCAGAGGCGAAAATGGCAAAAAGAGATCTTCTCCGGTCTCAACTCAACAATATCAAGCTTGATAAAGGGGAGAAGGTAATAAGTTTACATGCTAGATTTAAGGAAATACTTAATGGGCTAACAAGTGTAGGGGAACAATTATCCAACCGGGACATTTTGATGAAAGCCATCAATGTCTTCCCAAGAACATCAACATGGAGCTCAATGGTGGACTCATACTACATTTCTAGAGAAAACATCTCTAGAAGAATTTTTCTCAACCATGGAGCTTCATGGGACTCGAGTAGGAGGAACAATCGAAGAGGTATACAAGCCAAAGAGTATAGCTCTTGTGGCAAACAAGGGAAAAGGTAAGAAGAAGGAGGTCATATCATCCGATTCGGAGGAATCTAGTGCTTCCATGGGGAGTGATGCGGAAGCCTACATGATAAGAAAGGTAACAAAAGCATTTAAACATTTTTCTACTAACAAGTCTCATGATAGGAAAGAATCAAGGAGTAAAAATAAATCAAAAAATATCATTTGCTACAATTGCCAAGGAGAAGGACACATGAGAGATGAGTGCCCCCTCTTGAAAAAGAAGGAAGGAAAGAAGAAAGAAGGAAAGAAGAAATTAAAAGAGAAGGAGAAAAAGGAGCAAAACTTGAAGGCTACATGAGATGATTCATCTTCATCGGAGGAGGAGGGACATCATGTATCCCATTTCGCACTAATGAGAATTGACGACATTGCCTCCACGACATCTGAATTTGAAGAAGAAAAGAGCTCAAGTGAAGATGAAGGGAGCTTAAGTGAAGGGGGAGGCTCCACTTCGGAATCAGACTTCTTAGTAAGTGAGGTATACAACTTATCCACTTCTACTCTTGGTATACAACTTACCCACTTCTACTCTTGTAAAAATAATTTCTAGTACTAGTGATGATTTGGTTGATCCTAAAAGGAAAATTAAGTGCTTAAAAAAGGAGAATTGTATGTTAAAGGAAAAATTAGCATCCATGAACATTAAGGATGATGTGCATGTTTTTTCTTCCATTTCAAATTACTCGTGTTTAGAAAAAGAAAATAAGGATTTAAAGGAAAAGGTAGATAGTCTTACCAAAGCCCTTAGGAAATTTGAAATTGGCTCAAAGACATTAGATATGATCATTGGGAGCCAAAGAGCAAACTTTAAGAAAGAGGGATTAGGTTTTGGGAAGTTTAGCAATCGAAAAACCTATCATTGCTTACTTGCTAAAGGACAAGCAAAGACCAAGACCCTAAGTAAGAAATGGATCCCCAAGGAATACTTGGTTAACCCAATTAAGAAGCATTTCTATTGGGTACCAAAGTCAATCCTTAAGGGTTAGAGGATTTGGGATAAGTCAATCATGGTGTTAGAATTTCAATTTTTTAGAATTTGGTTGACTTGAGACATTGAGGGGGAGTTTGTAGCCCATATTAGAAATTCATGATGAATTGGGAAAAATAAGGCTTACCTTGAAAACATCTCATATTACTTTGTTTTATGATTGCATTCATACATATGAGATGTTAGGATGATATAAATGATTCATTTATGCTTATGGCATATTGTTGGGTTATTAGATATATCAAAATTATTAAAAATAAACCAACTATGGGGAAAGTAAATGTTTAATTAATAGACATTTTGCCCAAAGATCATAGTTGAACATTTTAAATAATTTGAAAATATTTCTGTGTTTATTTGATATGCCATGAGTTTGGAAAATATATGATTTCAAAACTAGGTTGGAACTTTGATACAAAGTTAGAGTTTTTCAAGAAATTTAAACTTTTGTTAAAAAGTCAAATATGTTTGGATTTTCCATGAAATTATATTTTTCTCTGTTAGAATATATCATATAAAACATGTTTACAAATTTTCATAATTTTTAGAATTTTCTGGAATTATTGGTGAGTTTCTAAAATTTGGCACAAACTTGAAATTTCAGACTGACAGAGTATCAGCCGACTGCCCCAGGGGCAGTCGACTGATATTTCTGATTTTTGAGATTTGGGTGGTTTTCAGAAATGAGAAGTTCTCCCGTGTGATGCCGTTAGTTAATATTGCTTCAGGCAATCCTTTTGATGGTGTCAAAGGGGGAGAATTGGGAGGTTTAAGTTAGTTTTGGAACTTAACTTGTGGTTTAACTTTGGTTATGATGAAAATTGAAAATGGGAGAGGGCATAGGTTAAGGGGGAGGTTACCTCTTGGTTGTTACTATGTCTTATATTTTCAATTACTATTGTTTGTTGTTGTCTTTCCCTAACTTAAACATATTGTCACACATCAAAAATGGGGAGATTGTTGGGGCAATTGGCCCAAGTATGATCGGGAAGATCATGGTTTTGATGTGTGTGTCAATATGGTTAAGGTTAGGGTGTTATATTATTTTGATATGTGTGAATAAGTCTTACAAGACTTGATGAGTCACACGTGGAGGACACATTCGAGGGACGAGAGCCGAGGGAAGAGAACTCCAAGGGCAAGCCAGGAAGTGGACTTCAAAGGGCACACGTGAAGGGTGGCATGGAGGCAAGCCGAGGGCTTGCGGGTGCATCCGTGGGACGATAGCCGGTGGAAGAGGACTTCAAGGGGCAAGCCAAGGGAGTATACTTGAAGGCACACATGAAGGAGGGTCGTCTGAGTGGGAAGGAGTGCTTGTGTAAGCTGGGCAGTCGACTGGGATGAAATCAGTCGACTGCCAGAAGTCCCCGAGTCATCAGGTTGACTAGTAAACCCAAAAACTAGCCGTTGAGACCAGCCATTGGTTGAGTGTTTGGCTAGGACCAGTCAACTGCCCCAGGGGCAATCGACTGGTAGCGAGCTGGGCTGTTTGTTTAAACAGCCCTTTCCACTATTTAAGCTATGACTTAAGGCTAAGAGAAGATTAGGTCTTCATTGTAAGATCTTCTCTTTGTGTTCATCTTCCTCCTCAAACCCTAAAGTCATCTTGTAAGGAGGAAGAAAGGTTGTGAGAGGTTATTCTCCACCGAGAAGGAGAAAGCATTAGCCGGAGTTTGCCGGGGCGTGATCCACCGAAGGATCAAGGGATCGTCCACTTCAAGGACACGCCGTGGAGTAGGAGCAAGAAATCTCCGAACCACGTAAAAGGTATTGCGTTAGCATTGTTGTGATTGATAAGCTTCCGTGTGTGTGCTAACATTGTAAGGAGACTCGCGATTTGGGGTGACCGAGCTATTCACCCCCCTAGCCATGCCATCGATCCTAACATGTTGTTGTCAGTGCATCTTGATGAATCTAAGACCGTTGAATCTCAGCATGTATTTTTAGGTCCGAGTAGGCCGACTAGAGGGGAGGTGAATAACCTCATGAATCAAGTTAGTCAAATCTCTTTCATTTACTTAGCAATGATAAACAATTTAATTAAACATATAAAACAATAAGAGATACTAGGTTGTAACTATAAAGATTGCTAATCCAAGACAATATAAAGCGCACTAGAAGGACTCCTTCGTTAAAGGCGGAGAAGTCTCTTATAGACGTTGGAAAGCTCGTAAAAGAGATAGGAAAGTGAAATATAGTTGTTGTTGTTTCTTTCTATCTCTATGGGTGGCTATTTATAGCCTAATGGTCGAAGTGACCATTTGCTAATGTGTCACTTAGGGTTCCTCAGTTGAGACCTAGGATGTTTCAGTTGGATAAAATTTTATCCATTCTGCAAACGACTACTTTCGATTACCGCACATTCTTCTTGTCCACCGGTTCTCTTCCGCAGCTTCTCGTCTCTCGGATATACCAAGTCCGTCAACTCTCTTTCCGTGTCATTCTTCTCGCTCGTCGTATTTTCCGTTTGACTTCGTGTGCTCCTAAGTTCCTACGCACTTAGACACAATACATCAAACACAACATGACCTAACTGACTTGGTTAATCATATTAAAATTAATTTGGGATACTTACAGTATTCATCTTTATGCTCTGTCGTGTTCTAGATTCCAAATCAATGATCCGGAATATCCTTTGAAGGAGGTATAGAGGATGCAATGATTAAAGTAGCATAGGAGATAGATACTAGAAAATAAAATGATAATTGGCAAAAAGTTTAAGCGCTCGCTCTACTGCCCTCGCTCTATCTCAGAGCCTGTATAGAGAAGGTAAATCACGGTAAGGAAATAGATGGATATGGAGGTGAGTTATATGGAGTACCAAGATCTATATCCTGTCAACCCCACGATTCTAACCCTCAATCTTAAATGGTAAATAATCATCTAATTACCATCTCAATTGAGCTCGTGAGAACCGGATGCTAGAAAATAAAGGATTGGGAGAAGATAAATAAGAGAGAAGATAAAAAGGGTGTGTGGTGGCATTGGATTTGAGAAAACTCAACTACTTAAGTAAGAAATAGAAGAAAAACTATCACGGTAGAAACATGAATATACTACTGGGAGAATTAATCTGTGAGACAGATTAAAAATGATATATAATCGTAGTAATGTATATTATAAATTTAAAAATATTATTTTTGTTATTGATTTATGTTGATTTTATTATGATATTAAATACGATAGATTTTAATAGATTGAAATTAATTTAAAATTATTATATATTATTATAATTAATTATAATATGTTTCTTTAAGTATCTTTCGGTCCTTTCATTTTCTGAGCGTATCATCTTCGACGAACGTGGACGCCAATTCATTAATTAAATGCGTGATTTGACCCTCCAGAATATTTGATCGGAACACTCCTGCTGCGTAAATATTATCTAGTTTATCAATTGCTTACTATATAATAGTCAATTGAAGATATTTTGATTTTATCAATTTGTGAAATTTAAAATTTAAAAGAATAATTTTTTTTTCAGTTTAACTTTTTGCTTACTCTTGAAATATAACATGCAAGTGTTGGAAGAGACACATAAAATTCCTTTCCACAAACTAACAGAATTAATTAATTAGAAAAATGGGAGTTATCGTGATAGAGTCATGCATGAAACACATTAACAAGTCAGCCCAAATAAATATATCGGGTCACACACAAATGACGCAATTCCTCTTCTTTTGGATCTTAATTCCTTCCTCACGAATGGAGATTGCTGTTACAATCCTGCGAGGAGATGCGTGCCTTCTTATCAATCCCTGTAACTTTCACGTCACAGTACACGTCCAAGCTCATGCGCCACAGCTGCAACACGCCGATCTTGGTGTTCACCGAAAATTTGACCGTTAACTCGATCGAAAGAGCTTTACTGGTCGTTTTCAGGCTTTTGCCGGAGCGAAGGACCAATTTGAGGTCGGTCGTGTTCCCCTGCGGTTGGAAGAACCCCGGTGTCGACCCGGTGGCGAACTCTCCGCCGCCGATGCCGCGGTGGGAGGCGACGGCATGGCCGCCGGCGGAGTAGGACAAGCCGACTCGGTTACTTGGATTGAGGACTCTCACTGAGAAGTCGTACTCTGTTGTTGATTTTGAGGTTTTCTTGACGGTGAGGGACTTGACGGAGAAGACGGGGGCGGTGGGTCTGACGCAGGCGAAGAAGATGATGACGGCGGCGGTGAGGAGGAGGAGGGGGAGGAAGACGGGGAGGAGGAGGCGTTTGAGGACGTGGAAGCAGGGGCAGCGGTTCTGGCGGCGGAGCTCGACCTGGTTGCGGTAGTGCTCGACAAGGGCGGCGTTCTCCGGCGGGGGCACGCGGTAGATTTGGTCCTTGGGAACTTGAACGACGTAGGTTTCGTGGCGGAGGGAGGGGTCGGCTAAGGGCGGGGGCGGAAGCGGCCTGCAGGGCTCGAGAGGCGCCGCCTGCTCCGCCATGGGAGGGGGGCGGAGGGATCCGGAGCGGCAAGGAGAAGGAAAAGGTGGCGGTGAATGGGAGCGAAAAGAGGAGGAAGATGGCAGTGCATTGCATGGCCATGGAGGGGAAAGAGAAGGGGGAGGAAATTACCGCAAACAGGTAAAAGGACAGCTCCAACGGAGTGGAGGAGTTGGCTATTTTTAGGAATTAATTTCAGCCCTTCAAAAGTTTTTTCCCCCTGCATTTATTATCCAAATTAAGTCAACTAATTCTAACATGATAAATCAAAAAATATTTACCATAACCGATCATCCATTAAAAAATTCTTAGTATAGATCTTTAAATGATTGAGAAATTGAGAAGGTGTTCTACATATGTACCATTGCCTTAGGGGCTTCAAAAGCTTTTTTTTTTGTTAGAAAAAAATTAAATTTGTCAAACCAATAAAAATTTATTACCGTCTAGATTTTATTTCTTAATTTTTATGATATGTATTATATTTTTAGCAGGAGGAGTGTTTCCGAGCAATAGTAAAATTATTATTATTATATAACTTTATAATTACGGATTCAAGCTATGAGAATAACTTTTTGCAATACAAGATAAAACTATATATGTATGATAGACTAAATCTAATTTGATCAGATCCTTCCTGAAACGGAATTGACATGCATTGGAATACACTTTTGTTATACTTTTACTCTCGTGTTTTATGAATTTAGATTTTTCTAAGGAGGCTTATGTGAAAGCACATTAAATTACCCTTATTTCTATTTTTTTGTTCTTGCTATATAGGATTGGAGACAAAAATCTCACAATGTGACTTTGTAGTGAAGATTATATTTTGCATTGGATTGCATCATCTAGTCAAAAGATCTTCCAATTTCAGAATCTATATTGCTGAAAACTGGTCACCATCAAAGATATTTGTGTCACTGATATTATTTTGTTGTTGTTTTTTTAATGTTTTGTTATGGAAAGCCTTGTTAAATCCCTACGGGTTATTTTTAAGAGCTTCACTTGCATATTGTGATTAATGGCACACACTGAAGGCTGAAGCTACCTGAAACTAAATTGGAAGAGAAGAAAGACATTGCAACTAGTTGCAGACTTACAGATATATTTTGGTGAAGGCCTAAAAAAAACCATGAGTAAACAACATGAAACAGAACTGAAGATATTCAATGGAGTTGTTATAACATGACTATGGCTGTATAGGTACTGGCACTACGTATAAATACTAGAGAAAGGCAAACAAGTTGGAAAGTTGAAGGAGCTTTGTTCTACAACAGCACAATAACCTCCAACAGCACAATAACCGCCAAAGGTCTATTCCCTCCACTAGATAAAAATATCCTAACTTTTGAGGTAAAACAAGAATGAGCTCTATGTTCAATCCTTGTATTGACTTTCACGTGTTTTTATTATATTCCTCTACAGAATCCTCATTTAAATGTAAATTTATCATTCCTTAACTCAAATGCCAAAGAAGTATGAACTGCAAATTTTTTTTCTATGGAGGAATACATGATTGTTAGTTACCTTGAATGTTGGATTCAAATCCACAAGTAGTCAAGTGCTTTGCAAGTTGCTGTCCAAGATCTTGCTGCCAATCCTCCGAGACTTTGACTTCAGGTACAGCCCAAACAAATGCCGTCTCTTTCTCAAGGTTAACTATGGCAGAATATACCTGAGGCTGCATTAGATGAAATTTGGTTAGAGGCCCCAATTTCTCAGAAAAGTCGTAGAATATTTTGGTTAGATGGCAAGGAAAAGATCGAAGATTTTTTTTTTTTTTTTTTTTCAAAAAGTCGCAAATTTGGACGAAATTGAGCACATCTGATCATTTCAAGCGAAGAATTGTATGGTGGCTTACTAGGCTCTCCAAGATGCGTTTAACGCTTGCAGCGCAACCACCGCAGCTCATGCCCTGAAGGAAACCATCAGAATCCCTAAATTTCCCCCCTTTTCAAAAAAACCGAGATAAAACAGTAGAAGCAAAGAGGAAGCAGGTGAATTACTCCGACATGGAGGACAATCGCATCGGAATCGAACGCAGTGGAGTCCTCCGAATGTCCGGCTAGGGATTTCGCCTCGGTTTCCCCCGAGTTCGACCCGCCGTCGTCTCCTCCGCGGCCGCCGCCTCCATCAACGCCATCCAGGCCACCGCCACCGGACAGGGACGCGAAAACCGAAGCGAGCCTGCACCGCGGAGTACCTGATGGATGTTCCGATAGGTAGATTCCGGTGGCTGGAAGTAAACCCAGGGAGGTAGCTGTGAGGTAGCGGCCCCTGCCGCGAAAGCTTAGGAAGCAACGAGCTCTGTGGGGGCTGGAGCAGACGGGGAAGCGAAGTAGGAAGCCGAAACTCTGGAAAGACGAGGTGGGAGGCGACGGGGATTTGGGAAGAAGAGAAGATAACGCGGACGCCATCGCCATTGGAGGAGGCGTCAAGGTTAGTTACGGCGGAAGGTTGGTGTGCATATCTGAACCAGGGAGACAAAAACGACACAATTGGTCAAATCCGCTACGATGAGTTTGGAGAGCCCGTTTTACAAATACTACGGCTTGATGCTAATTATAACGTACCGTTATGGGTTTTTTCATGTAGGGGAAAAAAATACAAACTTTCAAAACATCTACAAAGTTCAATTTCATTAAACTTTTAAAAAATCTCGTACCATATCAAATAAATTGTCAAAAGTTAATACTATTTTATACCCAAGCAATATTTCTATATCATTATATTATGATTGAAGGGACTATAAAATTACTATTATAAGTCACCGATTTGACTTGTAAGTCGCATAGATACATAATAAAAACAGTAGCATTTCGGTTAATTGAAACGTCAACTTGATTCGAGAGGTACGCAAACAATGGATGATGATTAATACGAGACATAATTATTGGAGTAAAAAATAATAACACTCAATATCATCCTCCAACTAAATATAATGGTGACCCAATAAAATATTTTACATCACTAAAATTTATCTTCAAAATCTATTAAAATAATTACCTATATAAATATTAATTATGTCAATCAATGAGGGGAACATAAGGCATAATTACGACAGTAAAAAATAATTCGTTCATCACTAGCATCTCGTCAATCCATCCTAAAGCCAAAAATAAAGAAAACAAATCACGAGAACTACTAACTTAAACAGTAATTAGCACATAACAAAAGGTAAACACTGAAATTCACTAGGATTTAACCCTGAGACTTCATGACAACGTCTCATGTGTTAACCATCAATCTATCTCATGGATACTAACATAAGACATACTTATGGTGATAAAAGACGATTCACTCACCCTCAACGTCCCTGTCAATTTGTCCCAAGGTTAATACGGAGATAAATCACAGAGATACTAACTCAGACAATGACTTAATGGATAAAGGAAGACAAACACGAGTCAAAATTTAACCTCAGACCTCGCAATAATAACATCTCATTCGTTAGTTATCAGTCCATCTTACGAAGATAATATAAGAGTATGACCATTATGAAAGCAGTCATTAAGAATCCAATTAAGCCACAATTACGCGGTTTACACAACCAGCAAATGGTGCTTGAAATTTTATGGAACCATGATAATATTCAGTATGTGCCACTCAGTAAGAAAAGGATGAATCAACAGCAAATGCACAGCAGTGGCTTTTCGATGCAGATCCACAATCAGAAAGGCCGGTACCGCATTGGCCTTCTGAACCTGGGCACCTTCCTGGAAGGAAGATCAAGGAGAAACACTGAATACCATCTCGTCTACTTGCGCGATAACAATGCAACACAGAGAGGAAGAAAAACGGACGAACCCATAGGCATNCGGTGAATCCGTCGAAAATCGCTGCATACAAAGTGTCACGTCATTTACTATGCTTTTCACTCTCCCATTTTCACTCTCCCTATCATTTTTCTAAAATTAGTATAAATGATAGATCAAGTCGTCGCAACACCTATCCTTTCTTATATTATTCGATGATAGGCACAATCAGTTAAGTAGTATAATATAACTACTGCCCAAGATACAACCCACCCGGTCCACCATAAGCAACATTCCAATAACCTCTGTCTGGATTAGGTCCAATAATTTGATAATATTCGTCAGGTACATTCTGTGCCCCACGCGCCCAGTTCTTGCCCGGATTGAAAGGTTGCTGGTCTGTACCTATGAACTGCACTTGCATAAAGTAGCTGGATTTACCAATCCCTTCTTGGGGAAAATAACCACTCCCCATGGGAGGAGACCCCTCATTGTTGGGCGAATGCACTGAACCTCCAAAGTCTATCGATGTTGATACATCTAAACTAGTTAAAACCTCCTTTGGCCAGTATCCAAGATTCATACCTCCCATTGACAACCACCAGTTACCAAGTTCAGGGTCCTGTATCCATTATATATATTCAACATATACACGTTTAAAAATATATACAAACATTCAGTAATGAAGTACATAAATACCTTATATATAATTAAACACTACCTTTAGTATTTGAAAGTCGAAGTATGCTTGTGTGCCTCCGTACTTAGAAAGGTCGCTACCGGTGAAGGAAAATCCAGGTCCATGGGTTGCTGAAACTTGTATGAACCCTTTGCAGAGTAAGTTCATGCAGCTCGTCTTGTAATTGTCGATCTAAATATATACATTTTCATGTGTGAGGTATATACTTAAACACTTAAAAAAGACGTAGTTTAGTTGTTTTCAGAGTATATACTTACTGTAAAAAAAGTGAAAAAACGAGTAAACTTATCGTTATATAGCTTAGGAATAACCTGAAACAAAAAAAAAATGAAATTACATGAGAAATATGTATGCATGCATGCATATGAATGTATATCAAGGTAACTTACGTGCCATCCGGTTTGAATAACATTTAGGTTTTCTTCAGGAACATCGATGTCTCCGTATATCCATACTTGATTTGCAGAGGCTTGATCTGGCCCCACATTTGGGAGTGCCCACGTAGTGAGCTTTGATTGAAAGCCATGAAAACGAGCTTTCTGGCTCTGCATTATCGCAAACTGGACTCACAAATTCAACAGGTTTATCATTCAATTTAATTAAGGTATTAACTGCTGTAACTCTACCTTTGTGATGATATTTGTGAATTTTTGCTACTTACATAATTCCGGCTGGAATTAGAATCAAGAACACGAAATCTAGAGCCATAGTTCCGGAAGTATTTGGGTAGTTCTTTCGACATGATTAGATCTTCTTTTCGTGTTCGACGAATGATAACAGTTCCTGGAGGACAAGTATCGTTGAAGCCCTGATCTAAAAGTGATTTAAAATTTTCATCCTTAGTCACATTGTTCTTCGTTTGAAAACTTGGTCGAATCTGCAAACACACACATATAAATTAATTAAGTAAATCTATTTTGTTGGCTAATGTAAAAACTCATGCATATAATTAATTAAATACCTGTAGCTTATGATTTTTCAGAACAGGATTATCGAATGCAGGTTGTTTGTACATTTCGATGCAGTCAAATAGATCCCCAGTGAAGGCCTGCAGCAGCGAAGTAAACATAAAAAAAACAAAATTATATATCATCAATATGGCAAATAATATTATCAAAATGAATAGAACTGATATACCTTTAGGGTTTTGACCGGGGGTTTGTTGAGGCTTTGGAGTTCTTTCTCTAACTCCAGGTCTTCTTCCTCAGTCAAGGGAATATTTCTTCCGTCAGTTGAACAAAGCAAAAGAGAGAAGAGCAATATCAAGTAAATGAGGCACAATGACGCCATAATGAAATTATTGTGCTCCGTTCTTCTCGTGTGCTTATCTATTTATATTATAAAATTTATAAACAAAATAAATTACAGGTTAATATGTACTAAATATAAGCCCGTATATATATATATATATATAAATTTTATATATGTATAAAATTAATTGATAATTGATTGATTACCTATAATTACAACAATATAACAAACAAGCAATAGTTTATATAATACTAAATGTATTAATGCATTATATATATATATATATATATATATATATATATATATATATATATATATATATATATATATATATATTTTATAGTTTTGTAATTATAGTAATCAATTAATTTGATGATATATACATATATAAAATTTTGTCTTACAGTTGTATTTATAAAAATGTCATATTTAGGGCATATGGTAACCTACCACATCAAAAATTTAAACCCACAAATATATCCAATGATAAATTTAAACTATTTTAATGGGATCGACAATAATTCGGTGGCTAGATATTAATGGGCCCACCAAAATTTAATAGAGGGTCAAATATAGTAGCTAGATATTAATTTGGCTCGTTTTCACGGGATAAATTGATAGTTAATATGTGGATATTATATCTTTAAATTTGGGGTTTAAAATCTGACAAAGTTAGTGTATTCGTCTTCCTCACGCGCTCGTTATAGTATCCGAGTTAGTAGTCCCTTAATTTACCTCCTCTATGTTAGCTCTAGGATGGATTGACAGGGTCGCTAGGATGAACGAATCATTTTTTTTTCCCACGATAGTGACTTGGCCCATAAAAATTCGTTGAAAGCCTAGTTCTCGATTTTGGAGCTAAGTTTTTTATTTAAACCAAACAACTATAGCTATCCCATGGTAGTAGGTTTAAAAATGAATATTTATTTTTTAAACCCATTGGAGATGCCTTGATATGCTAAGGATTTTATCATACAAATTTCATATAAACCAAAAAAAATTGATTTGAATTTTTTTTGTCCTTAATACTATAACCTAACCCCTAAAGACAAAATCTTAAATGACATAATCCCAAGCTAAAATAAATAAAACAAAAATAAATTAATAAATAAAAATTCACGTTAGACGCAGACAGTTCACACAGACTGGTCCGTAGCCTAACTTTTAGATATATATACACGGGCCTATATTTAGTACAAATTAACCTTACAACTATATTTTACAATGAGGACATCGGCCATGGACTCATCCAAATTTGCACCCCTTGCTTAGGGCGCTTGGAAGCGCTTCCGGGTGCTAAATTTTACGTACCTTTAGGGGTTGAGTTATAGTGTTCAAGCTATAAAAATAATTTAAAACAAAAAATTTTAGGTGCTCATCAGTATAATATATATTTAAGATTTAAGATAATATATTTTAATTTTTTTTTAAAAAAAAGAGGGATGGAAGCTAGACGTCTCACTCACTTAGACGCGGATGGTCGTGTATTGTACTATCCGCAACATATCACTCTTTTATAGGTAGTAAAAGGCGATTCGTTTGCCCCTAGTACCCCCGCCAATCCGTCGCATGTCCAACATAGAGGAAGTAAATCACGGAGGCTACTAACTCAAATATCAATAAGATTTTATTTTAGGATTTAAACTTCCCTTTTAGGTTATAGTATATAAGATAAAAAATTTTAAATGGTGACGGATTATATTATATATATTTAGGATTTATTTGAAGAAATATTAATTTAAAAAATTGATTGAGGCGCATGGGAGGTGCCTCTCAATAACCCATTTTGTTAAAAAAAAAATACTTGATGCAAGGTGTCTCCCATGCATTGGGAGGCACCTCGAGTCTAGCACGTCGAGCACGTAGCACATCGTCCACAACAAAGCATTATTATATAGAGAGAGAGAGAGAATTTTTTTTTGTTGTGGGTCACTTGGTGCGCGCCTCCTCCCAATGGATTCACCAATCAATTGGGCGCGGTAAATGGTGACAACTCCGCCCCCCCCCCCCCCCCCCCCCCCGCCGCGGCGGCCACCATCGGCCCCGTCCCAAAATTATAACCTAGGGGAAAGGTGAACCCTACGGGCATTGCAGTTGGATTCCAACCGAAATCAATCACGGCGGTTGCAACGATCATGGCGGTCGCAAGAACTCCTGCGGTCGCTTGCCTCCCGGAGGCGGCCTCTGGCCGCCGGCCCCACCAACCCCGTCGGGCGCGACCCAAAACTATAACCTAGGAGAAAGGTCAACCTAAGGGGTATTATGACTGGATTCTGACCATAATCGATCGTAGCGACCGCGATAAGTGTTGCCTCCCAATCATTTCGGAGTACCCTGCATTGATTCGTCAATCGATTCGTGGCGCTCCAAAACAATTGGTGCAGGTGCCAATCAATTGATGTCTCCCAGTCGATTCACCAATCAATTGGGAGGCGGGCGCGCACAGCCGCGTGGCGTAAGGTCGCAACATAGGACGCAGGCGCGTAGGGATATGTGGCGTAAAGTCCGCAACATAAGAATTTTATATATATATATATATATATATATATATATATATATTAACGGTTACCAGACGGGATGCATGAACTTAAATTGCAAAGGGTTCGTACAAGCTTCAGCAACCCATGGACCTGGATTTGCCTTCACCGACCTTCCTGTGTACGGAGGCATACAAAAATACTTTAGCTTTACTAAAGGTGTTAATTATTTACATACTTGAAGATTGATTATATATTTGCAATCAAGCAAGCAATTAATTAATTATTTAAACATGTTAATGAATGGATGAAGGATCCTCAAAGTGGTAACTGGTGGTTGTCAATGGGTGCTATAAATCTTGGATATTGGCCAAAGGAGGTTTTCCCTAGTTTAGATGTATCGACGGAGATAGACTATATAATGTATACGCCCAATAATGAAGCGTCTCTTCCCATGAGGAGTGACCATTTTCCCCAAGAAGAAAGTGGTAAAGCCAGCTATTTTATGCAAGCAGAGTACATAGGGCCGGGAAAACCAACAACCTTTCACTCCGGGCCAGGGATGGGCGTCCCCAGCACAGAATGCTGACAACTATTATAAAGTTACTGGAGATAATCCAACCAGCACGGGATATTTTTGGGATGTTTCTTAAATCTTAAATTCATATATTATACTGTAAGTACCTAAAATTTTTTAATTTTAAATTATTTTTTTAGTTTGAATACCATAACTCAACCTCTAAAGGTAAAATTTAGCGTCACAAGTAAGGGGTGCAAATTCGGACGAGTCCACTATCGATGATTCTCACCGTAAAATATAATTGCAAGGTTAATATGTACCAAATATAGGTCGTGTATATATGTATAGAAGTTAGGCTACGGACGAGCTTACGCAGACTCGTTCATGCCTAATGTGAATTTTTTTTTTTTTTGAGTTTGTATAAAAAAAATTCAAACTGATTATTTTAGGTATGTAAGAAGTTTAATTTACATGGTAGGATATATATATATATATATATATATATATATATATATATATATATATATATATATATATATATATATATATATATATAAAAGAATATGATATTACACGCGCCGTTAGAAACGCGACTGTGCGCGAAAATGATTTTTATTATTTTTTTTTGTTTTTTTTCTCCTCCCGCTGCGCCTCGCCTCCGACTGCCTCGCCGCCGTCGGCTGCCGTCGCCGCCTCCGTCCGCCGTCGCCGTCGCGCGCCTCCGTCCGCCATGCCGCCTCCGCTCGTCGCCGCCTCCGTCCGCCGTCTGCCGCGCCAACGAAGAAGAAGACGCAGCGGTGCCTCGCCTCCGACTGCCTCGCCGCCGTCGGCTGCCGTCGCCGCCTCCGTCCGCCGTCGCCGTCGCGCGCCTCCGTCCGCCATGCCGCCTCCGCCCGTCGCCGCCTCCGTCCGCCGTCTGCCGCGCCAACGAAGAAGAAGACGCAGCGGTGCCTCGCCTCCGACTGCCTCGCCGCCGTCGGCTGCCGTCGCCGCCTCCGTCCGCCGTCGCCGTCGCCGTCGCGCGCCTCCGTCCGCCATGCCGCCTCCGCCCGTCGCCGCCTCCGTCCGGCGTCTGCCGCGCCAACGAAGAAGAAGACGCAGCGAGCGGCGGGAGGAGAAAAAAAACAAAAAAAAATAATAAAAATCATTTTCGCGCACAGTCGCGTTTCTAACGGCGCGTTTAATATCAATTCTCTCTCTCTCTCTATATATATATATATATATAATGGATTTAAAAAATAAATTTTCATTTTAAAACTTACTTACTATTGGGTGGCTTGATTTATTTGGTTTAAATAAAAAATTTGGTTCCAAAATCGAGAATTAAGCTTTCAACAAATTTTTATGGGCCAAATTAATATCTATCCATTATATTTGACTCTCTATTAAATTTTTTTTTTGACCCATTAATATCTAACCACCAAATTATTATCGATCCAATTAAAATAGTGTCCTAATAAACTTACTTTTTTAATTTATCATTGGGATGTATTTATGGGTTTACCATTTTTGATGGGGTAGGTTACATAGGAGATGCCCTAAATATCTCCTAAATATGACATATTTTTATAAATACAACTGTAAGACAAAATTTTATATATGTATCATTAAATCAATTGATTACTATAATTACAAAATATAACAAGCAATAGTTTATATATATATATATATATATATATATATATATAATATATATATATATATATATATATATATATATATATATATATATATATATATATATATCGGAGGTGCCTTCGTAATTGTTTTTTTTAAAAAATAATGATCGAGACACTTGGATCCAGGCGACTATTATTATTTTTAAATTAAAGATGCCTCGTATAAATTCTAAATACATATACTCGTGAGAATCTAAAATTTTTTATCTTGAATAATTTAACCCAAGAGGAAAACTTGAATCACAGAAAGAAAATCATATTGACTTAAATCCACTGTAATTCAACCATTAAATTCTAAAATTTTAAAGGTTAAATACATATAACATACCCCGTGAACATTTAAAATTTTTTATCTTGAACACTATAACTCAAAAGAGAAGCTTGAACCCTAGTGGAAAAATTTTATTTGCTTAAATCCACTATAACTTAATTCTTAAATCTTAAAATTTTAAATCATAAATATATATAATATATCCCTAAAAATTAAATAAATAAAAAACAAAAAACATAATACATTGCAGCGCCTAGATCAAATCGAGGTGCCTCAATCACATAAAAAAAATGACTCAAGGAGCCTCCCATTGCATGGGAGTTGCCTCAAGTGAGGTGCGTATGAAAGTGCAGCGGGCGATCTACATTTCTACTACATAGGAAAATCGTGTATACACACACACACGAGTGTATTATGCCGTGAAACAAACATCATGTGCCTGTGCAGACTTAGGATGCCTAGATTGAATCCACGAGTCCTGGGTTGAATCCAGATGCCTGGATTCAATCCAAGCGCCCTGGATTCAATTAGAAGATTATTTTTGTTTTTTTTTATTTTTATGGGATATATTATATTTAATTAGGGTATAAGATTTAGGTATTAAATTATAGTATATTTAAGATAGTAAAATTTTCTTGAGGCTTCACTCTATAGGCCCATGTATACATATCTAAAAGTTAGCTAGGGCGAACTGTGCAGGTTCGTTCACGCATAACCTGAATTTTTATTTTTTATTTTTATTTTTTGTTGTATTTTATGATTACGACATTTAAGATTTTATTTTTAGGAGTTGGGATACAATATTAAGCGCAATAAATAAATAAAATTCAAATCGATTTTTTTTCAGATATATACGAAGTTTACATGGTAAATAATTAGCATATCAAAAATAAATCTTGAATTTTAAACCTACTTTCTATTAGGTGGCCTGAGTTTTTTAATTTAAATAAAAACCTTAGTTTCAAAATCGAGAACTAAGCTTTCAATAAATTTTTGAGGGCCAAATTAATATCTAGCCACTATATTTGACTCTCTATTAAATTTTTTGGACCCATTAATATCTAGCCACCAAATTATTATCGATCCCATTAAAACAGTGTCCTAATAAACTTACTTTTTAAATTTATCATTGGGATGTATTTATAGGTTTACAATTTTTG
This sequence comes from Boesenbergia rotunda, assembly GCA_024364735.1. Taxonomy (NCBI): domain Eukaryota; kingdom Viridiplantae; phylum Streptophyta; class Magnoliopsida; order Zingiberales; family Zingiberaceae; genus Boesenbergia; species Boesenbergia rotunda. The sequence goes on from JAGFNQ010010598.1 coordinate 390,346, forward strand.
ATGCCCTAAATATGACATATTTTTATAAATACACTGTAAGACAAAATTTTATATATGCATCATTAAATTAATTGATTACTATAATTACAAAATATAACCAGCAATAATTTATATAATACTATATATATATATATATATAGGATTGATCAGCTGCGGACCGCACTGCCTGATCGGTCACCGGACCGATCCGGCAGACACCCGATCGGTCAAGGACGTCCCTAACCGATCAGGCAAGGGTCTTCCGTGTCCAAACTCACCGGCGAGACGTCCGATAGTCGATCGGACACCATTGGCGGCCTTCGGCCGCCGCCCTCGAACAAAACTATAACCCTAGGGGGTGCGGTAAACCCTACGGGGTGCGGTGAACCCTAGGGGTAGCGGTGAACCAGTCGGCGTACCTCCTATCATCGATCGGACACCATCGGCGACCTTCGGCCGACGCCTCGAACAAAACTATAACCCTGGGGGTGCGGTGAACCCGACGGCGCGGTGAACTCTAGGGTAGCGAAGAACCCGTCGGCGTACCTCCGATAATCGATCGGACACCATCGGCGGCCTTCGGCCGCCGCGATGAACAAAATTATAACCATAAGGGGTGCGGTGAACCCTAGGGGTAGTGGTGAACCCGTCGACATGGTGAACCCTAGGTAGCGGTGAATCAGGCAAGTGCCTGATCGGTCCGATGACCGATCAGACGTGGTCCGCACGCAGTTCGCAGCGCGCGGTTCGCAGGAGATCAAATTTATATATATATATATATATATATATATATATATATATATATATATATATATATATAATTGATTAGCTGCGGACCGCGCGCTGCGGATCGGACCGCGCTACCTGATCGATCAACGGACCGATCAGGCTGGCGCCTGATCAGTCAGGGACGTGCCTGATCGGTCAGGGACGTGCCTGATCGGTCAGGGACGTCCCTGACCGATCAGGCAGGGGTCTCCTGTGTCCCAACTCGCCGGCGAGTCGTCTGATAGTCGATCGGACACCATCGGCGGCCTTCGGCCGCTGCCCCCGAACAAAACTATAACCCTAGGGGGTGCGATGAACCCTAGGGGGTGCGGTGAACCATAGGGGTAGCAGTGAACCCGTCGGCGCGGTGAACCCGTCGGCGCGGTGAACCCTAGGGTAGCGGTGAACCCGTCGGCGTACCTTCGATCGTCGATCGGACACCATCGGCGGCCTTCAGATACCGCCCCGAACAAAACTATAACCCTAGGGGGTGCGGTGAACCCGTCGGCGCGGTGAACCCTAGGGTAGCGGACTAGCGGTGAACCCGTCGGCGTACCTCCAATCGTCGATCGGACACCATCGGCGGCCTTCGACCACCGCCCCGAACAAAACTATAACCCTACGAGGTGCGGTGAAGCCTAGGGGTAGCGGTGAACCCGTCGGCGCGATGAACCCTAGGTAGCGGTGAATCAGGCAAGTGCCTGATCGGTCCGATGACCAATCAGGCACTCGTTCCGGTGACCGATCAGGCGTGGTCCGCACGCAGTCCGCATCGCATGGTCCGCAGGAGATCAAATATATATATATATATATATATATATATATGATTGATCTCCTGCGGGACAAAAGGAACGCGACTGTGTGCGTCGCGACGCGCGGTTGCGTTTCTTGCTCTCTTTTTTTCGGGACTTCGCTTAGTGGCTTAGGGAGTGTTTGGGAGAGTTTCTGCTACCTGCTTTTTAGATTCTGGCTACACAGAATCACTTTTGAGTGTTTGGGAAGGCTAGATTCTGCTTTAGCTTCTGTTACTTTTGTTCAGAAGTTAGAAGCAAGAATTTGATGCTTCTACCTACTTCTGCTTTTTTATTTATGATATAACATTAAAAAATAATATTTATATCCTTAAATAATATAACATTTTACCTGATTGCCACTTGACCTAATTTCAATCATATTGTACATTTTTAGAATTATATATATATATATTATATTTATATAAATTATATTTTTTTTATTTTTTAAAATTAATTTTTTATATTTTTTCAAATATTCAAATTATAAAAAATTAATTTTAATACTATATTTAAAATATAATAATAATTATATCACTATTTAAAATATAATAATAATTACGTGAACAAATTATTGATAGTATCGAAATTATATTTAAATAATTAAAAATGATTAATTTATATAGTTTAAGGATATTATTGTCATTCAATTAAAAATTAAGCTTGGAAGTAATTATTCTCCCAAACACTCAAACTTTATCTTGTATCAGCTTTTGACTTCTATTTTCAAACACTGCTTACTTTAGCTTCTTACTAACTTCAAGATAATCACTACAAGAATCACTTTTCAAGAAGTAAAAGCTCTCCCAAACACTCCCTTAGTGGCATTAATTAAAAAAAAAACTTTTCCCTCATCTCCCGCTCTTCCTCTTTTCCTCCTCTCTCGCCGGAGTCCGAAGCCACGCGCACCGGATGCAGAAGCCATGCAGAGCCCTCCTCTCTCGCCGGAAGCCTTCTGGAAGCTTCGCCGCGTCGGAGGCCACAACTACGCCTTCGGGGAGCTTCGACGCGCCGGAGGCCACAACTACGCCTTCGAGGAGCTTCGCCGCGCCGAAGGCCACATCCACGCAAAGTCGGGTGACTTTGGTCAGTTCCGGCATATCTTGGTTTTTACAGGCAGACCATCGCCTTCCATCTAATCGGTTTATAGACTCTAAATCAAATTAAGCTCCCCAATGTTAGTTGACAACTTATCACTGGATGTATCTAAGGAGGAACTACCGCCTTCACAGCTATTTGTTAATAATGGCGTCCAATCTTTTGTTGTCCAACCTTTTCATCTCTTCTTGTTTGCTTTATCTTTAGACTATTTGAATTGCTCTCGGAATTGTTTTTCTGATAGATCAAAAGGTTGGCCAGTAAAGATTTGTTTTTGTGTAATCAGTTTTGTATCACCTTTTTTTTAATAGATCAGTTTTCTGATAGATCAATGTATCACCTTTAATCAGTATTCTGATAGATCAGTTTTGTATCAACTATTTTGCTGTTTATTGTCGTAGATTGTTTGAGTTGAAGTGAAGAAGTTGAAGCTATAGGTTTGTTTCAATTCTGGAACTTGATTGGAGTAGATTTAAATGCATAATATAGATTTGCATTAATTTAATGCTGTCTGAATCTAGAAGATGATAGGTAAAGAATCAGAAAATGTTTGTGTCAAGTTGTTATTTTAATGGGGCATAAGGAGCATTAAATCTGATATTTGACACGCTACAACAATGTTTTCTATTTTTGTGCTATCAATTTTTATACTGGGATTTTTTTTAGAAATCATCAAAGGGATGCGGAAAAAGATTAAAATCATCAAAGGAAAAGTCAACCTTAAAGTCTCGTCTATGTCGTGGATGTGGGCATCGAGGTGTGTCACATGACAAGCGCAACAATCCAATTTTAAAGTAACGTTATGTGTTGGTTGATTCTCCATTTGTATGATAATTGTATTTGTACATCAATTATTTTTATTAGATAAATAAATATGACAATGGGTTGGTTGTATTTGTATGCCAATTGTTCCTCAATTGGTTGTATAAATATGACCCTGGCTGCCTTGGATGTGAAACTCTATTCAACCCGAGAGCTAGCTCGACAAGAAGAGGAATCAGCCTGAGCTCACTTGGAGGCTCGATCCGTTGAACTGGAGTTCTTCCGCTGCGAGGTAGAAACAATTCAGGTGGAGGTGGAGACTCTTTGTTCCTCAATGAAAGAGCTGCAGACGGCTCGGGAGGCCCAACTGAGCCAACTAGAGGTGAAGATGGCAGAGCTTCATGGGTACCTAGCCGAGGAGGAGAATCACTGGCGGTTAAGAAGAAAGAGTTTCTTTCTTCCAAGGAGTATTACAACATGGCTAGGGCGCGCTTTCTCCGAATGGTGGAGTATGGAGTGGTCGGCACATTGATGCAACTGGCCAAAGTGGGTCTCCTCTCTATTGATCAGCCAACACCGAAGATCTCCTTGGCCCGGATTGTCGACTCCCTCCCTGCTGAAGAAGTAGAAGATTTTGTATTTCAATTTCTTCTTTCTTTTGTAGCTTTGTTAAAAGATCAATGAAGGGGATCTTTTTAGTATGTTGGGCTGTCTTCGTATGTTTCTACAACTTATCTTGACTTTGGGCCTGGCTCGTGTCATCGAAGAGATGTGTAGGGTCGGCGAGAGCCATAGCTTGGTAGGATTTGATCGACTCCTGTAACATGTTTATCTTATGTTTAAGTGGCTGGCCAGGAGGAGCCGATCTGCTAGTATGTCCAGACGGGGGCCATGCGGCCCAAGGATCTCAACCCCGATTATATCCGAGTCAGGGGAGTTTGGGTCCTGAAAAGGACGCAGGTGATACGACATGAACTCGACCTTGGGAGCAGGTGAGGTTGATGTCGTAGTCCAAGGATCTCGACCTCGACTATATCCAAGTCAAGGGAGTTTGGGTCATGAAAACGATGCAAGCAATACGACATGAGCACGACCATTGGAGAGGGTGAGGTTGATGTCATTGTCCGAGGATCTCGATCCTGACTATGTCCGAATCGGAGAGTTTAAGCCCTATAAAGGACGTAGGTGATACAACAAGTGCTCGACTCTGAGATCGGGTGAGGTTGATGTGGCAGCCCGAGGATCTCAATCCTTACTATATTCGAGTCGAGGAAGTTTGGGCCCTGAAAAGGATACAGGCGATACAGTATGTGCTCGACCCTGAGTGTGGGTGACGTTGATGTCGCAGCTCGAGGATCTCAAACCTGATTATGTCTGAGTTGGGGGAGTTTAAGCATTGAAATAGGCGCATGCGATATGGTACATGCTCGACCCTGAGAGTGGGTGAGGTTGATGCCGCAACTTGAGAATATCCCCCCGACTATGTCTGAGTTAGGAGAGTTCAAGCCCTGAAAAGGGCGCAGATGATACGACACGTGTTCGAGCCCCATCACGGCTCCCTTCAATGATTTTATTCTGAAATTATCCTTGACCCAGTGCTATTGTAATAGTCGATGGTAGTTGCTACAACGTGTTTGATTGGGATGAGTTTGAGATTTAGGGTTTATGGTTTACACTGTGTAGAAGTTACTCAATAAAAATTTTTGATTTAAATAGAAGTACAAATACCTTAATCACTTCCCACTGTACTTGTTTTCTTCCTTTTCTTCCTTGGAACGAATTAAACAATTTTATTGCCCTTCAATTATACATTAGGTACAGTAGTTGATAAACTATTGTTTTAAGACTAATTTAGATGCATACTAACAAAAAACATATATAAACTCACATTTCCACAACATATTTCCAATCGTTATCACGAATGCGAGGACCTTGGGAATCCAATAAGTAAACAATCTCCTTATGAGGATTAATGAGAGTGAGAGTCCAATGGAAACTACACAGAAGTACACAAAATTAGTGCATTCAATTCAAATAAAAATGGCAATTGAAAAAATATATTCAGGAAGTCCATTACCTGTTACAACTTGGCACCAAAACCAACTGATTAAGTGATGCACCACCTAGCCTTTCAGCTAAAATACTTGCCCTTTGGTTCAACCGCTCAGTTTTAACTAATTTGTCCACTGTGATTTTTTTTAAAGCATGGGATGCTATGCGGATTTACAAACCTGAATTTCTCAATCTTGTTTTCTTTCACCAAGTTTTTATAAAGATGCCTACCATATGAATTACAAGAAAATCAGTAAGTGCTTCTATAGTAAATTAATAAAAGAACAAAGAAAGTTGAAGGTAAATCAATAACTTACAATATGTAAATAACCACACAATTTCCAGAAATTGGCTCCAAGTGATACAATGCAGTGATGTCCTCAATATGCAAATTCAGTTCATAATCATCTTGAAATATCTCATGATCTAAAACAATTGACAAGTTCTTTCCATTATCAATAGCATGCTTAACATAACAATATAACATGTGCAACGATTTTGGCACACGTGATGAAACTTTTTGGTTTTTCTCTGCACGGGTAGGTTTCTTCATTTGACGCTTCTAAAGATTGTAATTATAAGCTTATTAGATGGCGCAATACTAAATAATTTAACAAATATTTACATTGAAATATTAGCTTAGATGTACCTCGGGTTGTAGCTTTATCAAGTGGATTGGCCAAGCTACATGTGTTCCAATAGCATCACCAACAGTTTCACATTCATCAGGAATCGGAAAGGGCAAACGTGCTGATTTTTGCATTGCCACATCAATGGACACTCGCATACAATCCTTAGGCATTGGAAGGCCATGGATTAATTGATTACCTCCTTCAAGCTCAACAACAGTTCCATGTGCAGCAATTTCATTGCTCGAATCCAATGTCAAAATAACAAGTTTACCCTAAACAAAAAATAGTCACGTCATTGGATAGTACTAACTCTATATTTCAGTAATATTTATAACCACAATGACTTATATACCTGTAGAGCAACTACTTTTTCCACAATCTGCAGTTCAACATCATCGACCTCTTCACAAATTGGTTCGACCTCTTGACAAACAGGTTTGACCTCATCAGAAACATTGGATTTAAACAAAAAATTTTCACTGTTGTCGTTTAGATGAGTTTTAACAACGGTGTTTAACTGTTGTCGTATACCGAATTCACCGTTGTCTTTTATTATATTCGACAACAGTTTATGACTGTGTTGTCGTTTATCAATGACAACAGTGATAAAAAATATTCGTCCTAGGATTGTGCCAGACTGGAAAATAAACCAAGTCAACTCCTTGGATATTGCCTTATTCTTAAACATTCTTTGAAATCTTGGAATAGGTGGGAAATACCATAGGATCTTTGCAGGAACTCCTTCTTTTACCTTGGATTTGTTGCTTAACTTCCACCTTGATGTCCCGCAAGTAGGGCAGTTGGCAAAGTCTTCGTACTTCTTTCGATATAAGATACAATCATTAGGGCAAGCATGAATTTTCACATAATTCATCCCTAATGCACGTAAGCTTTTCTTTGCGTCATACAGAGATAATGGCAATTCGTTGTCAGTTGGAAGCATTTCTCCAAACAAAATAAGTAGATCGGTGAAACTTGTATCACTCCAACTATATTTTGCCTTCAAGTTAAATAATTTCACAATGTCAGATAACTTTGTGAATTTGGTACATCCAGGATATAGGCATTTCTCGGCATCTTCAAGTAGCTTATTGAAATGGCTTGGATTCTGATCATAACTATCATAAACAGCCTGCACCATATCTATAGGCTCCTCACCAAAAGAATTGTCTTCATCTTGCCCTACTCGATCATTACCATTCATTGAGTTCTCTGCCATACTCCTTTCCCCATGCCATATCTATGTATGATATGTCAAATCTATACCATTATTATACAAATGTGCCCTTATAATTTCAACATTTTTCTTCTTGATATTACCACATCTTGCACATGGGCAAGGTATTGCATTACGATTGTTAGCGTTATCCAGTGCAAATTGCAAGAAAGACTCTACTCCAATAACATATTCACGTGATAATCTATCCTTTGACATCCTTTCTTTGTCCATTCTTGTTACAAGTACTAATCAACTAGAAATGAGCCAACACCTACCTTCAAAATAAATACACATTATACAATAAAATCTTAACCCACCTAACAAGAAACATCACATATTCATAGCATGCAATATCTACTGTCAATATTTGAGCAAAAATAAGTAAATAAGGGAGAAAAAGGAAAAACCTTAAGCAATATTCATAGCATGCAATATTCACATATTCATAGCATGCAATATTCATAGCATGCAATATCTAATGTCAATATTTGTAACTACCTCAAACCATTCATTTCTATGCGTAAATTCACATAATATCAGTTCCGAGATGTAGTTTAAGCAAATTTAATTTAAAATAATATGCATTGTCAGATCTATTCTGAAGGAAATTATTTGAGGTTGACATATGGATTGCATCTTACTATTGAAGTACATCCAAAGCCTATATTAGTATAGTAACATTTAGATCATTAAACATTTTCATTACATTAAATATAATTTCTTACAGAGTAATAAATAAAGTTACAAAATATATCTACAAACAAATTGTTAGTTTTTGTCTGAATAGCAAAGTCTTACACAACAAACCAAAGAGCATAAGATGCTATAAATCTACTTGTAAACTACTAATAGGGTTGGCAGAAAATTATGCTCTACTGGACAATGTTCTTAGTTTCAAACTCATCAACAGTTAGTGAATGAATGAAGTTATCAAGGAATTAGTTGGGTCCTACATAAAAGAAATGATCAAAGCTCAACTAAACCTAGCTAATGCAATTTGGGAATCTAATAGAGCTCACGTACAAGTTTGGGAATCCAAAGGGAAACATCCAAGAATGAAGATCACAACCAAGCCTTACCTGAAAACCACACACCAAACTTTCCTCTGCCCCTTTCTGTTTCGACAAGAAGAAACCCAGCCACATGCAAGAGCCCTAATTTCCAGAAATCCCTAGGAAGAGGACTAGGTTAGCTCCAACTCACGGTACCAAAAATAATCAATAGCGATCTCAACTCACTAGGAGGGCCGCTGGCAGTGGCACTCAGCCGGGAAGGAGCAATTCGCCTGTCGTAGCTAGCGATGAAGATGCGGTGTTGACGAAGGGTACTGCTTGCCTGGGCGTCAATAGCTAGGGCACGCGATCGAGGAAGAAGAAAAGGTAAGTGAGGAGGCGTCGCCTCCTTGCTTGCGCGATGAAGAAGAAGAGAGCGAGAGGAGTCGGGGCTCACCTCGCGAGGGTGAAAGGAAGCGCCGCTCTCGGGGCTTCCTTGGACTCGGGCGATGAAGAAGGGGGAGAGGCGTCGACTCGTGCCTGTGAGGGGTTTGTGTGAGAGAAGCGGAAATGGTCGGGGGTTTGGGTGGTTGGCGGGAGAGGAAGAGAAAAGATTAGGGGTTTGTGCGACGAGAAAAAAGATGATTAAGGATCGAAAAATAAGAGAATGAGGATTCAATAGTTTGTTGTTTTTTTGCAGTTGGATATCCACCGTTGATTTTGTTTATTGCTTGAACAGCACAACAATACAACAACAACAGTTTAATATAACTGTTGTCTATTGTCATAATAGACAACAGTTTATCACATCAGTTGTTGTAAATCCCGCCTATAGACAACAGTTATTTTATAACTGTTGTCGTTGAGTATACATATGACAACATTTTGTTATTACTGTTGTCTTTTTACGTATACAGACCAACAACAACAACGGTTAATACTAAAACTGTTGTTAAATTGACATAAGACAACACTTTATCAAAAAACCGTTGTCGATTATGTGTTGTTGAATGCAAAAATTCTAGTAGTGCAAGAACAAATCCATGAGAGATTAGACCTAAAGTGGACAATATCATACCATTATGGAGATATGTATATCCTTGGGGCCCTAACAGTGGTATCAGAGTCTTGGTTTAGACCATGTGCCATGTGAGAGGGTCCTCGAACGAAGTTGTGGGGAGGCTCGAAGCAGGTCTAGTGTGATCGAATGCTCGTGGGGAGGCCCAGAGTAGGTCAAGTGTGACCGAATGCTTGCAAGGAGTCCCAGAGCAGGTCAAGAATGACTGGATTGCTTACAGGAAGGCCCGAAACAGGTTAAGAGTGGCCAAATACTTGTGGAGAGGATCCGGACCAATGGTGGTCCTTCGTTTGAGGGGAGGATTGTTGGGGATCAATCAAAATCTTATATTGGTTAGCAATGGAAAAGATCATGAGATTAAAGGATAGAAAAGTATCTCCATTGGCATGAGACCTTTTAGGAAGACCCCAAGAACAAGACCATGAGGGCTTAGGCCCAAAGTGGACAATATCATGTCATTGTGAAAATATGTATATACTTGAGGCCAAACAATATGTATGTTTCTATTTTGACTCCTGATTGACATCAGTCGACTGATGTAAAGCATTAGCCGACAAATACTTGAATCAAACAATTGAGTCGATATGCATGCTTTTGTTTGATTCCCGATTGATATTAGTCGATTGGTATAAAGCATTAGTCGGCTAATACTTGGATCGGAATCAAAACAGAAGTCTTCCTTCTATTTTTTAGAGTATCGGTTGATTTATACATATGTATCTGTCAATTGTTTATTTGTTGTCAGTCATTCTAATGACTAAAATCACTTAAACTTCTCTATTCTCATTTCTCAAATATCTGATGTTAGATGAATCTCATATTCCCTAAACTTTTATGCTTGGACTTTCCTCATCTCCGGATCTTCATCTACTCTTGCATCTGATTTCATAATCTATTAGGGTGTATTTGGTTCAAGTTATCATATATAACCTTGGTTATGTCATTACTTAGTTATCACATAACTAAGGTTATAAGGAATGAAACATAACTTGAAGTTGTTTGGTTAAATTTAGATAATCAAACAAAATCTTGTTTGTTTGGAGGTAATAGTCTATAACATAATATAATATTTTATCGTATTACCCTTTAGTTGAATTTAAGTATGATGATATTATATGTTTATCTAAATTTAAAATAAGAAAATTCAGATGATATTATATACATGTTCATACCCTCGGTAAGTATAAAAAATTATATCAAATCTATGATTATATTTATTTGAATTTCTAAAAATTAAAATATCTAAAAACATATAATAATGAATGATAAATAAAATTAGATTTTTTTTAAAGAATTTGTTTAGATAATTTTATTAAACTTTAAATTAAATTTATTTAATTTTTCTCTATTTAATTTATTAAAATTTTAATTAAAATATTAAATTAAAAAATATTCGTCGGCGACACCAACGTCGGCGTTGGCATCGACGTCGATCGTCGATGTCCGCGTAGGCAGCCAGTCTCCAACGCCGGCAGTCGGCTGCCTACAGGGGCGATCAGTGCTGATAGCCGGCGGCCAGCGCCCGGTGGTCAGCCCAATTGTCGGTCGTCGGCCGCCGGCGATCGAAGTCGATAGCCAGTGGTCGGTGGCCGGCGCCAATAGCCGGTCACCGGTCGTCGGTCGCTGGCTGTCGACTTTCAGAATTTAATAAATTATAATGGTTGTTTTTGTCTTAAATATAAATATTGAAGAATAATTTTAAAAATATAAGTTTCATAATCTTGGAATCAAGAAAAACCTTACTTCCCTAAGGTTTTTCGATTCCGAGTTGCATGTCGCTTTTGCTGACATGTTGAGCATTGATCATTACTTGGGAACCGTTGATTATCTAAACCTTGGATGGATAACCAAGATTTTCACCTTTTGCCAAGAATTCGATCCTTACCTTATTGGTCTTTCCTTCTTTACATCTGGTCTTCCGACCTATCCAGACTTTTTCTTACCAAGGTTCATCTCTTTGAATTTTTTGGACTTTCCTTACCTGACATTTAATCTTCTGACCTGTATATATGAACTTTTCCTGCACACTTGTTACTCAATAGCGGTCTTATTTCATTCACCTTAACTTAAATGATATGATCAAAATATTAAAATTGTATTTCTTGGGCATCATTACATCAACACTTTCAACCGAATAGCAATTAAAATCAACGTCAATAATCTCCTGTTAAATTTGTTGAAAGGTAACGTAGAATTATTTAACAAGACGGGCAAAATCAAATTAGCATTAAGATATTATAAGTATTAGAATAAATTTTTATTTATTAATCGGTCGATTAAATTATTATCCAATATTGTAAATAATCTATAAATTCTAAACCTCACGGATAGACTAAAAAACAAGAACTTTATTGCCTTGCACCTTTGATCTATCGGATCACTTTTCTCGTTACAAATATTAGGCAAGCCATTGTTACAAATATAATTAAACAATATTTAATATTGTATGAATAATGAGTATGAAATCAATCTATTAATATATAATAAATAATAGTATAGAGAATTTTATCATTGCAACTATATATATATATATATATATAAACTATTGCTTGTTATATATATTTCTGGAATTATCAACAATCAATTAATCAACGTGATACATATATAGAATTTTGTCTTACAGTTGTATTTACAAAAATAAATATTCCATATTTAATAATAAAAATATACAAGTATCATATTTAGTACGTAATAACCTGGCATTTATTATGGTTTTAGAATTCCTAATATTAATAGATGTGCACACGATCGAGAAGGAGGAGCAAAATCGTTTCATCATGGCATCAATGTGCCTGGTTTACCTGCCATTGCTCTTCTCTCTTTTGTTTTTTTCAATTGAAGCAAGAAATATTCCCTTGACTGAGGAAGAAGACCTGGAGTTAGAGAAGGAACTCCAAAGCCTCAACAAACCCGCAGTTAAAACCTTAAAGGTATCAGTCCTATTCATTTTGATAATATTATTTCCCATATAGATATATATATTGCTGATAATTTTGACTTTTTTTATATGTTTCAGTCCTTCACTGGGGATCTTTTTGACTGCATCGAAATGTACAAACAACCTGCATTTGATCATCCTGCTCTGAAAAATCATAAGCTACAGGTATTTAATTATACATATACATGATTTTTAACACTAGACAACAAATGGATTTATATATGTGTGTACATGTGTTTGCTTGCAGATAAGACCAAGTTTTCAAACGAAAAACAATGTGACTATGGATGAAAGTTTTAAATCACTTTTAGATCAGGGCTTCAACGATACTTGTCCTCCAGGAACTGTCATCATTCGTAGAACTCGAAAAGAAGATCTAATCATGGCGAAAGAACTACCCAAATACTTCAGGAATTATGGCTCTGGATATCGTGTTCTTGATTCTTCCGGCCAGATTTATGTAAGTAGCAAACATTACTCACAAATATCATCACAAAAGTAGATCGAGTTCCAACAGTAAATTCCTTAATTAAATTAATTGAATGATAATCCTGTTGAATTTGTGAGTGCAGCATGCGGTAATGCAGAGCCAGAAAAGTGGTTTCCATGGGTTTCAATCAAAGCTCACTACGTGGGCGCTCCCAAATGTGGGTCCAGATCAAGCCTCTACGAATCAAGTATGGATGATAGGAGACCTCGATGGTCCTGATGGAAGCCTGAATGTTATTCAAACCGGATGGCACGTAAGTTACCTTGATATACATTCATATGCACGCATGCCTATATATTTCTCATATAATTTCTTTTTTTAATTATTTCAGGTTCTTCCCAAGCTATATAACGATACGTTTACTCGTTTTTTCACTTACTTTACAGTAAGTATATACTCTAAAAACAACTATAAATTACGTTTTTTAAGTGTTTGACTATATATATACCTCACGCATGATAATGTATATATTCAGATCGACGATTACCAGACGGGTTGCATGAACTTAAATTGCAAAGGGTTCGTACAAGTTTCAGCAACCCATGGACCTGGATTTGCCTTCACCGGTAGCGAACTTTCTACGTACGGAGGCAAGCAAGCATACTACGATTTTCAAATACTAAAGGTATTAGTTATTTGTTTAATTATATGGCATTTGTATACTGAATTACTGAATGATTTTGTGTGTATATATATATAATGATTGATGCAGGATCGTGAGCGTGGTAACTGGTGGTTGTCAATGGGGGGTATGAATCTTGGATATTGGCCAAAGGAGGTTTTACCTAATTTTGACCAATCGACATCGATAGACTTTGGAGGTTCAGTGTATACGCTCAACAACCAGGCGTCTCCTCCCATGGGGAATGGTCATTTTCCCCAAGAAGGGATTGGTAAAGCCAGCTATTTTATGCAAGTACACTTCATAGAGGATGACCAGATACCTTTCACTCCGGGTGCGGACTGGGCGCGTGGGGCACAGAATACAGATGACAAATATTATCAAATTATTGGACCTAATCCACTTAAAGGTTATTGGAATGTTGCTTATGGTGGACCGGGTGGGTTGATTCCTGGGTAGTTATGCTACCGAACTGATTGTGACTATCATTGATTTGATTACAAATCATGATCTCTTTATCGAATAAGAAAAAGTTCAAGGTCAGATGTGTGTCACGAATTGAGATGTAAAAAAAAAAATGAATTATATTGATCCCCGCTTAGCTTGCGTGAGCTCGGTCGGTTAGTCTGGTGCCTCATCAAAAAGTCTCACGGACCTAGCAAGTGAGTCATCCCAGCAGATAACCAGGCGGCCTAATTCGTTCTACGAAGGAACGGTAAGAGGCCGGCACCCGCCAAGAGGTCGACCGTCGAGACGGCGAAAGACCCAAGTCCGAGAACTACCAAACTGGGGAACCCCAAACCTCCAACCACCCAACTCTCGACCCAGCTTCACTCGGGTCACCCGGTCGGCAACCCGCCTCAGGGTCTGCCCTCCTATTTCCAACACCTGCTCCCTGACGTTGTCCTAGCAGTCGTGGTACAGGGGCTGACGCAGACCTTACCTAGTTATAGCACCCATCGCGACTATCCCATCAGCTTTGTACTAACCTGTCGCGCTTGAACACCCCGCACCACGCCCCCTTCCTTTGCGTCAGGCTGAGCAGCGCCGTTCGACGCCATGCAGTGAGCTGATAGCACCCATGCCCGCATCACATTCAAGTACGAGAAGACGGGTGGCATAGGCAAGAGCTTTCAGTTCCCTCGGCTATATAAGCCCCTCCACTCTCCGTTTCGCAGTTACGCGTGCACGAGTGCTTTCTATTATTCTGCTCTCTATTGTGTTCCATTTTGCTCTCTCAGAGACTCACTTGACTGTTGGAGGGTCTTGCCAGGGACCTTTCCCAACGGGTTGCTATCGGTCATTTTCTTGCAAATCGGAGCCAGCATCAGCAGCTCGCGACCTTCGTGAGACCACGTTGCTCTTGGGAGTCCACCTCACTTCACGACAGGATCAAATTTGGCGCTAAAAGAAGAGCTTGTAGCCGGATCGGAAGTGCACGATGGAATATCCCAATTGAATAATGGTGACTGTCACACCCGAGGAGTACGAGCTCTTGTTGGCCGCACGAGCTCAGAAGACCCCTCAAAGGCCTTCACAGTTCAGTAGCCCGGCGCTCAGATTTCCTGAGCCACTAGCACCTGGATACTCAGGAGGTCGGGGAAAGCCCGCCTGACCCAAGGGAGGTTTTGTTCCCTTCCCTGCGGCTCCATATCGAGGTCGGGGACGATGAGGTCAATTCGATGCCGGTCGAGGCGTCGGCGTCCAGCTAGATGCACTGGCTGCATCCCGACAAGGGGAAAGCCCACCCCAACTCGTCTCTAGTTACCCTAATGCGTAACCCCTTCTCTTCCTGGATTCTAGAAGACCCGGTGCCTAAGCATCTCCGGTTCTTCACCATACCCGAGTATGCTGGAGCCACCGACCCCGAGGAGCATCTGATGAAGTTTGAAAGTGCGGCCTCGCTACTCCAGTACCCTGAAGGCGTGAAATGCAAGGCATTCTTAACAACGCTCTCGGGACCCGCAATGATGGTTCGGTTAACTCCCCAATAGGTCGATCGCAAGCTTTGGGGAGCTTAGGAGGATATTCTCCAGCACTTTGCCAGCAGCCGAAGGCACCACAAAACAAGTATCAACCTGTTCGCCCTAAAGCAAGGCCTGAAGGAATCGCTTCGGGCTTCAAGAGATTTAATGGAGTGACACTGGACGCGCCGACTGCCACGCCCGAGGTGCTGATCAGCGCCTTCTCCCAAGGACTGCAGGAGGGAGATTTCTTCTGCTTGCTTATCAGGAAACCGCCAAAAGACTTTGACAGCCTACTGGGAAAGACTGTCAAATATGTCAATGTGGAGGAAGAGCAGGCCACTCGAAAAAAAGGAGTCGGTCAGCGGGCTGCCTCCGAATCCCGCGCAAACCAGCCGACCGCCGGGTGGTCCCATCCGCAGCCCACGGCGACCCACTAACTGAGCGGGGATGGAACGCCAATAGCTGCAACAAGTGGCTCAGGGGTGTCAGCCAATCCGTTGGAGGCCTTACTGCGCGTTTCATCATAGTCACACCACGACGCGAAGGAATGCCGGCAGATCGGTAGAAGTCGAGCTCCTACCACTACCGTACGAGGACGAGGACATCAAGCCTCCCCTGGGCGTGGGTCGGGTCGGGGAAATCAGGCCATTGCCCCCGTCGCCATAGAACCCAGGCAGCGTTCACCAACCGCTTGTAACTTGATCCCGCAAGAGGAGCAAGTCGGGTTGGACGAAATGGAAGAGCAGCAGACCAATCGGCAGAACATCGTTCGAGGAGGGGTACATGTGATCTCGGGCAGACCGACCGGGGGAGACTCCCACCGAGCACGGAAGGCACAGGTGCGCCAACTGGAAATTCATCAAGTTGGCGCAAACGCCGCTCAGACGCGAGGGCCCCCGATCAGCTTCGGTCCACAGGACCTACAGGGATTGGAGGCCCTGCACGATGACGCCCTGGTCATCATGGCTATAATAGCCAACTACCAGGTCCGCCGAATCATCGTGGAAACGGGCAACTCGGTCAATATACTCTACAAGAAAGCCTTCTATCAGCTACAAATCGAGCCATCCCAGTTGGAGCTAGTGGCCACCCCGCTGTTCAGGTTCACGGGGAACCAGGTGCAGCCGATTGGGCAAATTCGGATAGCTGTCTCCTTAGGCAAAGAGCCACTGAAGAGGACCAAATGGTCCACATTCCTAATAATGGACGCTCCCTCAGCCTACAACGTGAACCTGGGTCGGCCGGCCCTCAACGAGTTCCGGGCAACGACCTCGACGTTCTACCTCAAGATCAAATTCCCGATCGGAGACAAGGTAGGGGAGGTTAGAGGAAATCAGAGGGTGGCCCGACGATGTTACGTGGAGGATGTCCGGATGGAGAGCCAGATGGCTCAGCGCGCATCCCCTAGATGCAATATGGGGGATCCCTCCTTCGGGCAAAACGACGCGAAGACACGGGGAAAGTTCAGCTGCTACCCGACCAGGAAGAAGTTTGAGTCATGATAGTCGTCGGGTGGCCGAGCAGGCAACTAAAGGGGCTGGAGCATCCCTAAAGGGCCATACATCTCCAGCTACATCGAAAGCCACAGTGAGTGCCCGGGAGATAATTGTACTTTGTAACCCTGCAAGGATAGTAGAAGACCCATATTCTTGGATAATTTACAGGCGTCCAGACTCTCGCTCCCAGCGAGTTATAAGTGGGCATGCCCCCACGAACCCCTCGGCTCAGCCCCCAGCTCGGGCGCATGGCGACCCACGCTCTCCGAGGTGCATCCGACCGAGAGTCCAGACTCTCGCTCCTAGTGAGTTATAAGTGGGCATGCAGCCATGAACCCCTCAGCTCAGTGATAAGTACCATTTTATTGATTATTTTAGTTGTTAAAATCTATGTTTGATCCATGTTTTACTTGCTTAATTGTGAATTTACTCTAGGTTTTAGAACTTATCTTTATTTTGGACTTAATTGCAAATCTTTATATATTTGGATCATTTGGCCATTAAATTTTTGATCTATTTTTGTAGGCATGAAAGGTTCATGGATCTAGGGCATACTGGTCAAACTTGAGTCGGAAGTGGACCCGGATTGAGTTATCAAGCTTCGGATTAATCTGGGTCGTCCGATTCAAAAGCGGCTATATCTGAGCCATCTAGGACCATCTGAAGCAATCCAAGCTAGGGTTAGGGCTGATCAAGCACTCTGATCAAGATTTGAAGGTTTCATCTCAATCAGAGCTCATTCAACCGTTGGATCAATCTCAGAGAATCTAGATCGTCCATTCAAAGATTAGGTTGATCTGGACCATCCGTTGCAAATTTGGAGGATCCGAGCTACCACGAGGCAGATCCTGACCCCTGATCATCATCATTAAAGTTTGGACTAAATCAGAGCAAGATCAGCCGTTGAATTTTCTCAAATTAATCTGGGCCGTCCATGTTTAAGTATTTAATCAAAACTCGCCACAGCTTCTCCTGGTCGCGTCTTCTTCGCCGCAAACTCTTCCTTCAGCTGTTCTTCATTGTTCTTCCGTTTTTCTTCATTTAAGGGGTGCGACCCCTCAATTTCTCCATTAGATCATGTGTTAGGTCAGTGGGATGATCATCGGTGAAGTTTCCAGTTCAGAATTGCCCAAGAAACAGAGCTGGGAGAGGTTTCCTCACCTCTGCCATTTGCTGCCTTTTGATCGGCTGTGGTCCACTTCCTTCCACCTGAGTAGTTCATGAGAGGTTCCCTGGATTGCTTGGATCATCCACAACTCACCATCGCATGCGGACACAGTTGAATCAAGGGAATCAGATGGTGATTTCAGATTGAGCAGAGTTGAGCTGAATTCAAGCACAGATTGAGTTTTCTCACTGATTTGTTGAGCTTACGGGTTCGAGGCTCACCCTTGCGTGACGAACAAGGAGTACTTGAGCTAGGAAGTGATTGAGGATTAGTTTTCTTTATGCTTTTCAATTTCTTAGCTGTAATTTCATTTCTGGCACACAATTTCTATTTCTGAATTTCTATATCTGCTGTTTAGTTTCCTTTTCCAATTCAATTCTGTTCTAATTAGGTTTTAATTCCTCAAGTAAGTAGCTAGTGAGCTGTTTTACGCACAATTGCTTTAGTTTCAGTTTAATTCTTGTTTAATTGCTTGTGTATCAAGTTGTAGTCGCGTGCCAACTTCTATTTCTACGTTTCTGAGTAATTAGCTGTGTATCAGTTTTCTTTTCTGCAATCATTTTAGTTTCCGAATTTCTTAGTGTATTTCACATCTAGTGTGTTAGTTTAGTTGAGTTAAGTTGTTTCACTTTTAGTTTCATTTCTGAATTTTGTTCAGTTTGATGTTCCTGCATTTCCTGCACATGCTGCGTTCAATTTTGTTTTCTGCATTTCATGCTTCGAATTTAGCCATTCAACTTTAATTCTTGAAATCTCCAGCTTCTGATTTCTGAAATTGTGTCAAGTGAGCATGGTTCTCACCTCTGAACTCTCGTGCAGTTGGTTTAATTCCATAGCAATGGATATCAGACTCTGAATTTGGTTTCCAACTTATGTATCAGCTCTTCCTTGCGTGTAAGCCTCCATTTCTGCACAGTCCAGTTTATTGCTGCAATTAGGAGTTGATAAGCTTCTGAATTATGTGTTAATGAATATTAGTTCTTCGAAATCATTTCATGAAACGTTTCATGTTGCGCCTTTGAATCTGAGTTTGATCAAATTGTTTCTGAGTTTGCTCTGTTGCTGAATTTTGCACCCTTGTTCTGCATTGCAGTTTTGATTTTTGCTTCAAGTTGTGTCTGATTTGGATCTGAATTTGGATGCTAAACTTCTTCCCTCAACTCTTGCGAACTTATTCACTAATAGCCTTGCTTTCTAAGCTTAATTGACCAGCTTCAACTCTGAATGCTAAGTTGGCAATTTTCTACAAAGGTAGCAGAATTTGTGAAGCAGTTTTCTTTCTCTTGCGTGCCAAGTTGCTGAAATTCGGCACTTGGTATCAAGTTCAGTTTAGGCAGTGATTGGCACCAAGTTATAGGGCATTTTTAGTGTGCTATATTGTTTGAAATCAACTGGTACTGCATTCATCCATTTCTGAATTTTGTTTGCATTTGTTGGCTTTCAAAACTTATAGCAGAGTTGAGTTGTAGCTTGTTTAAATTTTGAATTTCGCATGCTATTATTGCGTTAAGATTGTTTGCTTTCCGAAAATTGCCATCACTGCCTTATTCCTTTGTTTAGCATTTGTTTTGCATGTGAACTCAGATTTGCCTTCATAGATTGTTTAAGTGGCTTTGATTGAGTTGTTCGTTGGTTAAGTTCATCAATTGTCATATCTTGTTGAATTCGTCTAGCTAAGATCTCTCTTTTCCTTGTGTTTTCATTTCTGAACTGCAAACCAAACCCAGATTTTATTTGAACCCCAAAAATAGTAATGACACATAAACACGAGCTCGAATCAAACAAACATCAACTAGTCCCCAGGAAAAATACGACATGTGGCCCCTTTACTACGTTTTCATATTTTGATTACAAAAAGGGTTTTCAGCATTTTATTCATATTTAAATTTGAGACCCACACTTTCGTGACACCTATTTTGTGGGCTATCAAATTTTTGGCCCGTTGCCGGGGAAGTAACTAGTTGATTTGTTTGATTTTTGCTTGTGTGCTTATGGGCATATCATTTGATTCTATTTTCTTGTGCTTTATCTTTTGTATACGGTTGCTGCCATTTTTTTGTTTGTTTTGTGACAGGGCTGTAAGATCAAAATGTTTTCACCAGAGGACTGTAAAGAGATCACAAGTGCACTGTCAGAGTTAAAGTTTTGGGTGAATAATGTGAATCAACAAATATCCAACAGGCACTCATCTACTTTTCAGCAACCAAACTTTCAGTTTCAGCAAGGGCAGCCCTATTCAAATTTTCAACAAACAAATCAGTTTTTTCAGCCACCATTACAACAATTCCAGCAACCACAACAATTCCAGCAGCCACCACAGCAATTTCAACCGCAATTCCAGAGTTTTGAGCAACCATTTCAGCAATTCCAGCCCCAATTTCAGCAACCTTATCAACAAGATCAGTCACCTTTTCAAGGAATTCAACAAGGGTACCAAGATAATTTGAATTTCCAGCAACCATATCAATTTCCACAGCAATTTCAGCCATGGAACCAGAATTTTCAGCCTCCATTTCAACAAATTCAGCAAGATTTTAAATCAAGTCAAAAATTTCAGCAAGGGTTCCAACCATTTCAGACTTTCCAGAATCAAAATCAGAGTGGATTTCAACCTTCACAGCAAAATTTTCCACCAAACGATCAGAATTTTCAGCCACCAATTCAGAGTTTTCAATTCCAGAATCATAATTTTCAGCCATCTCCACCAAGTTGTGAACCAACTTTTCAGCAATTTAATCAGCCTATTCAACTGTTTTATCAACCCCCACAGTCTCAATTTCAGACTTCACAGCCTACTTACAGTTTTGAGCAGCCTTATGCTACATTTCAAGTCCAACAGGGGTTCCACACCAATCAAGGAGGCTTTGAGAATCCTAATGAGAATGAGGCTCAACAAAGACTGGAGGAAATGTTTCAACAAGTCCTACAACAACAGAAAAGTTTTCAAGAACAACAACAGCAAAGTTTTCAAGAACAACAACAAAGGCTTCAAAACATGCAAGATAAATTGAATCAGATAAAAGCCCAAAGATCAGAACAATTATCTTCTCAAGCTACTCTTAATTCTGAGAGCCCCGGAGTTGGTTTTATATCAGTTCAAGGTGACCCTAGTGCATGGCCAAGTCTATCTTCAAGTGATCTTGCAATTTTGGTGGAAGAAGAAGAAGAAAACATCAAATATAGGGCACCTACAGCATACATCCCTCCGGAGATTCTTGTTCAAAATTCAATTCCAAATTTTTCAGCTCAAGAAGAAGAAACTGAAGCTCCACAGGACCATTCTAGACTTTTATTTTGTGGTGATAGTATTATTGATGGTCCTAAATTTTCTGATATTGTTGTTGCAGATATTACAGAAGGAGCATGCATAGAAGATGATTCTACAGGTGTAGGGGATTGCACTAAGCCCCAGGGACCACCAATAGGACGTGTGGCGACCTACGCTCCCTGGGGTGCATCCGACCTAGCGTACAAACTCTCGCTCCCAACGAGTTATAAGTGGGCATGCCCCCATGAACCCCTCGGCTCGGCCACCCAACTCGGACGCGTGGCGACGAACGCTCCTTGGGGTGCATCCGACTGAGCGTCCAGACTCTCGCTCCCAGCAAGTTATAAGTCAGCATGCCCCCACGAACCCCTCGACTCAACCCCCATCTCGGACGCATGGCGACCCACGCTCCCTGGGGTGCATCTGATTGAGTGTCTAAACTCTCGCTCCCAGCGAGTTATATGTAGGCATGCCCCCTTGAACGCCTCGGCTCGGCCTCCCAGCTCGGACGCGTGGCCACTAGAGCTGTCAATTTGGGTTGGGCCAGTCGGATTGGCCCGCCCTGCCAATCAATTTAAGCGGGTTGGGTTAGAATTTAAGCAACCCAAGCCTGCCGCGGGCCAACCCGCCAAGGCCCGCGATCCACACGGGTCAGCCCGCGGGTTGAGAATCACATGTTAGTTAAGTTTTATGATAATTTATTATCTTTCTTTGTTATTATTTTGAAATAAAAAATAATATTTTTCATCACATGAGTACTCGTTTGTATTCATTTATATTTAAAAAATATATTTCTTAATATATTTGATTGATGAAATCTAAATATATGATTTTTTAATTTTTTTAATTTTAAAAAATATTTTGATGGGCCCACGGGTTGCCCCGCCTAACCTACGACCCGCCTTGGATTGTGTTGGGTTGGGGATTTTCCAACCCGCCTAGATGACGGGTCGACCCGCCCAGCCACGGGTTGGCCCGTTTGACAGCTCTAGTGGTGACCCACTCTCCTTGGGGTGCATCCGACCGAGCGTCCATACTCTCGCTCTCAGCGAGTTATAAGTGGGCATGGCCCCATGAACCCCTCAGCTCAACCCCGAGCTCGGACGCGTGGCGACCCACGCTCCTTGGGGTGCATTCGGCCGGGCATCCAGGCTATCGCTCCCAGCGAGTTATAAGTGGGCATGCCCCCACGAAACCCTCGGCTTAGTCCCCAACTCGGACGGGTGGCTACCCACGCTCTCTGGAGTGCATCCGACCGAACGTCCAGACTCTCGCTCCCAACGAGTTATAAGTAGGTATGCCCCACGAACCCCTCGGCTCGGCCTCCCAGCTCGGACGCGTGGCGACCCACGCTCCATGGGGTGCATCCGACCGAGCATCCAGACTCTCGCTCCCAGTGAGTTATAAGTGGGCATGCCCCCATGAACCCCTCAGCTCAGCCCCCAACTTAGACACGTGGCGACCCACGCTCCCTGAGGTGCATCCGATCGAGCGTCCAGACTCTCGCTCCCAGCGAGTTATAAGTAGGCATGCCCCCACGAACCCATCGGCTCGGCCTCCCAGCTCAGATGCATGGCGACCCACGCTCCCAGGGGTGCATCTGACCGAGCGTCCAGACTCTCGCTCCCAGCGAGTTATAAGTGGGCGTGCGCCCACGAACTCGCCCTCCCAGCTCGGACGCGTGGCGACCCACGCTCCCTGGGGTGCATCCGACCGAGCGTTCAGACTCTCGTTCCCAGCGAGTTATAAGTGGGCATGCCCCCATGAACCCCTCGGCTTAGCCCCCAGCTCGGACGCGTGGCGACCCACGCTCCCTAGGGTGCATCCGACCGAGCGTCAAGACTCTCGCTCCTAGCGAGTTATAAGTGGGAATTCTTTCACGAACCCCTCGGCTCGACCCCCAGCCCGGACATGTGGCGACCCACGCTCCTGGAGGTTTGGTCGACCGAACATCTAGAGTCAGCCTTCTGGGCCAGTGATGTCATACTTCGCCAGGTTCCCCGGCGGGGCAGGTGGCAATCCACACCCCCATCCCTCAGGTCGGGTTGATCAAGTACATGCACCTCGTCTCCCGAACGAGTATGCAACACAAAGGCTAGTCCTTAGCCTTAGCCTAATCGAGGGCCGCATTCCTTGGCCGAGTTGGCCGAGTCGGCCTCTCCGAGAATGGAGTACGGTGGAGACTCAGGTATCTACCTGAGCCTGCAAGACTTAGGAGAAGAAGGATGACAACAAGCACATAAGACAATTCATAGAAAGGAAAATTTGCATTAGTATGGAAATCGGTACAAAATTGAGGCAAGGCCTCTACAGAGAAACAAAGCAAAAAAAAAAAACCCTAACCCTCACTTGAAGGGTCGGAAGACCTCCTCCATCTGATGGGTCAACCCGGGCACTTAACGGTGCTGACTGGGAGGTTGGGAGGAAGGTACCCCCTACTTAAGCTGCTCAAACGTGCTGACCATCTGCTGCTTAAGCAAAGGGCGCAGCCTCTGGGACATCTCACGACCGAAGTCCATGGAGTTTAGATACTCCACCCGCCGAGCGTCCCATCGTGTCGCCTCGCTTGCCTTATAAGCTCGGAGCTCTTCATGTTCCAACCAGGCTGCTTCCCAAGCGGACTGCAGCTCGCGAAGCCGCTCAGCTCCTCAGCCTGAGCACGAAGGTCGGCGTCCCGATTGGTTAACTGGCTTGCTAAAGAG
This sequence comes from Boesenbergia rotunda, assembly GCA_024364735.1. NCBI lineage: Eukaryota > Viridiplantae > Streptophyta > Magnoliopsida > Zingiberales > Zingiberaceae > Boesenbergia > Boesenbergia rotunda. The sequence goes on from JAGFNQ010010598.1 coordinate 414,368, forward strand.
CTAGACTCTTGCTCCTTGGCCGCCAACTGGGCGCGCAAGGGTTCGGAGGCCCAGGTCAGCTCGAGGTGATCGGCTTGGGTCTTCTGCAGCTCCTCCTTCACCTTGTCCCTGAGGGCCCAAGCCTTGCGCTCCGTATGCTCGAGTTGGGAGACTCGGAGGAGCGCTTGGGCGACCGCTGTATCGGCCGAAGTAATTTGCGCCTTGGAGATCTCCAGCTGCTCCTCCGAGTGGGCCAGCTGATCTTGCAGGGCGATAACCTGGCCCTCAGGCCATTAAGAGAGGCTTCATTGGAGGTTAGCCGAGTATGCCGGAGCCAGGCCTCCAGGTTCTCCACTTGCCGCTCCGCTCGAAATCGAGCCTTGGCATGGGCCAGCATGGCCATCGACAAGCTGTAGCTCCCGCCCCAAAGCTGCAAAGCATAAAAAGGTTTTGGCAGTACCAAGTTGAGGAGGTCATAAGGAAAAACAAAATAGGTTTAGTATACCTAGGTAGCTGCCGACATGAAGGCATCCGCTCGGACGCTCGGGCCTCGGTAGTTGCACTCTCGAAGGCCTTGAAGGAAGTGGTCGGCGAGCGGTCCGTGCAACTGGACTTCTTGCGTCCGGTATGAGGTCGCGCCACTCAACACCTCCAAGCTCATCTTGGGGTCGGCGACCGAAGGCGGCAGGAGATGCATCAGGGGATGTCCAAGCGAATCCCCCGACCGGGGAGAATCCGACTCCCCCGAGGCTGCCTGAGGCGGAGAGGATTGTGGTGCGGAAGGACCAGCTGCGGGCCTGCCCCTCTTCTGCATTTTTCGAGGCCGGCTGGTAGAGGCCTCCACAAGGTCGGTGGGTAGCGGCACAGGCTCGGCTTCGCGCTCTTGCCTACGACGGAGGATGAGGGTTTGGTCGTCTTCCAAATCAAACCAGGGGACAGCGACAACGGTCGGCGCGGGCGCTGGATCGGAAGAAGGTGATAGCTCAGGGGCTGGTGGAGCATTCTCCCGCTGAGCTAGCTGCTCAGCCGTGTGAGCCTCTAGCTTGGCATCATCCAAGCCGAAGCCCTCCTCCAGAGGCGCCGCTAGCATCATGTTGGCTGCAAAATAAGCAACGCTTAGTCAGCCATAAATGGGCAAAGGACCAAAACAGGGATCATACCAAGTGAGGCAGTCCGGCGGAACAACACGACTCTGCGCCCGAACTCGTACAGGATATCCTCGCTCAGTAGATGTCCGCCGTGAAAATGTCGGCCCCTAATTTTGAAGAGGGTCGACTGATAAGAAGGGAGAGATCGATAGTTCTTGGCGAGTGGGGGAGGAGGAGGAAGGTCAGATATCCAATCGGTCAACCAGCTCGGGGTCGGGATAGTGCTAACGAAAAAGTATCGCTCATTCCAACCCTTATTAGAGGTTGGATGTTTCGACAGAAAAGACGTTTTGGCTCGGGCTTGGAAAAAGAAATCGTCCGGCTCTTGTTCTTTGGGATAAAAGAAGTAATAAAAAATCTTCAGACTGAAGGAGAATTTTGTACAGGGAGAAGATGACCACCGACCCACAGATGAGTCGGATGGCGTTCAGGGCTAGCTGAGACAAGGGAATTTGAAAAAAAACGACAAATAGTAGTGATGAAGGGGTGGATAGGAAAGCGCAGCCCGACCTGCAGATGATCCCCGGAGATAGTGAAATAATTAAGAGGATGGGTCGCGGGTCAGTCGGTGGAACGGGGTAAGCGAAGAAGGTGGTCGGGAGAAATGTGGTAGTCTGCACGGATCTCCTCGACATCATGATGGGCGAGCTCGGACACCATGGTAGAGTACCAGGGGTTTGAGTGAGAGGAGGAAGAAGCCATAAAGAGAAGCGAAGGAAAAAAGACTGACCAAATGAGAAAGGACTCGCCGGGGAAGATGACCGGAAAGCAAGCACCACCAAGTTTTGTCGGAACCCTAGCAGAGCGCGCGAGAGTAGCAGTTTGGCGTCAGGAGTGAAAGGCGATGATAAAAGTCGGAGGGTAAAGCCTTATTTATAGGGGCTGGGAAACGACATCTGCCGTCTGATGGCGAGCCGGAGGAAAGGCGGGAAAGGATGTGGGTCGTCCGATCGGGCCCAAGGTAACTCCTGAAGCAACGCGACACACGTTCGAACTGGTCATTCGCGAAGACGGGCGGCAGACCCCTCCTTGCTCGGGGAAGCAATAGCCGAGGACACGTGGTCTAACAATTAATGCGGTAATTAAGGGGAGGGATACAAATCATCTTGACTCGGACAAGGAATAAGACACAAAAGGCAGGATGATGTGACAGGATCTGCCAGTCGGACAACCCGCTCATGAGTTGGCTACGAAGGTCGGCAGGGAAGATTAGATCTCTCGGTACGCTAGGCTTGCTTGCAAACAACAGTCCAATCAGTCGGGCTCGGCGCCTCCTTCGACTAGACTCGGAGGGGATGCTTATGATCCTGGCCTAGCTTGCGTGTAGCTCCGCCGGCTAGCCTGGTGCCCCGACAGAAGGACCTACGGACCTAGCAAGCTGAGTCACCCCAGCAGATAGTCGGGCGGTCCGATCCATTCTACGGAGGAATAGTAAGAGGCTGGCGTCGGCCAAGAGGCCGACCGTCGAGACGGCGAAAGGCACAAGTCTGAGAACTACCGAACTAGGGAACCCCAAACCTCCAACCACCCAACTCCCGACCCAGCTTCACTCGGGTCACCCGGTCGGCAACCCGTCTCAGGGTCTGCCCTCCTATTTCCAACACCTGCTCCCTGACGTTGTATTAGCAGTCGTGGTACGGGGGCTAACGCAGACCTTACCTAGTTTAACACCCATCGCGACTATCCCATCAGCTTTGTACTAACCTGTCGCGCTTGAACACCCCGCACCACGCCCCCTTCCTCTGCATCAGGCTGAGCAGCGCCATTCGGCGCCATGCAGTGAGCTGACAGCGCCCATACCCTCGCCGCATTTGACTACGAGAAGACGGGTGGCATAGGCAAGAGCTTTCAGCTCCCTCGACTATATAAGACATTCCGCTCTCCGTTCCGCAAGTACGCGCGCACGAGTGATTTCTACTATTCTGCTGCTCTATTGCTTTCCATTTTGCTCTCGCGAAGACTGACTTGACCGTCGAAGGGCCTTGCCAGGGACCTTTCCCGGTGGGTTGCTAACGATCATTTTCTTGCAGATCGCAGCCAGCATCAACAGCTCGTGACCTTCGGGAGATCACATTGCTCTTGGGAGTCCACCTCACTTCGTGACAGGATCAAATATGCATAGAGGAAAAAATAATTTTAAATTAATTTAATAATAGTTTTTATGCATGGTAAAATAGATTTTTCAGGAATTTTTGTTTTTGCAAATTCTAATCGTTTTTTTCAAGTATTTAGAGGCACATTGGAGGCCCTAGGTGTCACACCCCATAGGCTTATACTCCCTCGAAAATCGGATAATACCTCTCTTGTACAGTGAACAATCTGAAATAATTATACATAACAACTCACAAAATACAACACAGCCTCACGGTTGGGATCACAATAATAAAGTAAGTTCCACAACTATACAGTTAATATCAATATGGAAGCTAGAAATAAAAGAGAGTACATATCCAAATTAAAAATCAAAACCAACGACAATCAATATTAAGTCCATATAAGCATAAACGAGCATATCACTGCTCAATAATAAAATATAACATCGCTGAACTAGTAATATCACTCTAGTATTTAAAGTAATAAATTTTAGAGGTTAACAAGTTATATTATAAGGTTATTTAATTATTTAATGAATTGTTTATTTAAAAATTTTTAAAAAATTTGACCCAATTGCCATTCATTCTGATTAGTTTTTTATATTTTTTTAATAGATAATTTATTAATCCTATAGTATCTCCCGTTCGATTTATTTTGAGCATTATAATTCAAAAGAAAAATTTAAAGCAAATTTTATTGATTTAAAATCATTATAACTAAATTCTTAAATTTTAAAATTTTAAATGCTAAATACATATAATATATTCTGTGAACATTTAAATTTTTTTATCTTGAATATTAGAATCCAAGAGAAAACTTAAATCCTAGAGAAAATTCACTATCACTAACTTTTAAATCCTAAAATCATAAATTTTAAATATATCCTAATTTTTAAAAAAAATCCTCTCAATTCAGAATCTCAAGTGCCTATATTGGAGTGGAGTGAAATTATATCCTCATCCGCGCGTACCATCTGTATAGATTGTGTAATTTTTTGTATTTGTTTTATTTTTTTTTAATTTACAATTATGTTATTTAAAAATTTTTAAATAAAATTTAATAGCGGAGATTATATATATATATATATAATTTAATAGCTGGATTATAGGGTTAAATATAAAAAAACTTAAAATTAAAAAATTGATTAAGATGTGTATATATGGATTTTTTTAATGGAGAGAGAGAAGGAATGGGTGGTTGGGTTTGAGTACAACTGCCTTTGCCTTTTGGCAATCACAATTAATCTCGGTCTCTAAAAGCTCAATGTACTCCCTCCGTAGAAAGATAGCGGCCTCTGATAGTTCACTCTCCTTTTGTCTCATCTTCATGTTTTTCCAAACTCAGTTTGTAAACAAACCTGCCATGCATCCTGTTTAGCTTCTACTTGAATGAATCAATTAAGTTCTGAAAAATAGAACTTCCATATTCGTATATACTTACAATGAGCACTAATGTTGAAATATATAGTTTCCTAAAATAACATAACCATCTAGCATTACATGGAAGACCTACCTTAATTTTAAGGCAGCATCCAAAGCTCTTAATGACTCGCATTTGTAATTGCAGATGCTATGTTGTACCTTTGAATTGACTGTTAATTCAATGCAATGATTTAGTTCAGAGTTGTCATGGGGTGCTTAGTTGATTTGACGGTGATAAATTTCTATAATGGTCCAGGATTAATTTTCGATTGACAAATATTTTTTTTAAAAAAAAATCCTCCCAGTTCCTATATACTTGGTGATTGACTATAAATTAACCTTATAATTTATCTCTCTTCGTATAATTATAGAAATTATTTTTTGCAATAATGATTTAGTTCAGGGTTTAGGCAACACATTTAAATAGACATTAAAAGATATTAAGCATAATGATGTAAAAAAAATAATTAATATACCAGATAATAGTTAAACCTGAGGCGGTCGGCTTCAGACCGGATCCTCTGTATCGGGATCTCCCCTGTACCCATGTACCAACTCGCCGGCGATCGCCGGCGAGTCGTCCGATCGACGATCGGACACCACCAATAATTTTTGATCGTCGTTCCAAATAAGATGATATCCTCGGAGAACGGTAAACCCGTCGAAATCGTCGCATCATACGTCTCGTCGGATTCGACGGTGAATACGGTAACATCACAATTGCGGCGATTTTCGACGGGTTCACCGTTCTCCGAGGATATCATCTTATTTGGAACGACGATCAAAAATTAATGGTGGTGTCCGATCGTCGATCGGACGACTCGCCGGCAATCGCTGGCGAGTTGGTACACGGGTACAGGGGAGATCCTGGTACAGAGGATCCGGTCTGGGTCGGCTTGGCACCACAAAAATTTTCCAATGACCAGCAGAATAAATCAGGAAGTGTTTGTGGTGGACGATCAAGTAACGTCCAATGGATGTAAGAAGTAGAATGGGTAGATGCGTTTGGTTTGTATTTTTCAGTCTGTTTTTCATTTTTATTTTATGTAGAAAATGTAGTTTTTTGGAAAATATGTTTGGTTTGCATTTTACAGCTTTATTTTCCAGAAAAAAAACATAGCGTTTTCTGAAAAATTAGAGAATGAAATAAAGTCATTTTTCATAAAACGAAAAAATACGAGGGCATTTGGTTTGTTCCATTTTTCATTTTTATTTTCCATAAAATCGTTTCATTCTGGAAAATAACTTTATTTCATTCTCTAGTTTTCCAGAAAACGTTATGTTTTTTTCTAGAAAACAAAGCTGGAAAATGCAAACCAAACATGTTTTCCAGAAAATCGCATTTTCTACATAAAATGAAAATAGAAAACAAGATGGCATGGAAAACTCAAACCAAATGTCCCCTATGATTTTCTAAAAAATAAAAATAAAAAATAGAACAAATCAAATGCCCCAATGTTTTAGTTTTGCTTTCTCAATTTTAACGTCGTAGCATTAATGTCCACTCGCATATTTAATGCGAGTAATTATTGGACAGTGAATTTGGGACAGTGAATGGGACAGTGAATGACGTGCAATTAATATGTACACGTCCGATCGCCGATCGAACACCACCGATGACTTCTGATTATCGTCCTGAATCAAACTATACATTCGGAGGACGGTGAACTCGTCAGGATCGCCGGCAACGGTGAACCTATCGAAATCGACGATCAATGATGCGAGATCGCAATTGCGGCGATCCCCGACGGGTTCACCGTGCCCCCCAGGGTATAGTTTAGTTCGGGGCGGCGGCCGAAGGTCGCCGGTAGTGTCCGATCGACGATCGGACATGTACACAATAATTACCACGTCATTTACTGTCCCAAATTCACTGTCCGTATTATTACTCATTTAATGCAACTTGTTCTTCATGTGTGTGGCATTTTATTAATATTTATATATGTTCGGATTCAAGTGCACTAAACTAGCACAGAAACGTCATATGAAGATCATACACAACGCATGTTTTATTTTGGAGTTAATCACATACCACGCTTTTTGATAACAGGAGGATTCAGCTTTTGTTTGCAAAAACTCAAAACCAAGTAAGGTGTAGCATCTTCATGCTGCTCGGGATATATAAGACATGGTTATTGGCTCTATCCTAATTAATATTAGAAATCATTTAAATATTAATAAATTCCAATTATTCTAAGTTAGTAAAAATTAATTAGTTTGACTTGATTAAATATTAATATTATAGCAAAAAAAACAAATAATAAATTGAAATTGGCACGCAAAAAAAATAACAACAAACTAAGATTAAACATTAAGACAAGTTAAAACATAAACATACAATAGAAACAAAACCATAACTAATCATCACCACGGTGAAAATCATAACTACTGTAATAAAAGATCTAAAACGTAGTCATCTCGATTTCTTCTTCATCTTCTTCTTCAATTTTGCAGCAGTACTTCTTGCAGATGATGTACACGATCAACATTAAGATCATTAATCCAAGTGCAATAACTATTGACACAAAAAGCCAATTTAATGGTTTGCGTGGACGATGATGTCTGAACAGAGTAGAACCGGATTGATCACTGTCCATGCTGTAAAAAAAAATTATAAATATCAATTTAATTAAAATGCGTGGACGATGATGTTGACAGAATAGAACCGGATTGTCACTGCATGCTGTAAAAAAAAATATATAAATATAAAATTAAAAAAAATGATAAAAATTTAAGAATTTAGAAACAGTGGATAATAGCTGCGATTTGATTAAATGATAATAATAATAAAAAAAAAAAAAAAAAAAAAAATAATATTAAATAATAATAATAAAAAAAATTTTAGTTCATGGCAGCCGCGGCGAGGTTGCAAGGTTTGAGGCCTTGTCGCGGCGTTACCACTTGTTCGCAACCGCCGCCGTGTGAGACTGCAGTTCGCAGTGACGCTGCGGCAAGACGGCGAACTCACAATGAAGCCACGGCGAGGATGTGAACTAGGGGCGAGGTTGCAAGGTTTGGAGTCTCGTCGCGGCGTCACCACTAGTTCGCCACCGCCGCGGCAAGGCCGCAGTTCGCAGCCAAACGTGACAAGCTAGACGGCGAACTCACAGTGAAGCAGCGGCGTGGCCCTGAACTCACGGCGACGCCATGGCAAGACGTCGAACTCACAGCGAAGCCACGGCGAGGCCGTGAACTTGCGGCGATGCCTCGGCGAGACTGCAAACTCATGGTGGCCGCGAAAAGGCCTCAAGTTCGTGGGGATGCCTCGAACTCACGGCCGCCGCGGCGAGGTTGCAAGGTTTGGAACCTCGTCGCAGCGTTACCACTAGATCATGACCGCCGTGGCAAGGCTGCAGTTCGCGACCACGCGTGGCAAGACCGCGAACTCACAGGGAAGCCACGGCGTGACCAAGCCACGGCGAACTCCCGTGACGCGGCGAGACTGCAAACTCACGGCGGCCGGGAAAATGCCGAAAGATCGTGGTAAACGCGAAGAAGTTCGCTGAACACCGACCGTAACTTCATGCAGTCTCGCCGGTTTATCGTCGGAGTAAACAAAGGAAAAAATAATCTTTACCTTGAGCACTACGAGAGACAGAGACAGGCAGGAGGAGAAGGACGATGAGATTGAGAGAAGGGATTCTTTAATAGCAAAAAAACAGATCATTAATAGAAATTTTTAGATCAGATCGAGCTGACTGAATGTAAAATTCAAAACTCTAGGAGCCGCAGTGCATAAAGTACCTAGATTAAGGGTTATCATTAAATAACACAAGTTTGAGGGGTTATTTGCGAAAATCCAACCTTTAAAGCCGATTTCCTTTTCCCTTGTTCTTCCCTCGTGTCAGTTCGCGAAACCGAGAGCGCGATTCTTTTTCTCATTCCTCTTCTCTGCGATTTCGCCTAACTCTTCTCGCGATCTGATCAGTGGCAACCCATCCTCCCTGGAGCATCGCCGATCCCTCTATCTCAGTGGGATCGAAGTCGTCTGCCGACATGCCGGTGAGTTCGTGGTTCCTCTTTTGATCTCGGTTCTACTCTTCCATCGGAAACTCGCTGATCTGTATGGGTCTTGAGCGTATTCCTCTCATGTAGATCTCCTCACTAGCTGACCACGATTCGGAGTGCCGATTTTGCTGCACCGTTTCTGATTGGAGACCGAGCCTTCTGCCAGTGATCGTCTGAGGTGAGTTTGGGGTTACTTCAACAATGAATTGGTATTGCTTTGGAGTTGCGACCTTTGAATTCTGTTGATCTCAGATTTGTGGTGCTGTGAGCTCTGTGGGTTTCAGATTTGCTTTACCTATTGATACCGTGTTTTGATCCCTGTTGTGAGTTCAATTTTGGATCGAATTGTATCTTGTAAACTCAAATCGCAGTCCTGTTGATCCCTTTACTACCCCGTTCATGTTCTACTTTAGATGGATTTTTGGAGCTTGATAGGTTTTCGATTAGTTGTGGATACATGCTGTTGAGTTCTTCTCCTTCTGCCAAGAATTCGTAGGTTTATGTTCTGTGTTACATTTGTTCCTTTAGGTCTGGATTGTTAGGACTGTGCCGTGATATTTGTGGTGGTGTTTTTGGTTTGTTGTCGAGTGCTTGTGAGAGGTAGCCATTTCTTGCCACGGAGTAGCTTTGATCTGGTAATTGGTATATGTTCAGATTAGAGTAATTGTTATTTGCTACTGATCAGTTTTGGTTTCAGAATAGCAGAGGGCATGCTTGTTGATTTTGGAATTCAATTTTGGGGAGTGGATTGTTCTGTTTGGGTTTTGATTATTTTTTACTTCTATTTGGATTTTTGCCCTGTGCCACCATTAGGAGTTGGATCTTGTAGAGGCTATTGAATTGAAATTTATGTATGGATTCATTTCTTATTCTTAAGTTGGTTTGGATTTTAGGTTGGGCTTAGGCTAAACCTAAATCGAACCTAGAGTTAATGAATGGGAAATTAACCATTTAATTAGAATTAATTAAATAACTTCGGTATTAGGATTAACCCTAATACACTTTAGGGAATTGATTAGCTGCTTACCTTTAGTGTAAATAGCTAAATAGTTTTGTCCTTTGATACATGTTCTTGACTTGGTTATTTTCACCACGGATTACTGGGACAGGAGATTCTCTACGCGCACGGACTACTACTTGAAGACGGGTACCTTCGACTTATCTATTTTTAGATATTGTCACATACACACACACATATGCATGGTTTGTTATGTTAGTAGTAGGTTTGTATTGCTTATCTATTTTGTATATCTTTGTCAGTTACTAGTAGCTTACCTTTGAGATATATCTTGTTTATTCCTTATATCTCGTACATGCATGATTTACGACCTCGATCTGTGCATGCTTTAGATTCTAGGTAGGTATTTCGATTGGATGTTGCATGAGTTTAGTGTCATGCACCATACTTGCATCATTGCATAGCTGGCGATCCTAGGCTCCGTTTTGGTCGAGTCGGGTCGTCAGGTCATGTGGTGTCCACACTGTCACGCCCCGAGGAGCTGCCTGTCCGATACTGACCGAACGGCCGCTCCCTCGATCGACGGACAATGCGGAACCCTAACCTCTACGACCACCTCAGCTGGCTGTACCGCAGCCTATAGGGCTGGAACAACCGTCTGAAATACACAAAAAAACGAGACGATGATAAAAAAAACTGCGTACCGGTACGACTTACGACAACCGCAAAGCACAAGGCCTCCATGGCTCACAAAAGTACAACTATACCGCCGTATAAGATGACAAAACCAAAACACGAGTACAACAGCGGAAAAGTAAAATAAAAGAAACAGAAAACGGGTACCAACATGTACCACCAACAAGGTAAAAGAGACATCCCGGAAACATCTCGAGAAAGACGCGAACTGGGACAGGCTGCCGGGCACTCCAGACGATCATCCTGAAATAAAAACAGGGAGCTAACGGGGTGAGTCACAGTACTCAGCGAATATCTCATCAGATATACAGGATAGTCTAAGCTAGCAATAGAGTAACAGGCAGTCGAAATAACATAGGTACATGCAATGGTAAGCATAACTGGAACAGGAATAGAAATACCATACCAATCTAGCTGAGTCGTCGAAACCAGACATAAGGGTCTCCTGTATGTGCAGGTCAAACAAATGCAACATCCAAGTATAACAAGCACGGCAAGTGTTCGCTCACCCTCCAGCGTAGAGCTGTGACAGCCGTCCGTACTCTGTCGCTGCTACTCCTGAGCAACCGAGTAGACGGTATGCTGTCGGTGTAACACCCCTACTCCATGACCTATCCTGGCGATATCACTAATAGCCCCAGGCTAAGACCTATCCTGGCGATATCTCTATCAGCCCCAGGCCATCACCTATCCTGGCTATATCACTAATAGCCCCAGGCTAAGACCTATCCTGGCGATATCTCTATCAACCCCAGGCCATCACCTATCCTGGCTATATCACTATCAGCCCCAGGCCATCCCTGGAGGATATTTCTATCTGAGTATTAACACCTACCCCATGTATATAATTGGGGAAGAGACCTCTCTTTCTCTCTACTCCTGGTTTATGGACTACCCCAGGAGGGACCTCTGTCTGCCCCCACGCTCCGATTCACTAACCCATGAGTGCATGAGCTGAGCAGCACAGAGCACACTACCCATACTCCGTTAATCACTAACCCATGAGTGGTCGTATGGATAGGTCAGTATAACTGTCGACCTGACTCACCCATAAGGGGGCCCCTGATCGACAGTGATGCACAGTGCACGATGATGTATGACTCTGGTCAAACAACATCCACTATCTAGTCCACCTATATCAACATGATATGCAAGGATCATAAACAAATGCACCGTAGCCTAAGTCCTAAAGGTATAGGTATCACATGTCAGGTACATCATAAACAGTATCAGCCAAGGTAGAGCAGGTATAAAATACTACATTACCCTACCGCTAAACATAGCATATCAAGCATATCTGCTAGGACTAATCTAAAAGATAAGTCAGAGGTACCCGCCTCCGATGTAGTAGATCGTAAGCGAAAAGAACCCATGTCCGAAATAATAATATCCGCCGCTAGTGGAGTCCAAATCGCCAAGTCAGTGTCCTGTACCATAAACATAAATTTAACTATTTACAAAGTTACTAATAGTTAAATTAATGCTAAACAATATCAGGATCTAATCCTAACTATCATGTGTAATTAATCACCCAAACAAACCCTAACCCATTTACAACTCACGGCAGGTATGGAATTGCCACAACAATAGGATCAAAACTGATTCCCTACAACACATCCCCAACTCTGAACTGATCCAAAGCCGAAGGAGTAGCTAGAATCCCAAACCACTTCGATCAGAAACCAACAGATCAACTAGCGACCATTCCCCAAATCAATTCCCCGATCACGATCAACTAAGCTTCAACAGGTTAGCATCCAAGCCACTCACATGATCCCAATTTATTAGCTAACCGAAAGCTATTCCTCAAGAACACAAATCAGAATCAATCCACAATACTAGCTCACGATATCCCCCACACAGCAGAACACAAAACCAAATTACTACATAGCAGAGAACCTGACCAGAACTACCCATCAATTCCAAGGTCAGATTTCAATCACAAACCGAGATTGACATATCAAAACTCGGATCGATCCAACTTACCTCTGCGTGTGTGTTTCGACAGAACTCTTCAACCCCGAATCACAACCACTGCGCAAGATCCGGCATCCCCCCTCAAGATCGCGCAAGAAGGAGACGACCAATACTGGAGACCGGATCACCCAGACAAGGAAGAAGAGAAATCTGCCAGCCAAAATCATGAATCAGTCATCTCCGCACTTCAAACCAAGGCCCGGAGAGAAAACCTTACCTCGATCCGCCCTAGATGGAGAAGAGGAAGACCGAGAATCTCAATCCGCGCTTGATGAAGAAGAGGGGAACACCCGAACCCTCGATCAGACTCAGTGGGGAAGAGGAAGTCACCTTCCGATGACGCCTGGACGCCGCACGAAGCCGATCGCCGACGCTCCGCTCGCACGAGGAACGGATGCAAGTTGAAGCGGAGGAAAAGAGCCAAGGTCGGCTCGGGCTGGATGCTAGGGCAAACGAAACAGTGAACCGGCCAATATAACATTGAACCCCTTTTTCAATTAACCCCACTATATTTTGATTTTTCATCAGCCCTCTGGTTTCGGACATTTTACACTTTAGCCCTTAATATTTTCGTATTTTAACACACACAACCATTCAAGAGTAGTGGCTACCGGAGGGTGCGTCCAGTGATAAGGACCCCTCTGAGTGTGTACAGTTGCTCTGTGCCGCTCTGCTCAATCGCTCATGGGTAGCAATACCGAAGCGTAGTAGCAGGCAGAGGGTCCCTCCTCTTTTCGGAGATATGAGCAGATGAGAGATTTATCTCCCCCATATGACATAGGGTAGGAGTGTTTACTCCACTAGTATCCTGACCACTCAGTAACTCAGGAGCAATAATGACAAAGTGCGTATAGTTGTCATTGCTCTACACTTGGATGAGCACTTCTGCTAGCATCCTCACTGATGACCTGTGACGATGGTTGTCTGGTGACAGAGGTAACCATGTCATTGTATCATATGCAAGATGTATGGATTGCATTCTATTTGTATTTGCTGCATTTGGATGCTAGCTGCATTTGTTTGACATGCATTACAGGTGGTATTATACATTTCAGCCGGTGACCTTACTTTACCCGTGGAGGGGTATTGAGGGTATTATCCTGTATGTTACCGAAATAGTTTGACACTGTTATGTTTTATTTTCTTAGTACCTTAGTTCTGCATTTTCTACTATTGCACTCGACATTATGTCAGCTGGACTCTTACTGTTAGTATAACTTTCTATGCATACCAGATATTGGTATTCGCCGAGTTCTCGACTCACCCCGTTAGTCATATTTTTATTTTAGGATGATCGACTGGAGTGCCTAGTGGCCTATCCTAGTTCCTCCGTTTTAAGGCTATTTGTGTTTGCTTTGCTTTGTATTTGTCGAAATGTTGTATTTCCGTTTGCATATGTTGCTTTTGTTTCTGTTGTATCGTGAATTATACTTTTCTGTGTCATAAAGGCCTTTGTTATTGGTTTTTGTCGTAAGTCATATTGGTAGATGACTTTTGGTTTGTTGTGATGACATGTCTTTACTTTCATGTTTATATTGCCAACCGTATTGGTTGGTGGATTGTGGTGGTCGTGGAGGTCTTGTACTCATGCTTCAAGTGTCCGTTGTACAGAGAAGCATGTTGTCCAATTCTATATTAGGCCAAAATATTAGGCCAGCGATTTTTGTCGAGGGCATGACACTGAAATTAAACTTTCTTAATGAATGCTAATATTATAAAAAGAGTCATGATGTAGGCAGAATGAAATGAGCGAAACATGCAACGTATGATGCGGCTTCCGAACAGTAAATTTCCAGCTCAGCCCTCCTCTCTCTCTTTTTGCTTTCGTGTTTTCCCTTTTTTTTTTATTACTTTCCCCTTCAAATATCCACCCCTAAAATATGCTGAAAACCGAAACTTTAAAGGCCTAATTGGAAATTATTGAAATTGGAGGGATTATTTGTAAAATGCTAAAACCTTAAAAAGCCCTAAAAACTACTCTCGCAATTCAGTTCCTTCTCCCTCGTGATCGTCTCTGCCCCAACGCTGACGTAGCAGCGAACCAACGCCCGCCGAGCCCTACTTCTTCCTCCAGCTTTTCTTCCTCACGTGGAACCCTAACCGCCGTCACGCCCTCTCTTCATCTCCTTCCTCTTCTCCTTGTGCAAACCCTAGGTGGCATCCCCTCTCTTCCTTCTCCTCTCTTCTGTGTTGTCGCCCGAAACCAGCGGCTACCGGCTGTCCTTGTCCGACGAGCGAAGCCGACGAACTTCCTCCCTTGGCCACGACCGGATAACCGTAGCCACCGTTTAACCTCGCCGCCCCTGTTGCTTGCGCCGGCCACTAAACAGGTAAGGGTGGAATCAATGTGTTAGGGTTTGATTTTGTTCTGGAAATGAAATTAGAGATGTTTGGATTTTGGTTATGAGTTTCGAAATTGGCTTACAAAGGTGAGTTGTTGGGTTGTTTTGATTAGGAATTGGAATTTGTAGAATATTTCTACTCTTGATGTTTTGTTCTCCTTTTTGCTATGAGTTGTTGGGATGAAGTCTTGGTTTAATTATTTGAATTTGTAGTGTTCTGCCGAGGATTTTCTTTGGATGCTAGCTAGTATTTTAATCGGAATTGGGTTAGGAGTTCCCTTTGATCCTCTTGTGTAATGTGAACTAGCTTTTTGTTTGGATTTGTTCACGGTGCTCTCTTTGTTTTGTTGTATCCATGATTCCCTAATTGTACCGTGAGCTTGGGGTAGAGCTCTCTTGATGTGTTTGGGATTTTTTATTCTCTATCTCAAGTCTTGTCTCTATTTCAATTTGTAAAAAGAATGGAGTCAGTTGGAGATGAGCTTATGCTCTTGTGAGTTGATTGAGTTTGGTGATCTTTGCTTCTATTATGTTACTGTCCTTGTCGACTTGAGGCCGTGAATTGTAACTTGGGTATTTATCTTAGAATGATTTATGTCTTGTTTATCCATCTTTACTACATTTGGGAGAGTTGTACTTGGGATTTGTTGTTATGAGTTTTCTTGGAGCTAACTGATCTATTAATCGGAATTTGATTGAGATGAGCTTCCTTAGGAGTTATCCCTGGATGGAGGTTTGATCTTGAGTTGGATCTTGGGTTAGATTTAGACTAAACCGTTGAACCTAATTTTGATAATTAGGATTAATCCTTCGTGTATGCCTTGAAATCCACTTCCCTTGGCTCCACTCTGTTGCTCATTGTCCGACGATCCCTCGGATGCACCATCCTTCACCAACTCAAGGACCCGAGCACTCAGGATGAGATCTCCTATATGTGTTCCACCAAGTCCTGCATGACTTAAACATACATCAAACCAATATGAAATTCTAATTTAATCATATTAACACATACATCAAAACTCATGATCTATCTGATTAAACTTGGGTCGATTGCACCAACAATTTTTCCTTTTATTGATATGTGGCAATATGTTTAAGTTTGACACAAAGATAGCAATTTCAAAATTAGATGCATAGCATACTAAGAAGCATAAATATACATCCTCCCCCTATGCCCTATCACATGATTTTTAATTTTTGCATAAATATGGAGAAAATAAACTTATATTCTAACTTAAACTCTTCAATTCTCCCCGTTTGACATCATAAAAAAATTATACAAAACAATTCAAACGAAGGCATCAAAGTAAAATAAGGTGTTCTGAAAAATACATCCGAAATCAGAAAATATGAGTGCCACTCGACTGAGACTATTTTCAGTTGACTGGCATCAACGAAACTACCCTTTGTACTAAGAAACAGTAAGATCAGTCGACTGACCCTCTACACCAGTCGACTGACACATTTCTGATCCGAATTTCAACCTTTTAAGTTTAACTTTAGAAATTCATAAAAAATTTTAGAAAATTTGAAAAATCATGAAATTTTACAAACATATTTCTTTAACTATTATTCAATAAGAAAAAAAATTTGAAAAGTCAAAGTATTTTTGAATTTTTTTACCAAAACTCAAAAACTTAAAAAAATACTAAGGTTTTGTATCAACTTTGAAATCTAGTTTTGAAATCATATGTTTTTCAAATCTATACCACAGTAAGTAAAACACAAAATTATTTTCAAAATATTTGAAATATCCAACTATGATCTAGGGCAAGATATCCATTAATTAAATATTTGTTTTCTCATAGTTGGTCTATTATTGTTAAAATGATATATTTCATAATCATCAAAATGTCATAAACACATGTGAATTATAAGTATCATCCTTACATCTGATATGTATAAGTAAAATCATGAATCAAGTCATTATGAGATGTACTAATGGTAACCTTTACTTAGCCCATTTGATAGAATGTATTTAGGCTAAGTGCTCCCCCTTAAGGTCTCAAGTCATACCATTTTTAAAAAAATTGAATTTAGTGTTTATGGTTGACTAACCCTAAATCCTCTAACCCTTGAGAATTGACTTTGACACCCAATAGAGATTTTTCTAATTGGGTTAACTAAATATTTCTTGGGAATCCATTTTCTATTTAGGGTCTTAGTTTTTTGTTGACCTCTAGCAAGCAAGCAATAGTAGACTTTTTCATTGTTTGGTTGACCATATCTAAGCCCGATTTTCTTGAAGCGTGCTCTTTGGCTCATAATAATCATATCTAGTGTGTTGGAGCCAATTTCAAATTTCCTAAGGGCCTTAGTAAGATCATCTACTTTTTGTCTTAATTTCCTATTTCCTCTTCTAAACATGAATCATTTAGATTAGGAGAAGAGGAAACATGCATATCATCCCTAATTGTCATGGCGTCTAATTTTTCATTTAGCATGCAAATTTTATTTTTCAAATATTTTATTTTTCTGGCCTTAAATAAATCATCATTAGTGTTAGAAATAATTTTAACTAACGTGGTAGTGGGTAGATTGTATATCTCACTTACCGAGATGCCCGAATCCGAAGATTGACCTCCCCTTCACTTGAGCTCCCTTCATCTTCACTTGAACTCCCTTCTTCAATTTCGCATGATATTGAGGTAATGTCTTCAATTCCCATTAAGGCAAAATGGGACACATGGTGCTCCTCCTCTTCCAATGATGATGACTCATCCCATGTTGTCTTTAAGCTTTGGACCTTCTTCCCCTTTTATTTTGTTTTCTTCTTTTCTTCTTTCTTCTTCCCTTCCTTGTTCTTTAAAAGAGGACATTCATCTCTCATATGTCCTTCTCATTGACAATTGTAACTTATAATCTTTCTTGTCCAACTATTGCTTCTTGAACTTTCCTACCATGAGATTTGTTTGTTGAAAAATATTTAAAAGTTTTTCTCTTTTTTCTTACCATGTATGTCTCCTCATCATTATCCATGGATGCACATGATTCTTCCGAATCAAATGATGAGACCTTCTTTTTGCCTTTTCCATTGTTTGCCACAATGATCACTCCTCTTGGTTTGTAAACTTCTTCATTCGCTCCTCCAATCCGAGTTTTATAGAGCTCCATGGTTGAGAAAAATTCATCTAGAGAACTTTTCTCTAGATCTTTGGATATATAATATGAGTCCACCATTGTGCTCCAATTTGTGGTTCTTAGGAAGGCATTGATGGCTTTCATCAATATGTCTCGGTTGGAGAGTTACTCATCTACACTTGTTAGTCCATTTAAAATCTCCTTAATTCTAAAAAAAATGATGAACCAGGCAGCAGACAAATTGAACCTGGGGTGACCGGCCCGACCCCACGGAAGTTTTCACCGGTCACCAGGGTAAATCGGGAAGCGCTCGCTGTGGGCAGTCTAGAAGCCCAGCGTCCCAGGGTTCGCGCCCCATTTGGAGGAAAAATTCCTGCAAAATGCGTCGTAGCTGGGGATCGAACCGCGGATGCCTGAGTTAACAACTAGTTACCCTACCGCTGTACCATAGCCCCGGGGGCTATGGTGCATTTTTTCCTTTATCAAGCTTGATGTTGTTGAGTTGAGATCAAAGAAGGTCTCTTATTGCCAACTTTGCTTTTGATGTGCCCTCATGAAGCTCTATAGCTTATCCCAAAAAACCTTGGCACTTTTATTGCTCCTAATCCTTGTTACCTCTTGTTGGGGAAACACACTTAGTAGATAGTGCAAGATTTTTGAATCTGCTAAAAAATCACCCCTTTGCTTCTTGTTTCATCTAATCTTTTCGAGTAACTTGTTCTCTTAATCCCTAGGCACTTTAAAACCATTTTCCATTATTAACATAATATCGAAATCGGTATCGAAGAATACTTCCATCCTCTTCTTCTACCAAGAGAATTCTCCATCGAATTTTAGTGTTTGGATGTGCGAGCCAACCATTTTGATGAGAATTTGCTCTTCTCGACGATTAGTCCGTTGAAGGGCAATCTTGCGCTCTAATACCACTTGTTGAGGATTGGATGCCGCCTAGAGGGGGTGAATAGCTCGATTCCCTCGGATTTATATTTCTTCCTACAAAGTTAGTACGCATAGCGTAAATGAGAGAAATAATGAAATCAATGCTAACACTAAACCTTTACGTGGTTCGGAGATTGCTTGCTCCTACTCTACGACGTGTCCTTGAGGTGGATGAACCCTTGATCCTTTGGTGGATCAATTCCCGGCAATCTCCGGCTAAAGTTTTCTCCTTCTCAGTGGAGAACAACCACTCAATGTTATTTTCCTCTTTACAAGTTGAAAGTTAAGGTTAGGAGGAAAAGATAAGCTTCTGGGAGCTTGAGCAAGAAGGAATTTTTACAATGAACACAGCTAACTCTTCTCATGTCTCAAACTCCTCTTTAAATAGAGGAGAGATCTGCTAACTAAACAGCTCAGCTCCGACACCAGTCAACTACCACCAGGACCAGTCGACTGGTGCCCAACCAACGGTTGGATTTCTAATAAATCAGTCGACTGGTGTCTTTACCAGTCGACTACATCTTTTACACACTCTCTCTCATCCTCTCCGAAGTCGCCCTTTGAAGCCATCTTCCTTTAGCTCTCATCCCTCGGATGCATACGAACCCACGGCTCATCTCGATGTCATCCTTCGCGTATACCTTGAAGTCCACTTCCCTTGACTCCACGTCGTTGCTCCTTGTTCGACGATCCTTGGATGCACCATCCTTTATTGACTTAGTCCCAATTTGCAGAACTAATTTGTTGAGGGGCCAAATTAAAAATAAGAAAAATTAGGTTTCTATAAATAAGAGTTATAGTCTCAGTTTGCATAACGATGCTTTATGCTTTGTTCCCTATCGACAAAACTCTCAGGAAACTAAGATCTCTAAAAAAAACTCTAAACCAACTTGACTTAGTTCCCTAAGATTTAGGACAAGATTTAACCAACAAGATTTGGTTCCCTAAGATTTAGGACAAGACTAAATATAATAAAAAAACTAACTAAATATAATAAATGTATAATCAATTAAAGAAAACCCAAATATGTAAATTCGAATATTTTGGATCCCCTTCTGCATCACAAATTTATGAGTATTGATCCTCAGGAATCTCTAGAGGACGATGAAGAAAAAGTGAAGTTGAGGAAAGTGATGATGATGAAGAAGAAGAAGAAGGAGAAGGAGAAGAAGAAGAAGAAGTGAAATACATATGAACAATTGTCCCAATTGACAAGTGGAATGAGTTCAAGAATAATATGGGAATTGAAATGTTTAATAATTGGAGAAATAGAGTTTTTGATATGGGATGACTATTACATATGTTTGTGCTTTTGTTGTATTTTGATTAGAACATTTTCAATGTAACATAGGATTTTGTATGACTTTGCTAGCACTTAACTTTTTCAACATTATTTGATATTTATGTTTTTGAGTTGTTATATAATGTGTATAATTACATTATTATGCTTTTGGAATTTATATTTCTTGAACCATAATATGATGAACAGCAGTGGATGACCATAATTAAGAGACAAATGATGTGGAATTTGGAAAAGGCAAGAACAAGCGATTTTGGACTGAGGAGGAAATGTGGGTCTTAATTATATATTTACAAGATATGACTACTGATGCTCTTTGAAAAATAGATGGTGGTTTTAAAAATAATTACATGAACGATATAAAAAGGTTGATGGTGCAAAAGTTATCTCAGTTGACAATCGAAGTGAAGTTCATTGACTCTAGGATCAAGTTCTTGAAGGAAAAGTATCACGCTATTAATCAAATGTGCAAGCAGGGTGGTTGTTCTTGGAATGATGCTAAAAAGAAGATTGCATGTGAATTTACATGGTATACCAAAAAGATTGCATGTGAAATTACATGGTATATATACCGAATGGATTAAGATATGTCAATTCATGTGTTTTATTTTGCAATTTTATGAATGTTGTCGGTTAGATATATATTTTGATTACTTCAAAAATAAGTAGAATGGAATACATGTTTTATACGTTATGATTTGTGATTATGTTGTATCCTACTATTTTATTTTTTTACCGACTCAAAATGTAAAATTCAAAAATTTAGGGGCTCGAGTGTGTAAAGTCCCAAACATAATGGTTCCAAGTAAATAAAACAAGATCGAGGGTTTATTTGCAAAAGTCCAACCCTTTAATTCCTTCCCTTTTCTTCTCCTTGTGGGAGATCGCGGAATCAAAGTCGCGACACCTCCTCTTTCTTCTTCTTCTTTTTCTCTTCCTCTTTGCCCGAGGGGCTATGGTCCAGCGGTAAGGCGACTAGTCGCTATCCTAGGCATCCGCGGTTCGATCCTTACCTATGTCATATTTTGCAGGAATTTTTCCTTCAAATGGGGCCCGAACCCTGGGGCTAGCCAATCTGGTCGACATCTTGCAATTTGCGACAGCAGACGGGATCCTCTAAAATCACCTCCCAAGCATCGGCGACGGGTGAATCGTAGGACCTCCTTCAGACGAGGACCTTCAGCTAGTCTGGATCTAGTAGGTGAGTAACTCCTATGCCAGATAGAGTAATTCTTGCTGAGATTGGTTTTGGAATCGATCGCGAAGCTCTTTCCAATTCTTGAATCGCAACTGATAATATAATCCTAATTCTCATTCCTATTGACCCATAATTAAACTCATTACCATTTCGATTGATAAATTTACGCATGCAATCCATATCTAGTAGTTTAAATTCTGTTTCATATAACATGTATTAAATTATTTAATTAAGTTTAATCTTAACGACGATTGTATTTGGTGCTAATTCACATATTAATCATCCAAATAGAGCTTTAATGTTACTAACGGTCTTGGCCCTGAGGAGCTTTAATAACTCGGTTTGTTAACATTTATAAAATATTTGAAGGATTTGGACTTCACGTGAATGGTCCCTGCTGGAATGACCTGCTTAAGAAGTGGAAGTCAACATCCAATTGGCCATGAGGTTAAATTGTTGACTTCCGTGACTCACCTATTTCAGACATGGACGACTCTGATTGTCGGTCGATTACTGCAGAAGATTCAGATCAGCTACGTTTGAAAGTACATTCAACCGACAACAATAGAGACAATGACATTGCCTCTGTATTCATGTCAAATGTTTGATTTCGTCATTGTTTCGATATGAACTTCAGCTATAAAGATTAATGGTAATTAGTTGTTGTTTCTCTTTTTAGAGTGAACGAGAAATAAATTGAAATATATAATTTTTAATTTATCTGTTGAGTGATCTGAACTATCTTTTATGTAGACTGTAGTCTCCCGAGCAAAATTCTCGAGCTGAAATTCCCGAGCAGAATCTCCCGATCAGGTCTCCCGACCAGGTCTCCCAAGCAGGTATTCCGACCAGTATCTCCCGACCAGTATCTCCCGACCAAATCTTTCGACCAGTATATCCCGAGCTCCCGAGTAGTAGTCGGATGTCTCCCGACCAAGAAGTTGCAGAGGTCTGCGCAACGCAGTTTCCTTGAAATAGATTTGTCCTCCTCCGACAGTGCTTCGAGGCACCGATGGACGTCTATCTCTCATGATACAACAGTGGGACCACGGGTACAACAGAGCACTCGTGGCGAACTGAGGAAGTACCCGAACACTATCACGGGAAGTCGGGAAGGAGATGGAAGATTCAAGCAGATGAACTAACATTTTGCCAATCTTCGACGGATTCACCATGCCTCCCAAGGTATAGTTTGGTTTGGGACAGCGACCGGAGGCCACCAATGATGTCCGATCGATGATCGGATATGTACACGAAAAATGTCACGTCATTTACGTTGAATTTTACACTGTAAATTTACGCTCTCTATCATAGCTCTAATTTATAATAGAATAGAGAACTATTAATATATAATAAATTATAGTACAGATAATTTTACCTTGGCAACTATATTTATGGCATCAATTCTGACAGTATAGGTATGTAATTAATTTTATGCACTAATACAATTAATACTTTGTATATTTTTGTGGAAAAAATAAAGTTTCCGTACAATTTTGTTAGTGGTATTGTATAAGTCATTACTGGTTGTTATATTTATGTAATTATGACTGTATAAGCAGTCGATCATTTAATGTGATAATGCATATAGAGTATTTAAAAAAAAACTATTTTACATTAATAATAAGACTATACAAATCTTATATTTAGTACATGTTAACCTGTCATTTATTTTGGCTTTATAATTCTTATAATATAAATAGAAATATAGACATGAGAAGGAGGAAAACAGTTTATCATCATGGCATCAATGTGCCTAATTTACTTGTCATTGCTCTTCTCTCTTTTGCTTTGTTCAATTGAAGGAAGAAACATTCCTTTAACTGAGGAAGAAGACTTGGAGTTAGACAAAGAACTCCAAAGTCTCAACAAACCCCCTGTCAAAATCATCAAGCAGGTGTCACTCCTATTCACTTTGATAGTATTAATATTTGTCAAATTCATGATAATTTTGACTCTCTATGTTTTACTTCGCTGCAGTCCTTCAGTGGAGATCTTTTTGACTGTATCGAAAAGTATAAACAGCCTGCGTTCGATCATCCTGCATTGAAAAACCATAAGCTACAGGTTCATATATATGTACATGATGTTTTAAACTAGCAAACAAATAGATTTACTTTATTATATATGTTTACAGATAAGGCCAAGTTTTCAGACGAACAATGTGACTATGGACGAAAAATTTAAATCACTTCCGGATCTAGGCTTCAACGATACTTGTCCTCCCGGAACTGTTCTGATTAGGCGAACTCGAAAAGAAGATCTTATCATGTCGAAAGAACTAACCAAATACTTTACAAACTATGGCTCCAGATATCGTGTTCTTGATTCTGCAGGCCAGAATTATGTAAGTTCCAAAAACTCACAAATATCATTACAAAGGTAGAGTTTTAGCAGTTCCTTATAATTAAATCGAATTATCATCCTGTCGTATGTATTTGTGGGTGAAGTATGCAATAGTTCAGAGCAAGAAAAGTAGTTTCTATGGCTTTCAATCAAAGATCTCCACGTGGGCACTCCCAAATGTGCGGCCAGATCAAGCCTCAGTCAATCAAGTATGGATTTTTGGAGACATCGATGGTCCTGAAGGAAGCCTGAATGCTATTCAATCTGGATGGCACGTAAGTTAATTACCTTGATGCATTCATATGCATACATATTTCTCATCAAAAAAACAATTTGTTAATTTGTTGATGATGTGTAATTTCTTTTTCTTATTAATTATTTCAGGTTCTTCCCAAGCTATATAACGATAAGTTGACTCGTTTTTTCACTTATTTTACAGTAAGTGTATATATATATACACACACTCTACGTTTAAGTGCTTGACCAATTACCTCACATATGATAATTTATATATTCAGATTGACAATTACCGAACGGGCTGCATGAACTTACTTTGCAAAGGGTTCGTGCAAGTTTCAGCTGACTATGCACCTGGATTTGCCATCCCCAACCTTTCTGTGTACGGCGGCAAACAAGAATACTTAGAGCTACTCATTGTAAAGGTAGTAGTGTATAATTATACAGTATATACTTTTGCAAGTAATTAATTGATTAATTAATTAAACATGTTAATGAATGGATTGCAGGATCCTCAAAGTGGTAACTGGTGGGTGTCTTTTCCGAGTGGGGGTGCAACTGCTGGTGTAAATATTGGATATTGGCCGAAGGAGCTTTTCCCGAGTTTGGATATTCCGACAGAGATTCACTTTGGAGGTACAGTGTATACGCTCAACAATGAAGGGTCTCCTCCCATGGGGAATGGCCATTTCCCCCACGAAGGGATTGGCAAAGCCAGCTATTTTAGGCAAGTGCGGTTCATAGGGACAGACCACCAACCTTTCACTCCGGGCCCGGACTCAGTGTATCTACTGAATGACGGACGGGACGAATACTATCGAGTTTCTGGGTACCCTCCGGAAAGTGGTGATTTCGATGTTGGTTATGGCGGACCGGGTGGGTTGGTTGCTGGGTAGCTAGTTATATGCATGCTGATTGTGTTCATCACTGATATAATCATCGCAATTCGTCGTCTCTTTATCGAATTAATAAGAAAGGATGACTTGTTCTATCTCCATGATCTCTGTTTACACCAGTAGAATTTTGGATTTTTTACGTAGCCACTATTACTTCGGCGGTAAATAAACCGAACGCGATTTTTCAGAGTTATATTAAACTCTTCCAGTGCACCCCAAGAGGTTCTTCGTCCGCAAGCCACAATCCAATCCTCCACTTAACTTTTAGTTGGATTAATTGATCTTGTTAATTGTTGGAGTTGTCTATTCATTCTCCCTGCACTTAGTTGTTACATTTGAGTTGGGTACTCTAGCTTCGTTTAATTAATTCCTGCTTATAACGTGTTTGATGAAATGCTGCCTTTAGTCGAACAATTTTCTTTTATTTAAATGCAATATTTTCTTTATGTGTTTCGAGTTGGTTAGGCTTGTTATAGTTAATTGGTCGTGGATCATTTCTCTATTGATTTCATCGTGGTCATGGATTAATTTCATTTCCTTTGTCAAGATCTTTGGTGTATTTATCTGAAATAAGTAGGTTGTAGTTATATTCGTATAAATTAGAATATATATACTGTCCATCTGAAAAGGATGCACTTATTAAAATACACTTTGTAGTTATATTGGTAATGGTACATGATACGTTAATTAAAGAGAAAAATCAATTTGAAAAGGATGCACTTATTTTTATTTTCGCCAAATAAAAAGGCATTCAAAAATATAATTATTTTAGAGAAGCTTTATAAAATTACTTTAATTTTATTTAAAATACACTTATATTAAAATATTTTTTATGAATTTAATCCAAATTATTAAAAACTTAATCAAAATCACCTTACATTAAATTGCTTTAATACGATATCGTAAGTAAGTTGTAGTTATTATCATAAATGCTATAACAATATTGAAATTATTTTGATCAAATTTAAATATTTTTAATTAACTAATAAGAAATATTTAAAATCATTCCATTTGCTCATTGTATTTAAAATCATCTTATTTTAGTTGATCCTGCTTTTCTTCTTTTGGCAAAATCGTAATGATAAGCAATAGTTTATTATACACAAGGTGCCCGAATAAATATAATTAAACAATATTTAAATATTGTATGAATGATGAGTATGAAATAAATCTATTAGCATGTATAATAAATAACACTATAGAGAATTTTATCCTTGCAACTGTATTTTTGGCATCCAGTATATACGGATTGATGATGATACATATATAGAATTTTGTCTTACGGTTGCATTTACAAAAATATATATGTCATATTTAATATTAAAATTAAAATACAAGTCTTGTATTTAGTACATATTAACCTGTTTATTTATGTTGATTTTAGAATTCTTATAATATAAATAGATATGCACACGATTAAGAAGAAGGAGCAAAATCGTTTCATTATGGCATCAATGTGGCTGATTTGCTTGCCATTGCTCTTCTCTCTTTTACTTTGTTCAATTGAAGGACGAAGCAATATTCCCTTGACTGAGGAAGATCATTTGGAGTTACAGAAAGAACTCCAAGGCCTCAACAAACCCCCGGTCAATATTCCCTTGACTGAGGAAGATCATTTGGAGTTATAATATGAAAGGTTTCAGTCCTATTCATTTTGATAATATTATTTGCCATATTGATGATATATAATTAATTTTGTCTTTGTATGTTTACTTCGTTGCTACAGTCCTTGATAACTGGGGATCTTTTTGACTGCATCGAAATGTACAAACAACCTGCATTTGATCATCCTGCTCTGAAAAATCATAAGCTACAGGTATTTAATTTAACTATATACATGCATATATGATTTTTTTACATAGCCAACAAATTGACAATTTATATATGTGCGTGTGTTTGCAGATGCGACCAAGTTTTCAAATTATTTGTTTTACATAGCCAACAAATTGATAATTTTTTACTTTGACTTTCAAATACTAAAGGTACGTACGTAGTGCTAATTATTTGTTTAATTATATATATGGTATTAATTAATTTATAGACTTATATATTTTTAAACGTACGTATATGTTGCATGCATGCATGCATGCATATATATAATGAATGCAGGATCCTTTTCAAGTAGGTTGGAACCGTCAATTCAACGGCCCCCTGGTCTCTGTCCCACAAGTGTCCAGAGGGGGTAAATCACGGTGAATGCTGGGCAGGCCAAGACACCCAGGCGCGAGGGATTTTTTTTAAATAGCAGCCGAGGTTTCACCCCTCGTTCATACTGTCGACCTTCGAACTCACGTCTTCCATTTCAAGTGTGAGTGTCTTAACCAGCTAATCCAGCCCGTGGGGGCAATGAATGCAGGATCCTGAACGTGGTAACTGGTGGTTGGCAATGGATGGTATGAATCTTGGATATTGGCCAAAGGAGCTTTTACCAAATTTTGACACGTCGAAAGTGATAGAATTTGGAGGTTCGGTGCATACACCCAAGAATGTGGCGTCTCCTCCCATGGGGAATGGTCATTTTCCCCAAGAAGGGTATAATAAAGCCAGCTTTTTTTTTGTTTGCACAGTTCATAGGGGATGACCAGCAACCTTACACTCCGGGCTTGGACAGTGCGTATCTGAGAAAGAATGTAGATGACAAATATTATCAAGTCGCAGGAGATACTCCATCCAGAGGTGATTGGGATGTTGCTTATGGCAGACCAGGTGGGTTGGTTCCTTAGTAGTTATAGTACTTGATCCCGGCATTGTCTACGGGTAGGTGCATAGGGCGGGCTCGCCAGCCAGCCTGGCGCCAGGAAGGATCGCCTGACAAATCTGCAGCCAGACTCCCAGGTAGGTTCTCGAGCTGGGAGGTCTCTCAGGGGGTAGTAATGAGCAGAAGCTAGCGGATCGCTGATGAAGGCGGCCGGGCCGCCCTCTGGTCAGTCAGCCAGAAAGACGCTTGGCGGCCCACATTCCTCGACCCCTCCCCGAACCAGAGCTCGGGCAGGCACCACAGTCTGGTACGTAACAGTTCACGTCCCCTTGTCATCACACAGATCGGATAATTTACAGAATCAGGCGGACGCCCCTGGGCGAACCCCCGACCCCGGTCGTACCCTGCGCCTCCATCCTACCAGTCGGACGCGTGGTTACCCACGCCCACTGACCACTACCCGACTCGGTCCCCGTTGCGTGGACCCGCCAGTCGGCGCTCGGTATACGGGTTGCCTCACCCCTACACCCCTTACATCATTATATCCAGGGTACGACCCCGCCGACGGGGTTCGCCACACTTCATTCACCTCTGACATTGCGAAGTGGTCAATCCGCCCATCCAATATTCTCGTACTGCGCTTTCAGTACCCTGGTACTACTTGAGCACCCTGTGTCATGCCGCGCCACTCCTAAGTGCTCCCTATGAGCTGACAGCTAGCATACTCTTGTCTCGTCGGTACAAACAAGGGTTATCAGCTCCCCCGGTTATATAAGCTTGGCACTCCCCCTACCGCAGGTACGCGCGCGTGAGTTCTCGCATCCCTTGTCTCATTTCAACTCAGTTTTCCCTAATCTGCCTGCGAATACTGACTTGACCGTCGGAGTGCCTAACCGAGGATTTCCCCGACGGGTTTACTGACGGTCGCTGTTTTGCAGTGACATGCCGAGGCACGGCCAGCTCTCTGCCACCTCACAAGTTCGCACCACCCGGGAGGCCCGTTTGGCTCGTGGGATGGTCACCCCGCTTCGCGACAGGATGAGTACTACTAATGAACTTATTGTGACTATCATTGATCATGATCTCTTTATCGAATAAGAAAGAAAAGGTGTTAATTTGTTGGCCACTTTATCTATCATTTACACTAATTGCAGTGCACTTTTCATGGACAATTTTGTATCTCCATTTTGACTAAAGGAGGGAATCTTGAGGCAATAATAAAATTGTTCTCATATAACTTAAAAACACGAGTTCGATGGTTGTTCAAATAACCTCTTTGTGAAATGCATAATTAAATTATGTATAATAGATCCAATGTGATTCGATATTTCATATTGATGGAAGTTTTGTATAGCATCTTTTATAATCTTCATTTTGATTAACAATTTATAAAATTTGAATAGAAAATAAGAATATCATCTACAAATATATAGGAATTATAAAAAATGAGGTTAAAAAGTCCAAGGTGAGATGATGTGCCAAGAATTGAAATGCTAAAAAAATGAATATTTATAGAGGAAAATTGAATTTGCCAAACAATAATCTTGGCAATCCATGTTAATAATTTTAAATCAACTTAATAAAACTTTTAAGGCAATAGACATTTAATTAATTATTTATTTAAAACCTAATCATATTTTAATTTAGATATTTCATTTTTCGAATCGATTAATTTTGAAAGTGATCAATTTTATCTCATGAAAAATTCTCATTAGTCATCAAAATAAATCGAATAGTGCTTATAGAAGCTCGTCCAAATGACTCCGTTTTGTACTAGAGTAAAAATTTTTTATAATACACCGTACCTAAAATTTGAACCTAATCGTTGGCATTATGAATAATGGTGCGTGACTCGTTAATTAAAGATAAAAATAATTTGTAGAGGATGGACTTATTTTTTTATTTCCGTCAAAGGCATCCTATTAAAAAAAGATACTCAAAAATATTATAATTTTAGCATATAGCTATAAAAAATTACTTAATTTAATTAAAATTACCACTTAAAATACACTTATATATATATATATATATATATATTAAAATACTTTTTATAAATTTTATTTAAATTATTCAAACGAAATCAAAATCACTCTAGATTAAATCACTTCAACACAATTATAACAACTATAGTAATTATTATCATAAATTCTATAAAAATATTGAAATTATTTTAATCAATTTTGAATAATTTTAATTAAATTCATAAAAATAGTTTGATATAAAAATACTTCATATATAATAATTTAAAATAAAAATATTAAATAAATTTGTTTTAACATATATAACAATTACAGACATAATTGATATAATAAAACTAAAATGATATTTATGGTGAAAATATAATAGGATATGGACAATAACTAATTAAATCCTAAAATTGGGGCCAAAAGTATACCTTGTCCACCGCCAAATACACTTATCTATTTGTAAGTATAAAGCATAAGAGATCGATCTACCTTGTCCAAAAGTATATATTTCCCGAAATTCATACACTAAACCCTTATGCGTGAATCTTGAGATGTTGAGCTTCTAGATCGTCCATTGCGAGTGCTTCCCGATTTATCCTAACGGTCGGTAGAAAACTTCCATGAGATTGGATCGATCGTCCAAAATTAGAAAAATCTCGTTAATCGTCATATAGACCGAACTTGCAGGCTTGCAGCAGAGTCAACAATTCGCGAAGGAAAAAAATCATCAGTTTGTAACGGATTTGCATTCATCGTCCATTTACAACGAATTCAGATTCATTTAAAAATTAGCATTATCCATTTTATGACAGGCAATACTTCAGCATTGTAAAATTTAATTTAATCCCTGTGTTTTCATGTCAATTACAAAAAAGTCCTTATAGTTTTAATTTACATCAATTTAGTCCCTCATATCATTTTTCAAAAATATTTTCAAATAAATAATGTGAAATAACCAACTTACTCTTTCACCATATTTCATTCAAAAACTTAAAAAAATACATTTTGATCCATGAGGTTTCAACTCAATTGCAAAATAATCCTTGTGATTTTAATTTACTTCAATTTAATCCCTCACATTATTTTTCCATAACATTTCCTTTCAAATTGAGAGATATTTATACAATTGTCTAAATAAATAAATCAATAAAAAAAACCTACCAGAATGAATTTTACTATATGGAAATGTCACGAAGATTTTCAAGACACATCATCTTATAAAATTGTAGTTCTTTTTAATCTATGAATGCATTTTATATTTTATTGGAGAAAAATGAAAAAAAATAAAGTAACATTAAATTTGTATATATATAATTTTAAAAAATTACTAGAAGATACCTTTATTTTCTATCCACACTTGTTATATCATCATGTACTATAACTTCATGTGGTTGGTATTTCAGGTCCTTCATAGCCTATAGTTGCATCGCATGTTAATATCCTACACGATTTATCGTCATCCGCAACAACACTGCCTATTGTTGCCCTTCGTGGTCATGCTACATGCCATCTTCCCTCGCAACGACACCAACTGTCTCGCCCTCTACAAATATAGCGTCGTCTTCCATATATCTAAATTTTGGGTATATAGAAAAATAGTCCTTAAACTAAATTAATAATCAGCTAACAAAGTTCTAGTTTCTATATATTAAATGATTAACTAGGTTTTTTCAATCAATCTCAGACGACCAGCCCGACCGTACGGAAATTTTCCACCGGCCTCCAAGATAAATCAGGAATATTTACCCTGACGGCCGGTGGAATAATTGAGAAATTATATATAGAAACCAACATTAAGTTTCTATATATTAGGATATACATTTGATGTATAATTGAGAAATTATATTTTTTTTATACATTTGTATATATATTTAAGTAAATTTCAAAAATAAAATTATTTTTTAAAATTGATTATAATTTTGTAAAATAGAGATGATTTTATATTTTTTTTTATAACTTATGACCTCTTTTGCTTTAATATTTATATATTAGGGATGTTTTTATTTTTAATGTGTTTAAATGAAATATAACAAAAGGGTAAATTAGTCATTTCATATTTTTTAATTAAAAAATATTATATAAAAAAATTTAAATTAAAATAAATTAAAATCAAAAAGACTATTTTATACTTGACTTAAAATATCATTGATGAAAATAAATATTACCCGTTGATATATAAATTTTGCCCTGTTGATATAGATTTTGGAGTTGCCGTGTATACTTTTCAAGTAGATTCAATTAAAAAGCTATACATTGAGCTTTGACCATTTATTACGGAGCACGTGGCATGTCTAGTCATTATGTTCATTCAAATCGCTTTCAGTGAGGTCCACCTCCATAGCTCCTCCTTGAGTGCTGCTAGGTTCATATACGAGCTGCCGGAATCTTCCTGTACAGCCGCCGCCATCGCCCTCGACGCGTCCTTCGCCTTCTCCCTCCGCGCTCTCCCCGCCTCGCCCAACGACTGCGTCACCACCCGTGCCAGCTCCGTTGGGTCTGGCGCCGGATCCCCGCCCTCGTACGCCACCGTTCCCATCCCGAGCTCCTCCTTCAACAGCCTCGCGTTGGTATACTGGTCGGCGCTAATCGGCCACGTCAGCACGGGCACTCCCGCCGCCACGGCCTCCAGCACCGAGTTCCAGCCGCAGTGGCTCAGGAACGCGCCCACCGCCGGATGGCCCAGGATCTGGGTCTGCGGGACCCAGTCCCGGAGCACCCGCCCTCGGCCTGCCACCCGCTCCTCGAATCCCTCTGGAATCGTCTCCTCCGCGCCCTTCGCCGCCCACAAGAACCGCGCGCCGCTCTTCTCCAGTCCAGCCGCGAGCGCCGACACCTGCGCCGGCGGTAGCACTGCCAGGCTTCCGAAGGCGACGTACACCACCGAAGCCTCGATGCAGCCGTCGAGCCACGCAAACAACTCCGCCGCGGCGTCTCGCTCGGTGGTGGCGCCGCCACCGATCAGGGAAAGGGGCCCCACCGCCCACACCCGCTCGTGGCCCAAGTCGTCGCGAAGATGATCCAGATAGGGTTTCTCGAGCTCGGAGAAGGTGTTTATCACGAAGGCCCAGCTGTCAATGTTGCCCAAAAATCCAGCCCTAACGAACTCCGACAGGGGATCGCCCTGCTCGAAGATCTTGAAGAGAGTGGGAAGCTGGCGCCAGGGGTAAAGAGGCGATCTTGGGACGGAGGGGAAGGGGATGAGCTCCTCGGCGTCGTCAAAATTGGTTCTTTGCGGCAGTCTCCGCCAGAGCGAGTGCTGAACGGCGAGGGCAGCCGCTCCAGAGGGACTAAAGACGACGCGTGGGACGCCGAGATCGGCCGCAAGACGATAGGTCCATCCTAAAAAGAAGTCCGAGAGGACGGCGGAGACAGGGAGGTAGGCGGCTGCCGCTTCCTCGGCCCATCGAAGTATGGGGCCGTGGAGGCCACCGAGGGCTCGCAGCAAGGTGTTGACGTGGGGGAAGCGAAGGCCTTGGGCGTCCTCGACGCCGGGAGGGAGATCGGAGTCACCGGGGAAGGGGAGGACGAGGGGGGAGACGGCGGGGGCGCGAGAGAGCAACGGGGAGAGGCAGGGGAGGTTCTTGGGAGTGACGACGACCGTCACGGCGAAGCCGATGCGAGCGGAGAGGAAATACGCGAGGTCGAGGAGCGGGAGCATGTGGCTTGGGGCCGGGAAAGGCACAACCAGGATATGATTTCGTTGCTCCGCTTCCGCCATTGCCGCTCTCTGATCGTCTTCCTCGATCAGCGTCAAGCCTCCGAAAACGTCAACGCATTAAAATTTAGATAAATTAGTTGGACTTATGGGCCGGGCCCAGCCTATATGGACTGGGTCATGCTAGACAGGCCTAAATGCCAGGTATAGCAGCCGCGTGGCCAATGACATTATTTTTACTTTCTTTTTGATCATATCTCTGATAATTCTGCCCACATAACTTACTGTCTATGTCCCTGCCTGGCCAAAAGGGCGTTTAGTTTGATTAGTTATCATTCAAAAATTCATGATACGATCTCCAATTACATCCTATTTTATGAGTTCTTTTTTAAATGGGAGCATGGGGCACATTATCCTGGGATGCTGGAGTTTTGATCGTCCGTCCACGGTGAGAGTTTCTCGATTTATTCTGACGATTGAAATTTTTTTTTTCAGATAATCAAACTGATTATTTCAAATTCCATCGTGAAAAACATAACCACTAACAAATCCTCATGATATCGACATCTTACAAAACCATATACATGTTTCTTTCAGGCGATTTGGCTTTCAGATTCTGTTCCAAGAGACAAAGCCACATGCCTTCCCTGTAGATTACAGTGACATGTTGTTGGATGATCCAGCTGTGCAGTTCCGATAGAGGTTAAATTTGTAGCCACTGCTGAGTGGTCGAGGACAAAGGAAGAGTCCCAGCAATTTCAGGGATCAATAATTCTCTCTTCATTCATTGTATGAAAGTCAAACGCCTCTCAAGTCATGTGAGGTTTCAGTGAGTCTCGTTGACTCTCGTCGCTTATGAAAGAACACTTTTGTGCTACTTTTTTGTGTGAATAAAACAGAGACAATTTCGTTTCATATGCTCGGCAACGGTAGGTCACTTCCAATAATATAAAATGATGGTCCCGTGTATAAAGTTTCTGTCAAGGTCAGATCACCTTCTTGTAATAGATTGTTTCTGCAAGTCACGCGATAACAATTTTATCATTGAGAATGCGGAGAGCTGAGAATGCTGAACAGCATCCATGCGCGCGCACAATCAAATTATTAAATCCACTTTGGTCCGATCCACTTTGACAATAATATACTGATCAAATTTCACAAGGAAAAATAAAGAAATTAAGAAATGAAACTTGTTGGAGATCACTGTCAGATGCTAAACTAAAGTTAGGTTGTCATGGTCACTGTTTTGTTGTTCCTTCAAACCTAATAAAACCTTTTTCTTTACACTTTCTTTCTACTAGATGCATAAGTAAATAACTCCATCTTATCCATCCAAGAGAGCTAAGAATTCTGAGGAGATTGCATTTGGATCAGATTATCTTTGACACTTTGCGCTTTACACATCGCACAGCGAGTTGAAGAGGAATTTAGAATTGTCCCTTTTGCACATCTTATATTACTTTAAGCACACTTCATGGATGGTTAAGAGCTCCTATATATTTGTTTGTTAGATCAAAGGAATTTCAGTGTGATTGGCAAAGAAAAAGGTCTGATAGCCACAAGTTGGCTGCATGCTTTAAAGTGTGGGATATGCCATGAACCATATAGAGACAAGCAAGGGGCATGACATCAACATGCTCCTGCACTCTACAGCTGCAGTGTTTGCTTTAAGTCAAGTAATGGTTGTCACTGTTGGCCAATTACCAAAGAGTTTAATGGCATCAGCACCATGAAGTTGGAGGGTCCAACTTTAGAGTTTCATCATGTTCTTTGTTCAGTGATGTGAAGGTTTATCCAAATTCTGATTATATTGTTCTTCATTGCTGTGTTGGAGATGCTCTTAAAGAATGTAGAATGTCGATCTGGTGTCGAATCGAATAACAATTATCACGATGAGGTTTAGATTAGTTTGTTCGAATAAGAAAAGTGAGAAAGAAAGAAGAGACTAAATTTTTAATCACTTAGTTAGAAGTGAGGATGCAGGATGTAACTATGAATGATGTCTAGATCAAGAACTAAAGTTGAGTTAGTTGATCAATTAGTTGCTTAGATGTTTAAATGAAATTTATTATCAACATAACAAGGAGAATTCAAATTGGATGAGAACTCTATAGGATATTCCAAAATTTAAGGGAGGCCTTTGTGAAATTTGTTATCTGATAGTTCCCACGACTGCCATGTAATCAAATTCTTCTGAACTAGAGTGAGTCATTATTAGATCTTCATAAATTGAAAATTGACGATCGGTCATGAAGTGGATCTTTTCCTACCTAGATAAAAAAAAAACAGAAAATATATGAATTCCCTTACATTAAAAAAAAAAGAAAATCCACTATAAATTTCCCTCTCAACCTTTCCTCCCTTCTCTTCAATGACACACACTTTCCCTCCTCCAAATTCCGTCATGCAACAGATCCTGGCGATGCATCCGCCGGAATTAACACCGGAGAACCTCTACTGCATCCCTTCTCCTTGGTCCGGCTTGTTCGGGCCGGACCAACTCCGTCCCACACCGCCACCAGCGGCACCGAGCTCCTCCTCCGGAGGCGAGCTGGGGGAGGACCGGCGGCGAAGGCGGATGCTCTCCAACCGGGAGTCTGCCCGGCGGTCGAGGATGCGGAAGCAGACACACCTGGCTGAGCTGAGGTCGCTGGTCGGTCGCCTCCGGCTCCACAACCGGCAGATGCTCGACGAGCTGAACCGGGTGATGAGCGACCACGACCGGGTCGAGCTCGATAACCGGCGGCTCAGGGAGGCAGAGCTTGAGCTCCGGAGGAGGCTCGAGGGGTCGTTCACTAGATTCGTTCTCTAATATTAACGCTGATAATCATGGAATTACGACTAATTTGAGCTGCCTGAACTGCATATAATAAAATTAAAGAAAGTTGGTCTGATTTTATGAAGTATCAACATGTTTTTCAATTTCTCAGGAAGAGCGATAGACAAATTGTTTTACAAAGAATGTTATCCGTTTGGTAATTGAGAGTTATGATTCCTTTTGAACTTCATTATTTATATTGGTGAGTTGTTACTTCATTTTTTTTTTTTGCGCATTCAAATAGTTTTAGTCATTTTTTGATTTTATCACGGTTAATTGTTAGATAATAACTATAATTTTATAATTCCTACCATGTGAATGTTCACTACAAAAATAATAATTATATTTACCGACAGATTACCGATAAGATTTTCTCGGTCGAAGGAAATCGATCCGTTGGTGACAAGCAACCGATGGAAAGTTCATACCGTCAGTATATTTTCCAACGGAATTATAATTCTCTTAGAAAATATACCGATAGAAATAGATTTTCGTTGGTAGTGTACATCGACGAAAATATCATTTCTGTCGGAATAGTTCTAATGAAATAAGATTTTCCATCTAAACATTTTCGACAGAAATACTATTTCTGTCAAAAATTATGGCATTTTCGTCGAAAATGTTCCGACGTAAAGTCTTATTCCGTCGAAATTGTGCCGACGAAAATGACATTTCCGTCGAAAATATCTCGACCAATATCGCATATCCAGATTCGATATTTACTAACAAAAATGTATTTCCATCAAAACTAAAAAAAACATGAATATATTTGTATTTAGAATTATCATATATACAATTTATATATATAAACAAAAATCATCACAGTCGATGATATATAAACAATCACATACAAATACATATTCAAATATATTCAAAGAATCTGTCACATCCCCAAATGTCCATGCTTGGTCGGGCGGTAAACTACAGCTACTTAGCTCGACATACAATCTGGAATAATTATACATATCTCTCATCCATAAATAACGCAGTCTCACACGACTGACATCAAAATAATAAAGAAAATTTCCACAACCACACATTTAATAACGATATAAAAGACAGAAGTAAAAGAAAGTACATATCCCAATTAAAACTCAAAAATAAACCCAACGACAAACATACCAGTCCAATAATGCATAAACATAATTCTACTAAGACAATAAATACCAGATTAATAAAAAAATACGAAAATAAAGGAAGTGTGGAAGGTAAAGTAAATGCAAGAAAAACTCCAAAAGGGCTCGACATCATGGGACTGACAACTGGATCCTTTCCTGACTCCAAGTAATGCATCTAACGGCTACCTGAAACAGAATTAGATAGTAGGGGTCGTGAGTCCGGGCGGACTCTGCTGATATAAGAGTAGATAAATGCATGACAATAAAAGGTCTAACAAGCAAATAGAAACAAAAGTATACAGTCTCCGGAACAGAATAACACTTATGCAAGTAGGTAAAACGGAATGAAAGTGCAACCATAAATAATACATATATGTCAACCAAATGCAACAATCATAGCTCATATAAATGCAGCAAACATCAGAAAATATAAAATGCAATAAATGCACATTATGCAATGACATGTGTCACCCCTAACGTCAGTCAAGCAGCCATCACATCACATCTGTGAGGCCGATTGGGTAGGGTTGTGACAACTATATGCACTACAACAACTACCACTACTATAAGTGGTTGAGTGGACAAGATACCCATAAATGGTCAACTCTAAAAACCTCAGGAAAAAGTGGAAACCACCAATAACTCTGTTATCCCTCGAAAACAACGATGAGGGTGTCAACTCCTTGCCTCCAACTCCAACATCCACTACCCATAAATGATCGAGTGTGACATAATAAAACAGCTGCTCGCACTCTAACAACTACCACTATCCATGAGTGGTTGAGTGGGCAGAGCAGCTAAATGACTGACGACGAACATAACCATAAGGAAGTCGATACTCGTCAGCATGTAACTATGCAAACATAGTGCATAATACTAAATACACAATCAACCAAGTCACAACTATACAACAGTATGAAAAGTAATATCAAAATCAATAAACATGCAACTAAACTATTTGGTAGGGTATATCTAATGTTAATCAAACCCTAGTTATGTTTAATGATTATTCCTAAGTACTCTCATATAAGTGATACTTTACAGATCAGAAAATCGACAAGTGAGACTGTATGAACATAAATTTGATTAGCTTAAAGATCAAGTAAAAAAAGTATCAACGAATGAAATCAAAAGACAAAGATAAGGTAAAACAGTCCTACTCGGGAACAAATCAAGTCATGAATTTAAGTTCAATAATCTACAAGATACAAAAGAGAAGTACCCGCCTCAAAAATGTAGTCTTATACCATAACCCCTCCGAGACAAACGTACGGATTCATTCAATATCCTGTATTAAGGGCACAATTTAGCTATTTATACAAGTAATATATAGCTAAACTAATTACTAAACTATATTAGGATTAATTCCACTTATCACATTTATTTAATTAATCTCATCTAATGATTAGTTTCCGGTTAAATAAAGCCAACGAGTTAATGTTCGACTCTCAAACTAATCCTAGACAAGAATCCATCCTAAATTGAGAGTAGGATACGACAAAAATGATTACGGGATCACAATATCAAGACCACCAAAAAGCAATCCACTCAATTACCACCCCAGGTTCAATTTGTCTGCTGCCTGGTTCATTATTTTTTTTCTCAATTACCACTCTACCATCTCACAACCGAAACACAAAGCCTCTACTGATCATACTCACACCATTACCTCAAGAATTTACCTCCATTAAAATTATTTCAACCTAGCAGCCCATGGTATTATCACCAAAAGCAATAGATAACCAAAATAGAATTACTAGCATAAACACCTTATCATTCCCAATTGTGACTCTAGCTGACACAAATAACCACAAACACAAATTAAATTGAAGACCACTCTCCGCACATAATTTACCATCCAAACAAGTCTTCTGATCACTTTACACTACAATCATCTCTAAACCAAAATTCCATCTCAATGGTTGCTCACGGTAAGAACGTGTGCACCCAAATAGATCAACTAAATATAATCAAAATCCTAAACACAATTGCTGCCTTACTGTACTCACTATAATGGTTGGCACATTATCACAAACTACACCGCCACAAACCATCCAAAACTCAATTAGCATCCAAACTATAACACGGCCAAAGTTCCAAAATCAGCCCCAATTCCATCCAAAATGTATAGCTCACAGCTAAGCCCATCAAATCCAATCACATCAAATTATTCTAGTTAACCATGTGATAAATTCATATCTTAATGTGCCAATAAACCTATTTTTTTACATGGTTCCATTGTCCTAGTCAATCATGGATTAACAAACCAATTCACGATACCATAACAAAATCAATAAATTCCAGCCAATACAGATCTTCAATCAGAATCAAATAGAAATCCCTATCCAATCAAAACACTATGGCCATCCCAACCAAAGAAAACACCATGATCAAAACCTACCCCAAAACAACACTAAGCAGAGCAATCATTTCCAATGATCTACTTATGGTATCATCGAGATCAATTACAAACAATTGAGATTCTACCTGTATGATACTGGCAGTAGCTCTTTACTATTGATCTGGCAATTCCAGTGATTGTTCACAACTCTCAGTTGGAAATCTTTGTCCACCTGATCCGTTGGATCACTCAACAGACCAGTTTCGAACAGGTAACCAACCCTCCACCGGTGGCCAGTCCATAATTCCGATCGATGCAAATCAACCCACCACACTGGATCGGCCCCAAAACAGGATGTTAACTCACAGACCAAGATGAAGCAAAGGTTTCGGAGTATTAACAGAAATACGTCAGAAAAACCTACCAACAGTGGCTTCACGCTCGTTGGTTCCCTGCGAAGGAATCGGATCGCCGGCCCCAAACTTGGCGACACCCCAAATTGCTCTGATCAACTGAGCGCATGGCTAAAATAGGCGATCTAAGGAGTGTCGTCGAGATCCCTTATGGAGGAGAAAGAGTAAAGGCAGAGAAGGAGAAGAAGAGCAGTTGGAGATCGGCGGTGCTTGGGTCGTTGTCACGATGAGGCTGTTTCGGGCGGAGATGTAGACGATATAGGTGTGTCATTTTGCACTTTAGCACCACATTTTTAAAAACTCCGACAGTAGTCCTTAATTTAGGTTACATAGCGCTTAGACCCACCCATTTAAGACTATTTGATCTAGGCGCCCGTTTACCCTCGTTCCGAAGTCCGATAATGTCACGCCCCGAGGAGCTACCCGTCCAATACTGACCGAACTGTCACTCCCTCGACCCGCGCAGACAATTCGGAAACCTAACCTCTACAACTACTTCAGCCGCTTGTACTGCAGCCTATAGGCTAGAACAAGCATCTGAAATAAAAAGAAAACAAAAACGACGACAAAAACCGCATACCGATACAACTTACAACAAAATAAAATGAATTCAAGGCCTCCATGGCACACAAAAGTATAACTATACTGCTGTACAAAACAACCCAACAGAACACAATACAACAGCGGAAACGAAAAGACCACATGAACAGAAAGAGAGTACCAACATGTACCACCATCAAAATACAATGACAACCCCGAGAATCTTCTCGAAAATACGCGAGCTGGGATAGACTGTCAGGCACTCCAGTCGATCATCCCGAAATAAAAACAAGGAGTTAACGGGGTGAGTTTACAGTACTCAGCAGATATCTCATCAGATATGCAAGATAGTCTAAGATAGCAATAGTAAGGCAAGCTATCGAAATATCACATGTACCGGCAATAATAAGTACAACTAATCTGAGGAATAGAAACACCATACCAGTGTGGCGAGGTCGTCAAAACCAGGACATAACGGTCTCCTGTATGTGCATATCAATCATATGCAGCATCCAAGTATAGCAAGCACGGGCAAATGCACAATATGCGTATGCACATGGTGTAATGACATGGTCACCCCTGTCGTCGGTCAGACATCGTCACTTATGTACGGGAGAAAGCTGAGCGGAGGCCACCCTCCGACGTAGAGCTGTGACTACCATCAGTACTTTGCCATTACTGCTCCTGAGCGATCGAGTAGACAGGATATTGTCGGTGTAACACTCCTACCCCATGACCTATCTGGGGGATATCTTTATCTGAATGTTACCTCTCTGCCGAAGTAACACCCCTACCCTAAGTTATATCTGGAGGATATCTCTATCTGAGTGTTACCCCTACCCCATGTATATATATGGGGGAGAGACCTCTCTCTCTCATCTCCTGGTATATGGACTACCCAAGGAGGGACTCTGCCTGCTACCACGCTCCGATTCACTAACCTATGAGTGCATGAGCGGGGCAGCACAGAGCACACTACCCATACTCTGACAACCACTAACCCATGACTGGTCATATGGGTAGGTCAGGTATGACTGTCAACCTGTCTCAACCACAAGGGAGCTCCTGGTCGACAGTGGTTCACAATGCATGACGATGCATGACACTAGTCAAACAATATCCACTATCTAATCCACATATATCAACATGATATGCAAGGATCATAGATAATGCACCATAGCCTAAGTCCTAAAGGTATAAGTATCACATGTCATATCTAGCATATACAATATCAACATAAAGTAAAACAGGTATATAACAATACATAACCCTATCGCTAACCATAACATATCGAGCATATAATCTATGACTAATCCAGAAGTTAAGTCAGAGGTACCCGCCTCCATACAAAGAAGTTCGTGCGACGAGAATCTCCCGTACCAAAATAATATCCGCGACAAGAAAACTAAGTCAATGCCCTGCACAAAAGAGCATAATTAAAAGTTAACATTCCAAACGATTCCTAACCAAACATACGATCTAGATTAATTAGGGTTAATTGTAATTAATTAATCCCAATTAGACCCTCA
Organism: Boesenbergia rotunda; assembly: GCA_024364735.1. Taxonomy (NCBI): domain Eukaryota; kingdom Viridiplantae; phylum Streptophyta; class Magnoliopsida; order Zingiberales; family Zingiberaceae; genus Boesenbergia; species Boesenbergia rotunda. The sequence goes on from JAGFNQ010010598.1 coordinate 456,067, forward strand.
ATTCCTAACCACTCACGTAAAGTTAGGATCATGTTCCAGTCTCTAAAATCAGACATCCAATCTTCAACTACACCTCCTGCAACGTGAGAAAAACCTACTCCTAATGATCCAAACGTTGCCTATCTATTCAATCATATGAAACCTGGAATTATTCCCAAACACTGCATCTTCATACATCATAGCATCTCTTGGTCAGACAGAAACCAAGCTCGAAGGAAAGAAGAACTCAAACGATTCCAAACTATAGGTATATGCAACCCAATTAATCCAAACATGATCAAGAAGATCAAAGCCAAAACCAACCTGCCCAAGAACATAACACCACCTATTCACAAAAATCGCATCAAAACCATACAACACCACTCACGGCAGAAGTAAACGAACCATCAAAATCCCAACCAAAATTCCATCCCCAAAGCTTGTGAGTCGGAAATAAGATCCAGAATTCAAGAACAGAGCATCCAAATATCATGATCAAAAATAGATGAAATCCAAATACCAAGATGGAACTATCATCAAGCAACTCACGACTTCATCCCAATTCAGATTGATCTACCCAAAACCCACGCACCATCCCTACTCCATAGGATCATAATGAAACATTCCTGAAACCAACCATTCACAGAGACACAGAGGATGAAGAACAGAGAAATCAAGATCTTACCTCTCAGCGCACACGCGCGTGTATCATCCTCTGCTCCAATCGACTCCGAATGGAACTCAGCGGATCGATCAACCCAAATCCCGGCTACCCACTCCAATCTGCCAAGAACAGATAGAGAGGAAGGATAAATCGCGAATAGCCCTAAATCGCGGATTCAACTCAAAATCAACCGACGGTGAGGATAGGAAACCTAAATCCCCAAAACTGATGACAATACCATCGCCACAAAACATGGGAGAAGAGCAATCGAACTCACTTGATCGCTCACACCTCCCCCTCGCTTGCTCAGATCCAAGCGTGACCAGCCGAAGACGGAAAATTGAAGGCCCCCATATCTGAGCTAGATCTCGCTCCGACCCTAGATCTCCCTTCGACGCTCGGCGTTGGAGTTTCCCCGAAGGCAAGGTCGAAGGTCTGCCGACGCTGATCGCGTGAGGAGGAGGAGGAACAGCAAAGAAGAAGAAGAAATGGAAGAAGGTTCCTGGTTTACGACGCAATTTGCCGCAGGAAGAGAAAAAGAAAGGCTTTTATAAAAGATTGATCTTTTACAGAACTTTTCGGTAATTTTTCTGAAAAATTTTCTGAATCGAGCTCCGAATTGTTGTATTCTCACACAATCACATATCCAAACATCTCTAAATAATCACATATCCAAATAACCACACATCCAAATAGATATATCCACACATATCAAAATATATATAATTAACTTATAAACTCAAATATGAATCTAAAGACAAAAACAAACTAAAGTATCTACTAAATACAAAATAAACAGATGATAGTCATTTAAACACAAAATAAACACATACATCTTCTAAATAAAGTTTCTAATACATAAATAAACTAAAGTATCTAAATATGAATTCAATCAAACAAACAAATACTTATAAACTCAATATATAAAGTCTAACATAATATCTGCCCATAATAGGTCGATACAAAAAACTTACAGAAAGTTACAATATAATATATTATGATCAGAATGATATATAATTATAAATTTGACATGAACTGTATAACTAATTTTAACTGTAATAAAAAATATACCTGCATAAAATAGCAGATAATGTTGGAGATAAATAAAATATCACAAAGGAGTCTTGAAACAAAAATCAAATGAATATATATTAGGATATATAAATATAATAAATATATTTTACAAAGTTTAATACATGATGAATAAAAAAACACATCCAATGATATGATAGGAATCCAAACACATGTCCAAATAAAAAACACACATTCAACGATACATGTATGATAAAAAACAAAGTAAGCTATAATTGAACACACCTCAAAAAAAAAACTAATCAGCTAGGTCAGAGGGCAGACAAGGCATAAAAGCTAACATCGCTCGCATATAATCCATGAGCTCTCTATTTTCTTCCCTAAATTTCGGTGCTCTTCTGCTTTCCTCACATCATCAGCGGTCGTCCTTGCTACATTAGCGGCCCTCCTCTCATCCTCATTGGCCCTTTTCAGCGCATCAACAACTATCCATTGCTCCATCTCTTGGTTTATTCAGGCCTGGCTTAAGGCACAGGCCATTAAGGCCTGTGCCTTGGGCCCCAATAAGATTAGGGCCCATTATTATTATAAAAAAATTAATAAATTTTAATAATTTTTTTATCTACTGCATGCGAGCACAATTTCCAATGCTACATTATGCATGCAACACGATTTCCGCTGCTGCATGCTGCGATTTCCCCTGCTGCATGCTGCGATTTCCGCTGCATGAGGGGTGAGTATTCGGTTAAAACCGAACCGAACCGAACCGAATAGACCGAAAACCGAATAAACCGAAATTTTTCAACAAAACCGAACCGACCGAATTTCTTAATAAAAACCGAAAAAACCGAACCGATAAAATATCGGTTAATTCGGTTTTTAACCGAATTAACCGATTTAACCGAACTTTTAAAATTTTATTCGATTTTAATTAAAAAATCAAAATTTATTTAATTTAATTATATTTTTAAATAAAAATAATTAAATTAATATTTTTATTCGGTTTATTCGGTTTAACCGAATTACAAAATTGAAAACTGAAAATCGAACCGAATTAACCGAAAACCGAACCGAATTTGGAAAAAAAACGAAAACCGAATTAACCGAACCGAATTCCAAAATTCGTTCGGTTCGGTTCGGTTAATTCGGATTTTCCGAATTTTTGCTCACCCCTACATGACATTAATCCAAGCTTTCACGTGTACATGACATTTCCGCTGCAGGCAAACCAGCATGGCATTAATTCAAGCTTCCTCAGTTATCACGTGCGTATGGCATTAATCACGCCAAAACTCATTCTAAAACTCAACAGCAATCACCCACTAATTAATTTTATATTAATTATAATTATTATATTACCATAAAATTTTTATTCAGGACTATAATATATTAAGACTGAATCACTTTTTTTCATTCTATTTTATAGCTCAATTTTCTCAAGAGCCAACAAGCATCAATACTGAGTACTTTGTAGTTTTCTTTCTTCATCAATGATTTTCTAAGAAGACATCCTTCTTCTCAGGGCTCAATCCTCCCTCGCTTAATATTCGGTAATATTTTTTCGCTCTTTTCTTCTTCCAATCTTCTTCGATTTTTTTCGCTTTTTTCGCCTGTTAGTGTAGCTTCAGTAGAAAGAAGTTTTTCAAAATTAAAATTAATAAAGTCTTATTTACGTTCAACAATGTATCAAGAAAGATTAAATAATCTAGTAATTTTATCAATTGAAAAAAAATTATTATCAAAACTTGAATATAAAATTTTAATTAATAATTTTGCATCTCAAAAAGTTAGAAAACTAAATTTTATATAAAAATTTATTTTTAAATTAATATGTTATTTTTAGAAAAAAAATTTAACCCACCATTGTCGGTCCCAAGTCCGATGAAAAATGGTGAGGGAAAATTTTAATTTTTTAAAAAATTATTAATGATCTAAAAAAATAATTTAGCCTAGGGCCTCATGGAACCTTGAGACGACCCTGGGTTTATTAATTGAATTTGAATGCGAGGTCTTGATTTTCTTGTAATAACCAATGCATCTCACTAGAAGAAGAGGAACTGGCACAGCCTCTCGGAATCCTCAAGCGATCAAATGCAACTTTGACTTGAGAGCTAAGGTCATAGTTATGTTATCAGCAAAGAGCAATTGTGATATTAATTGACATATTTTATTATAACATCTTTATGAAAAATGATGTTCTACTTTCATATTTAACAACCTTGCAGGAGTTGATAATTGGGAATGACCAGAAAGAATATCTTCTCACACTTTTCTTTCACTAGACTTTAACATTTCATATAATTGTTGATATTCAAGTGCAGGTATTTCATCTATATTGGAATAATCAACTACATGAATCATATCATGAACCATTGATTGTATTGCAATATTATTAACTGATGATTCAGGCGATGCAACAAATGTGTCAGATAATGAACCAACAGAAGGCCCATTAATTCATATATATAAAGTTCTCCATGACAATACCAGTTATAGTAGTTTGATACAAAATCATTTCTACATATATGCACTCTCACAGTATCCTCATCACGGTAGAATGTATTTCTATATTTTTTATGGTTACACGGACACTTTAACTCAGTACCATTCATACATGCTGTGTGACTCTCAGTAAAGTTCATAAATTGTTCAAGTTTAGTAATAAAATCATCTCTAATAAATTTATTGTTTAATTGATTGTACATCCAAGCTTTATTCATATACATTATTGCCCTAAGAATAAAATTTAAATATTAATCAACACCTATAATTGATTTTTTCCTATTTTATCGATGAATTAAATAGTAAAAGTTAATTAAATATTGTTAATGGTTAAATCTAGTGAGAACATCATGAGCTAATTAGTGAAAGTATAATGAGCTAAATTAATTCAGATACTAAACAAATCTAAAATATTAAAATCTAAATTACAAGAAATATATATTTTAGATAAGACAAAAATCAGAGTCTACTATCTTTAATTTCCAATAACATATAACACTAATAAAATAATTAATTCTAAAAGATAGTTCATATAATAAACACTTTAAGTATCCCTATAATAAGCTCTAAATTAACACACTAAAATAACTAAATAATTAGAGCTAATGCACACACTAAACAAATTCTACTATATTAATAAATACAGTGTCGTATAAAATAAAAAATTATACTTGAAGATCAGTAGTCAAAATAAAAAAGATCAAATTATAAGAGCAGCAAATGCAATATCCTATCAAATAATTAAAAAAATTATACTTAAAATAATCACAAATAATAGAAAAAAATTTACACAGGATTTTAACAAAAAAAATAATATTAAATAGTAGAATTTGCAATGTTTAATTACTAATTGCCTCAAATTGGATCTAATTAATTGAGGAACAGATTATACAAATCTCCTAAAAATCATGATCCTGATAAAAGAAAAAATTATTCTAATCTAAATGTATTATACCTCTGAATAAAATTAACCTAATATATTCTCCTAATCCATTAATTTTATCAAAAATAATATGGTAAACCTAAGTCCGATCATCCTTATTTTAGTAGACTGTACATGATCATTCTATGATGTCCAATGTCATTACAACAACATACAAGTAAAAAAACTAATTCCGATGTGATAAATGCTAACTTTGAACTAGCTGATTTTAAAGAGTTAGAGAAGAAAAGAGAAGCTTATTGAATAGAAAGGAGAAGAACGGCAATATGAGACAAACAAAAAATGAAAATGATAAATTAAACTATACCAGGATTATGGAAGAAAGAAGATGCACAGGGTCGGTCATGGTCAGTTCTAGCCGGCCGCGGCCACGGCCAGGTTTTGCGCTGCTGCGGCCAGATCTACCCATCCAACAATTGCCAAATCTGGTCAGCCCGGCAATGCCACGAGGAATGACACCAAAGGCGAGGTAGGAAGTGCGACGTAGCTTCACCAGTCGAGGAAGGAGGAGGACGTTGGAGCCGGAGGAGGAGATTTAGCGCACGCGAGAATAAATTAGGGCTCAGCATTGAGCCCTAAATATCCTGAAATTCCTAACGGAATATGGATTTCCGTCAGTAATTACCAACGAAAATCCCTATTCCATCATGAATATGTCATAAATCATTTTTGTCTGGAAAATCACAAGGCAAATTTTCGATAGAAATGGACATTCAATTAGGAATAAAATATTTCCGACAGAATTAATACTCCATCGGTATTTATACACCTACATGTGGCCAATCCCTTATTACTGACGGAAACTTTAACTCCATCGGCAATTACCAATGCAATATTAAATCCGTCGGTATTGTTGATTTTTCTTGTAGTGGTTGTTGAATAAGAAAAATCTATGTTATAGTAATTATGAAAGTATAACTGCTAAACTTAAATATTAGAGGAATAAGATAAATCCGTGTTATATTAGTTATGATTTCGTAACTATAATATAAATTATAGTAATTATGATTTCGTAATATGAATATTATTAAACATGTTAAATTGGTTCAAGGTTTAAATTTAAAATCGTATTAAAAAAGCTAAAATCAACCTAACATTGTGTTTAAGGGTATGTGTAATTTTAGACTCACTTTTGATTACCTCGTGGTTTTAAAAGTTTTAAAAGCATTTTTAACCCAAATAATAATAATATAATACTGAATTTTGATAGAGACATTGTATTTGAATCTAAATCAATTGGTTGTGTGATATGTCAGCCTCACGCAATTTTCAATAGCGATAGAAAAGTACATGTCGACATTTTTAAATTAATCTTGATTTGTTTGAAGAAAAATGTCAATTGATCATGTCGTGAAGTTAGCTGGACGCCTTTATAGTTAGATGGGCCTTCAGGAAATACGAGATCGTCGAGATAGTCTACTGAGCTGGATCGTCTCTAGCCTACAAGATAGAGACCGTTAGAATCCGTCGGGAAAATTCCCCGGCTAGACACTCCGACGGTCAAGTCAGTACTCGACAGTAGCAATGGAAAGCAATAGAACATTATGGAATTGCACTATTGTGCGTACCTAAGAGATGCGGAGTGTAGAGGCTTACATAGCCGGGGAAGCTGACAGCACATGCCCCGCCTGCCACCTACTGCCATATAGCGAGGACAAGGTGATGCATGCCCAGAGGTAGCAGGATAAAGTAGTGCATATCGGGTTAAGAAAAGGGGCACTGTCAACTTAATGGTTGGTGCCTTTTGGCGCCACTCGACCTGACACCAGTGTAGGTGGTCGCGGTACGGGGGGACAGGGTATGGCAAGAAGATCAATACCTCAGCGTGATATCCGTCGTTTGAGACCATGATGAACTCAGTCCTGCGCCGACCCCGTACAGCTTCTGGTAGTCTGGTAATAAGGAGTGGTTGTGTTGCTTGCTAGGGCCGACTGAGGACCCATGAAGGTGCCGACTGGGGCACTGAATGAAGAGGCTGACTAAGGGCCTATGAGGGTGCCGACTGAGACACGGAACGACGAGGCCGGCTGAGGACCTCTGAGGGTGTCGACTGAGGCACGGAATGACGAGGCCGGCTGAGGGCCTATGAGGGTGCCGACTGGAGCACGGAATGTCAGTATGTCGAGTAACTCCCCTCTGGTTCGGGCTTACCCCAGGAGCGTGGGCCGCCACGCGTCGGCTGGGAGCCAAACCTACGGGGGTATCTGGAGTCAGGCCAATCCTGAGGAGCGTGGACCGCCACACGTCCTACCAAGGACCTTGACCCGTGTGGCGCCTATCCAACGGGCCTTTCCAGCCCACTAACCACTTTCCTTCTGACAAGGCGCCAGGCTGCCGGGCCAGGCTACACGCAAGCTGGCCCGGGATTATAAGCATCCCCCTCAAGTCTAGTCGAAGGAGGCACGTAGTCCGACTGACTGGACCCCGACTATGGCTCGAGCCTGGCGCACCCGAGCGATCGAGTTTTGCATAGAGGAATTATCTGCCAGGTCGCCTGTCCCTTCTGGACTCTTTGAAATTCTGGCGTATCTTTCCTTTAACTGTCGCCTTAATGACCTAGGACTCGCGTTCCTAAGCCATTTGCGTCCACATACCGAAGGATACGCCATCCTCCTTCGCGAATGTTCTACCCACACATGTGTTCTGCCGTCTTGAGCATGGCCCGAGCCTGATCAAACGGTTCCGGCATGGTCGCATGTTTCTCCCCGTTCTTCATTGAACGACCGACGTCCTTCATCGGTTCCCATAAGTAGGCCTTTCATCTGCCCATCCTTTTCACTGCATTCAAACCTCCACTTCATTTTCCGCCGCTTTGAGCTCTGTTGGGGCTCCGCCAGCTTTTCTTCCTTGACTTTCTTCTCCGGCGACTCTCTCCGTTGATCAGTTTCTTCTCTCCTTCTTATCTGATGGTTTCTCTCTCTTCGTCTTCCTCTCCTTCTCTATCATGGTACTCCGCCATGGTATCGGATCTCACTGCCCATGACCTGGAGCAAATCCGGTCAGACTTCTTGATTCCTTTCGACCACCACATGCGCTTACCCAAGTCAACCGATCGGCCCAACTCCGCTCCATTGGGCTACGTTACTTTGTCTCGAGATCACCTACAGGCCGATCTCAGATTTCCCGTTTACCCTTTCATCTCCTCTGTTTGCGATTATTTTCAGATCCCCTTATCCCAATTGGCTCCGAACGGCATGGCCTAATGTGCGGCTCCAACATCATTTTCACCATATACAAAATTTCTCTTGAGCCCGAGCGCTTCCATTACCTTTTTTACCCCAAACAACAAGAATCTGGTGACTTCTTCTTCCAAGCCTGAGCCAAGGCTTCCTTCCTCTTAAATCTCCCCTCCTCCAACAAAGGATGGAAAGAGCGTTATTTCTTCGTCAACCCTACTTTGGCTCCGAGCTGACCCCTGTCCTGGATCGAGGAGCATCCTGTCTCCGACCTCCTCCCGAAATACTATCGCACTTCCCCATCCTTTCAGACTGTCACGGCTGAGTTAGAGGGTCGGCACTTTCACAGAGGGTACCTGCTGAAAGAGGAAATTCTTTCCACCTTCGGTCTCAGCCCCAGACCGATCACCTGGTTGTCCGTAGTCCTTCCTATGCTTCTTTCTGCATCCCTGAACGAAGGCTTTAGACTGGATGAGGCCGAGCTGCGAGCCCGGGTTGCAGCCGAGTTGGCGGCCCGGGGAGGTGCCTCAGCAGAGGATTCCTTGGCGGACCCGACCCCAACCGTCCAGGAGTCGGCGCCCACTGCTTCTAAGACAACGTCACTCCCACCTGCTCAGCAGCGTACTCCTTCCAAGCGCCGACGAGCTTCTTCCCCGACAAGGGGCTCGTCTCGTTCTTCTTCCAGCAAACACCTGGAGAAGAAGAAGAAGAAGAAGAAAACGGCTCCCGATTCGGGAGTCCCTCCGACTTCCACCGCTATTGTGCCCTTTGTGGCTTAGGTCGTTGATTCTTCCGCCACCATAGCCTCTGACAACCCCATAAGCGATCATCCCGCAATTGCTCCTGCAGTCAACCCTGCTAACGACCCTGTGTTCGACCTCCCTACTGTTGCACCAGCTGCCAACCCCTCTGCTTCCTCCGATGCTTCTGACCTGCCCATGCCCGAGGGGTCGGGAACTCCGTCTGCTGAGGAGCCAACCAAGCATCAGATGTTGCACCTCTTGGTGCCCACTCGGTCCGACTGCCACCTAAAGATGCCCTCGGGCGAGCTACCTGATCGACATCAAGATCATCGCCTGTACGGATCGGTGGCCGACTGCTATGCACAGGGACTCGAGGAATCTTACTTCTAAGGTCCTTGCAATAAAGTTGACGCCTTCTTCCTCAAGGTCACTCAGGTATGCCTGACTTCTAGTTCCTTATTGAGCCTTTCGTCTTTTACTCTTAAGATCAGTACCTGCTTCGTAGTTTGCGGGAACCTGCCATGGATTTTCTATGGCCCTTCTGGCCCAGTCCTCGGCTCGGACTAAAGCCGAGAGAGAAGTGGAGCGTCTGAGGACCCAACTGGAGCACGCCCAGCTTGTTTTCGACGAACCCACTTTGACAAATCTAAGAGCCGAGGATGAAGCTCTCCACGACCGACTGGCTCACTTTGAGGAGCAGTTGGAGGCTGCACGCGGCCAGGTCGAGGTAGCTACATCGGCTGTATCTCAAATGAACCTTCGGATTTCCACCTTGAAGCATAATGAGCGGAATGCTTGGGGTCTTCAGGCGAAGGCCCAGGACAAGTTGATTCAAGCGGAGACCAAACTCCAAGAAATGTCCGCCGTCGTCGACCCTCTCCTGGTCCAACTGGAGATCAAAGATGCCGAGGCCTCGGCACAGGCGCACAGGATAGCCGAGTTGTCTGCCGAGCTCTCCTCCAAGGATCAATCACTACGAGACCAAAAGGGGGAGCTTGAGCGACTGATGAAGGAGAAAGCCGAGTGGGAGGTAGCTTGGGCAGAGCTAGCAGAACTGCGCTCTTACAAGGAGACCGAAGCTACACGCCTGGAGGCGCATACGCTCGAGTGTATCAATGCCAAGGCCCATACTGACGAGATCTACTTGCGATTTCTAGATGTAATGACGCACCAAGGAATTAGCGTCGTCCGACAACTCAAACTGGGCGGGTATCTACCCCCCGATATGCCTCCCACAGCCGTTAGACTTAGGGATATGTGCAAAGACCTGCCCGACATAATAAAGCAACCCTTCAAGTGAGGGTCGGGTCTTCTGTTTTGTCTTTCTTTGCAGGTGTAAGGGCAACTGTCCTCTGATCATGTAATACTTTTACTCGGTTGAATGACATTTTTTCTTTTCACACAGGACTTCTTGTGACTGCTTTCACTATTGAGTGTTGATAATCTGAGTGAGAGTCGTCTGAACGCTTGGCTCGAGAGATGTCTCCGTTATGTGAGCCACTGAGCCGCAAAGTCAAGGACGAGCAACCTCTAAGGGCTGACCACGCGGGAAAGAGTATACCCACCTTACCGGACCCGAGTTATGAGCCTTTTACTCGGATAATGCTCAGGGAGCTAAGGTTGCCTGATTAAGTCAGGCTATGGTACCGGGGGTCGGCTTGCCCCCAACCGGGAGCTATCCTCCTGATACAGATTTGGCGAATTGGTTGAGTCAGACCCGGGGAGCGTGGGCTGCCAGGCGTCCGACCGACACCTGAACCAACGGATGTGCGGGAGCTAGCCCGTCTATGAAGGCTTGGCTACTTGGTTGAGTTAGTCTCGAGGAGTGTGGGCCGCCACGCATCCGCCCGGGACCTGAACCAAGGGCTCTACCAGAGTCTGCCCGTTTGCGGGGGTTCGGCCGCTTGGTCGGGCCAATCCTTGGAGCATGGGCCGCCACGTGTCTGCCTGGGACCTGAACCAAGGGATTTGTGATCTATCGGCGGTCTGGGCTAGGTCGACCCTCTTTGGCTCGGTTATCTGACTGACTCACTTACATCTTTTCGATCGTCCCATCGGGCCGATTAGTATCCCGATTTCTGCCAATTGCATTAACTGTCGAGGGGATGCATCAGTGGGTGAATGATGTATCGGGCAGTGAAGCGTTAATCACTAGTCATGGGCATCTCAGGCGATGAACCATTTTATACTGCCCGCACGCTTACGTCCCATCAAGTCTCGATACTCCCCCATGACATAATGGAGGATGACCGTTCGATCCTGCGATTTACCAAGGTATTCTATGGACGGACGAGATCGCTCGTCTTCTCCTATATATAGGCGGTGACCACAAGGATCACCTCCGACCCAAACACCAGCAAAACCAATATTTCCTATCCCTTTCCGTTTTTCGGCCAGCTCTCAATATGTCCACCACCTCTTTAGAGGAACCGTTTCCCATCAAAAGGTCATATACTTTCTCGGATGAGGACTCCTATCTGTCTTCCTCAGAAGATGTAGACAAGGAATTCCTCGAGATGATGCTTCCTTCGGAATCCCCGCTTCCAGTGAGGGTGTTTCCGGCGGCCACTTTCCCCAGCGAAGTTACCTCACGTAAGGGGAAAGAACTGGCGAGGGAAAGGCCGGCCTCTACTTTGAGAGCTAACGATATGGACGACCTGCCCTTAGCAACCAGACGCCAGCTGCTTCGGTAGGCCAATTTTTCATCTTCACTTGGTACTACCGCCATTCCCCGCCCAGCGAAGCGAGCCAAGGTGTCTGCTCCTACAGAACCTGCTGCCGCGGCTCCTTCGTCTTTTCGTGTGACCTCCCTTCTGGAGCACACCCATTCTCCGCCAATTCTTGAGGTATCTCTTCCTCCACCTACTCGCGATACCTCCTTCACCGCGCTACGACCAGGAGCTTTCATTCCATCATCCTCGGCTCTGGCGGCCCATCGACCCCGCTATCCCGTGGGGCCCCCTCTTATTGCATTCTCACCAACCTCATCTGGTGAGGTCGCCCTTCCTCAGTCGGGAGCCTTCCTTCCAGCATCCTCTGTCGTAGAGGGAACTAGAGTTTTCTCACCTTTGACAAGGGCAGCTTCTCCGAGCGCTGCAACTCACGGGACTTCCTCTTCTTCTACCTCGTTGTTCCCTGCGGGAGGTGCTCCTGTTGTTTCTCCCCCTACGACGCATGGTGATTCTTTAGGCAGGTCGGTCAGCCAAACCGCTTGAGCCAATGCTAGAGGGGCTACTATCAGCCAGCCCCTGCACTTGGCAATGTTCTCCCGAGCCAACCCTACGACGGGCTACTACCCTAGCTACAAGTCCTTCTTCAGGGTGTAGGCTCGGGCGGTACATCTGTGTGGCTCACTCGGCGAGCGCCTTCCGAATGGCTCACCACCGGAGTCCTTCTCGGCACGCTAACCCCTTCGTTTCGAGGGCTGGTCAGATTTGCTTTTCCTCTGCACTTGGGCTTCTCTCTTTTGATTCTAACACTTGCTATTTTTTCTTGTCGACCACGCGCCCCGTCTGGGACCTCGAGGAACTTGTCACACTCAAGACCCAGCTCTGGGAGGCACATCACACCATCTCTGCCCTCCGGACAGACCTGAAGGCCAAAGCAGAGGAACAAGCGGCCTGCTCTGCTGAGCTTAGAAAACTTAAACAAAAGCACGAAGTCCAAGCGTCCGTGCTGAAGGCGGCTCAACGACGACTTCAGCGCCTGAAAGCGTATGCCGATTCACTATGACAGGACAAGCCCCAGAGAGAGACCCGCCGAGCACGATAAAAGATTGTCATGAGAGATGTTAGCTTTGTCTTCTTTTCCTTGCATAGGGGTCACACCCCGTTTCTGTAATAGCCTTGTGATTAGAAATGTCAGTTTCCCTTTTTCTATCTCTTGCATTTGTGTGATGTTTTAAGTGTCGAGGATCCGAGTGGCGGAAGTGACCCGAGCGGGGGTTTTTCAACGAGTGAGGATATGAAACGAGCCCGTATAACGGCTTCTAGGCATCGGCCCCTCGAGAGGGCATAGCTCATACTTTGCGAATAACGGATCACAACACTTAAGCATAATAGTCGCTCGGGCGAAAGCAAGGGATCCAGTTCTTGGGGAATTCGTCTAAGTTAATTGAGTGAAGTCGCTGGCTCAGGCCATTCGAGGTGTCCTTGCCGAGCCATGAGCCTTATAAAGGTTCGCAGTAGCGTCTCCATTCGGGACCTGCTCAAGGGGCATAGGCCACCCTGGACCCTACTGGAGGCCAGGCCAAGGAGACGTCTGAGAGATGTTCCTGATTTAGGATTCGAGAGCTTTGTGCACTTGGTCGGCAAAACTCAGAAAGCGTGGGCCATCACGCCTCCAACTGAGGGTCGATCCGAGGGATAGATGAGAGCGGATCTCAAGTATAGCTCGTGCAGAGATGAGCGTCTGGACACTGGTTCAGGTCGATTCTCAGGAGCGTGGGCCGCCACGCGTCCGATCGAAGACACTGAATCGAGTGGGGGCGTGGAAGCTGGTCCACTTATAACTTGCTGGCGAGGCAAGAGTTTTGCGCACAAGGTCGAGCAAGACTCCGGGAGCATGGGCCACCACGCGTTCGCCTGAGAGCCGATCTGCGGGATAGATGTAACTTTTGCGCACACGGTTGGGCAAGACTCAAGGAGTGTGGGCCGTCACGCGTCCGACTGAGAGCCGCTCCGCGGGATAGATGTAACTTTTGCGCACACGGTCGGGCATGACTCAGGGAGCGTGGGCCGCCACGCGTCCTCCTGAGAGCCGATCTGCGGGATAGATGTAACTTTTGCGCACACGATCTGCGGGATAGCGTGGGTCTCTTGTTGTGATGAAGGGACTAAGGTGAACCACTAGTTTATATGTTCTACAGGGATCCACGGTAATAGATGATGTTGTCGTCGCAAGTTCGTCTATGTATGATTCTAATGTTAAAGACTTTAGCATAAGCGTTTAGCCCATATGAGTGAGAATGACATGGTTGGATTGAGCAAGAGAAGACTCCTTGATGGTTAAAGTATTACAAAGCTAAAGTTCTGCGAGCACTGTGTTTTTAGCAAGCAGAAAAGAGTCAAGTTTTCAGTTGGCATTCATAACACAAAGGGTATGCTAGACTATATTCACTCTAATTTGTAGGGGCCTTCTAGAGTACCATCTAAAGGTGGTGCACTCTATATGTTGATTATTATTGATGATTTCTCAGGAAAAGTTTAGGCATTCTTTTTAAAACATAAGAATGATGTTTTTACTACCTTTAAGGAGTGGAAGGTCATGATTGAGAAGCAGACAGGAAGGCAATTGAAGCATCTTCGAACTGATAACAGATTGGAGTTTTGTTCTGATGAGTTTAATGTCTTATCAAGAGCTGAAGGTATTGTGATGCATCATACAGTTCGGCATACTCCTCAACAGAATGGTGTAGCAGAGATGATGAATAGGACTTTGATGGAGAAGGTGTGTTGTATGTTTCTTAATGTTGGGCTACCGAAGTTTTTCTGGACAAAAGACGCTGCTTATGCCTGTTATCTTGTCAATCGCTCTCCATCAACTGCTATTGAAAGGAAAACTCCACAAGAGGTATGGTCTGATACTCTTGCTAGTTATTCTGATTTGAGAATTTTTGGATGTCCTGTGTATGCTCATGTTGATAATGGGAAGTTGGAGTCTCGTTCGGTGAAGTGCATATTTATAGGCTTTAGACAAAGAGTGAAGGTATACAAACTTTGATGTCCAGAGACCGGAAAAATCATCATCAGTAGAGATGTTGTCTTTAATGAGACTAGCATACTTCAGGGGTCTCCATCTAAAACTCCTTCTGAGGAAGGTAAGAAGAATACAAGCACACAGATGGAGATTGAGATTGGGTCGATATCTACAGAGACTACTCCAAAGCATATTTTAGATGTTGTGGATGGAACGAGCTCATCACAAGCACCTTCACAATATTTCATTGCGAAGGATAGACCTCGGAGAGAAATTAGACGCCCTTAGAGATATGCAGAGGCTGATTTGGTCGCTTATGCTTTAAACGTGGTTGAGGAGATTGATTCCGGTGAAGAACCTGAGACGTATTTAGAAGCAATTAACTGCGATAATTCTGGTAAGTGGATAATTGCTATGCAGGAGGAGATAGAGTCACTTGGTAAGAACGACACATGAGACTTGGTGAAATTACCTAAGGGTAAGAAAGCTGTTCGCTGCAAGTGGATATTTAAAAGAAAGAAGGAAATACCGGGAGTTGAAGAAGCTAGATACAAAGCCAAACTAGTTGCTAAAGGCTTCAGTCAGATTCCAGGAGTAGACTTCACGGATGTATTTTCTCCAGTTGTAAAGCATAGTACGATTCGAGCCTTCCTTGGTATTGTGATCATGCATGACTTTGAGTTGCAGCAACTAGATGTAAAGACATCATTCTTGCATGGGGTACTTGAGGAAGACAGCTATATGCAGCAACCAGAAGGTTTTGAATTCTCACGAAAAGAAGATCACTTACGGGAAGCTTATAAGGAAGTTATTTGGTTGAAATGACTTTTCAGTGAGTTTAGCGAAGACTTACAGATTACTATAGTCATTTGTGATAGTCAGAGTGTCATTTTCCTCGCAAAGGATCAAATGTTTCATGAGAGGACAAAACACATTGATGTGAGGTATCATTTTATACATGATGGTATTGCTCGTGGTGATATTATTGTTAGGAAGGTCAGTACTTATGATAATCCTGCTGATATGATGACTAAGTCACTCCCTATAGCTAGGGGTGAGCAAAAATTCGAAAAACCCGAATTAACCGAACGGAACCGACCGAATTTTGAAATTCGGTTTTCGATTTTTTTTTCTTAAAATTCGGTTCGGTTTTCGATTTTGAATTTTGTAATTCGGTTAAACCGAATTAACCGAATAAGAATATTAATTTAATTATTTTTTATTTAAAAATATAATTAAATAAAATAAAATCTTGTTTTTTATTAAAATCAAATAAAATTTTAAAATTTCGGATAATTCGGTTAAAACCCGAATTAACCGATATTTTATCGGTTCGATTTTCTCAGTTTTTATTAAGAAATTCGGTCGGTTCGGTTATTTTGAAAAATATCGATTTATTCGATTTTTGGTTTATTCGGTTCGGTTTTAACCGAATACTCACCCCTACCTATAACCAAGTTTAAGCATTGTTTGGACTTGGTTTGTGTAGATGCTGAGATTTGCTTGTGGAGCTTTTGTGGAAGAGGTGGAGAATGTTCTTTTGAAGATTTATGGAATTCACGTCAAGAAGAAGATTGTTAGAGTTTGGTGACCCGAATTCAGTTTGATCCAAGCCAAAAAGATCGCGATACGATATAAAAGAGAATAAATTGAGCAAGTCAAATATTATTAGATATTTTCTTAATAATATTTTAATTAACAGTTTCTTAATGAATCTGTTAATTAACTGTTTTCTTATTAAATTTATTATTAGATATTTTCCTTATTAATATATTAATTATAAATATGTTAATTAGTAGTTTCGTTATTAATTTTTTGTTTGACTAAGTATAATAAGGTCTCTATAAATTATGTATTTCATGAATAAATTTTTTCAATCAAGAAATTAGTTTGTTACCTCTTCTTTCTTTCTCTCTACTTCTCTTTATTTTATGAGAGTCGTCGACTTTATATTTCATTGTTTATAGTGATTTTTCCTCCTTTGTCTGTAGTTTTTTTCGTCAAGAGTTTTCTACATAAATTTTATATGTATTCTTTATTGTTTTTGTTATCGATTTTCGTGCTAATTTCGTTTTCATGGTAAATGAGTAATATGGAAATCTGATGACGCGATTCAGCAGACTGTTTATAAAGTTAAATACCGGTTGTAGGTAGTCGCTGAGAAATCATTAAATAACGGCTCGTTATTGAACAAATCCATTGGTGATTCCTTTCCCCCCTGCAATTAGTCGAGCGCTTGCTTTAATGGCCGCCGCCTTCATCCTCGCCTCCGCCTTGTCGGCGATCGCCGGCGTCGGCGGTTTGGTCCTCGCGATCCAACTGTGCGTAGTTCGCAGGGCCATGCGGCGAGGCTTCCTTGGTTTCGGCTCCGCCTTCGGCCAGCTGCCGCCGGAGCTGCTGGATGAGCTCCCCTGTTTCGAGCTCAAGCAGGAGTCGGACGACGAGTGCGCAGTGTGCTTGGAGATGTTCCAAGCAGGCGACCGCTGTCGGCGGCTTCCGGCGTGCGCGCATGCCTTCCACGCGCGGTGCGTGGACTCATGGCTGCTCCGGAGCTCCCGCTGCCCCACGTGCAGGACGTCCGTCACCGGAGACACGAGGTAGACGGCTGAGAAGCTCCATCTGCCAAGGAAGATTTATGTGTTGAATGAAATCTAAAACTAGAGAAGAAATATCTTGGCGCTCAAGAACAGAAAGTCAGCATTTCATCTCTGTTTTTTTTCCTTTCTTTAATTTGTTCACTTGAAATTTGTATTTGTGTGTTGAATTTGGATTTAATTCAAAAAAGTTTTCTTGAGATCTTATTGATATTGAACTGAATTATCAAGCCGACACCAATCTTCTGTTTGATGTTGACTTATTGAGAGGTCATTCCGGTGATAAGAACTAGAGATTAACCACTACGTATTACTACAACAGACAGTTGTTTAATGGCAAAATTAATGACACAGCTAACCAATTTCTTTGTCTCTTTTATATATATATATATATATATATATATATATATATATATATATATATAAAATGAAAAGCTAAGATTGAAAAATATATACATTTCAAATTAGTTGACTAACTGATTAGTCCACTATGTATTACTACAACAGACAGTTGTCCTCGTTTTTTCATAGCAAAATTAATGATACAGCTAACCAATTTCTTTGTCTCTTATATATAAGTTAAGCTTGTTGGCTTGTGTTAATTTTGCTTATACATTTCAAATTAGTTGACTAACTTATTAGTTTAAATAATTTTAATTGACTAAATTTCAAGTCAATTAATTACTTAAACTAAAAAAAATATTTTTATTTATAGATAGAATGTCAACAATCAGCTACTTAGTTACTGGACTTCGAGTTTATTTGTAAATTTTGACTCAAAATATATATTTCTTGATTGAATCCATTTATTGAAGTTCTTCCGCGTCTACCGAATATATAGCTGATCAATATTGACCTATGTCTGCTTCTTGATTTTTCAAAGTATATAATTTCAATCTATTTAGACTTTTTCAACCTACACATAATTCCTTATAAAATTTCTACACCTTCACACTTAAAAATATATTAAAGTAATATCTCACTTTTTTTTCTTTTTTTAAACACATGTCAAAATCACTTAATAACTTGGCCAAACTCAATAACTTAAGATATATTTGTACCGAAATGCTATTTGGGATTCAATTCTGGAGTTGCTATCAGGAGGATGCAAACTGATATGATTTTGTCGAGGCTAATATTGGACACTATCTCTGTAAAATAATATTGCTCCGCTATAGGGGTTCACGGATAGCAGCAATTCGTTTCCCAAGATACAACGACGATATCTCGAAATAACAACACTATAAATTTCGAGACCAACGAACCTTCTTGTAGGCTTTTTGGACGCTAGATGAACAAGATGGGATGAATGCTAATGACTTTGATAATTGAATGAATGAATTCATCATCTAGGGGACTCTATTTATAGAAGGAAATAGGTAAGATACCCTTTGGTGAGTGAGTGTGACATTGGTTTAGAATTGATCTTGGTCGTTCAATTTGCAGGGTTGTAACCCTTCAAACAGCCCTTTGTTCTCATCCATCAGATCAAGATGGTTCTAACCCTTCAGATCTCCCTTAGATCTCAGCCGCTAGATTTGATCTAACGCTTTAGATTAAGTCTCAGTACCAACGGTCAAATCGTAGCTCTTCGCGATCAACGCTCCAGATCAAATCACTTGTGATCTAACACCCATCTTCGATCCAACGGTTGCCATTCGTTTGGCCAGTCAGCAGTCCAGTTATTTCTCTCCTCCTACCTGAGTACTACGTAGGCACTGCCACGTCACCTGGAGCATAAATTTAAGTTCCTCAATGCTCCTCGCGACGATGCGTACATGCAAAGTGCAAAGTACAAAATACGCTAACAAAGCGTCCATTGAACGAGTGTGCATGTGCGCGCGTGGCGGGCTTGCACGTGCAAGCACCTGCTCGCCTGTGAGAAGTGACCATTGTGTTTTTCTTTTTTAACTCCATTAAGACATAAACACAAATAAGGAAGCAAACAGCTTCGGAAATTACATCTGCTCGACCCATATCTTTCGTATCGAAATTGTTGGTCAACATTCTCTTTATACTCATGATTACTGCCCATTATAAGCATGTCGTTTACGTATAAATAGACGATTATATGACCTTAAGGTATGATTTTGACATAAATGCATTTGTCACATTTATTTATTTTGAATTTGTTTGACAGCATTACTATGTCAAATTTTTTGTGCCATTTTTAGGCGCTTGTTTAAATCCGTATAATGACATAACAAGTCGACACACCTTTTCCTCTTTTCCTGGAGCTACGAACCCCTCGAGTTGCTCCATATAAATTTCTTCTTCTAACTCACCATTTAAGAACACAGTCTTAACATCCATTTGATGTATTTCATGGTCATACAGGGTTGCGATGACTATCAGCGCCCGTATGGACGAAATCCTTGTCACAGGTGAGTAGGTATTGAAGTAGTCAACGTCTTCCTTTTGCTTGAACCCTTTGGCTACAAGTCTGACCTTATACTTGTCAATCGATCCATCAGCTTTATACTTGCGTTTTAGTATCCACTTACAACATAATAGTTTAGTATTAGTAGGAAGTGTTGGGACCGGGTGCATGTCGACAAGGATACAGGTTCGTAAAATTTTAAATTTTTACGTGCAGCGGAAGAATTAGCATAAAATAATTTCCTAAATTATTTTAACCACGTATCTAGCATGCAACCTTATGATGTGTTGACATAATCATAAATTAAAACTTTGCGGAAAAGTAAACAAATTTACTAAGTACCTCTCGTAACTCGAAGTAAGGGACGAGATCCAACCGTAGCGTCCCTTGGAAGCTCCGCCTCTATTCGCGTCCACGCCGAGTTCTCTTCGGGATGACTTCGCAAAGTCACGAGTTTTGTGCCGACGAGAACTACTAGATTCTCTATAGGCACAACAAAGAAGATCAAGAGATAAGATAGGAAACTAACCACCAAGAGTCGGAATCTAAATTTCGAGAAGGAAGGAGACGTGATCCGCTTCTTCTTCTTCTTGGTTGGCTTCTCCTTCTTCTTGATAGCTCACGGCAACCACCCTAGGGTGTGCTAGGTGCGCCGACCCTAGGTGGTAGGAAGGGGCGCCGGCCCTAATCCTCTCAAGGGGTGCCGGCCCTAATGGGAAGAGAGAAGAGAGAAGAGAATCAAAGAGAGAGAGGGAGAGATTAGCTCTATATCAATTGATTAGGAATTAAAGGCTTCCCTTTGGTTCCTTATATAGTTGCTTCTCCCTTGCCAAGTCTCCCCTTAACGGAATTAACGGAATTAGTTATAAGAATTTTATCTTATAAAATTTCTTATGACTTATTCCGTTATGCCTAGTTTTATTATAACTAATTTATAATAAAATAAATTCTTCTTCTTGTTTAAATTATGGAATAAATTTTATAAGAAATTTATAAACTTTCTTATTATGAAAAAAAATCAATTCATAATTGATTTTATAAAATTAAAATAAACCAATTCATAGATTATTTTAACTTCCATAAAAGAATAAATTTCTATAAATTTATTTATAAAAATTTCTTTATACAAATTTATTTATCCATAATTTATAAAATAAATCGTGCTAGATCTATTTTATTAATTAAACCAAATAAAATGGTTTTCTCCCTTTAATGTGGCTGGCCAAAACAAAGAGGGTGGGCACCCTCTTTGGCCGGCCACTTCAAGCTCCACCAATCGCGAATTAAAATCATTTAATTCGCCCAACAAGCCTTCAAAAGACTTAGCCAATTTTAGCTTCCATTGCGCCTCTGATTAACTCAGATTCGACTTATTTCTCTTGATTGGAAAATTCAATTTTCAACTCGTTTTAAATCCCTCGGATTACTCGTAGTGCGTGTGACTAAATAGGCTTTCGATTTATGTTGGTCGTCTATAATTAACCAATTATAGAACGGTCATGAGTGACACCTAGTAGTACATCATGACCCCCAATTAATCGAAAGATCAACGGTTTGACCTCAGAAGTAATTCCGAAACCCTTCAGCAGCTCTAATGAATCGTGTCCCATTCCCTTCACCATCTTATACCCACTTGGTTCAGGACACGACCTATTTGTGTCAGTCCCCACTAGGCTGATTACGTCACACCTAGCCCAAGTAATGTCTTTCTCATCCTTTGGATTTCTAATTACTCTCATGTATCTTAGATACTCGCACTCCAAACATGATATACTCTGGCCAGAGGTTTTGAGTAACAATCCGACGATAGACCTGGGTATACATCTCCTCGCAAGGAGTGGTGAATCCTTTGTAGGCTGTTCAAACATCTTCGGGCACTTCGGCTTATACCCAATCATCCTGGGTCCACACCTCCTTGGAGATGCTTGCTTAAGATGTTAAAGTATAAGTCTCCATGACCAAGATGACTTGAACACCGCAAGTCAAAGGAACATCGCACTTAAGCCGCAGTAAGAACTTCAGTGACATATCTATATAGATAACCATATGAAGTCTTACAGCTAGTCACTCCAATGAACTAGTTCCCTTAACTAGCATCCATGTTTATCTCCGGACATCCCAATGTCACCAGCCAGTGAGAATCAGCTGATTAGAGAATATCTCATGCTAGTCTCAACAGAATTGATAGTGTCCGTATTTATCAATTCATCGACTAGGGATATTTTCAATACTTCACATTTGCACATTTAGAGATAATCACTAGCTGTGAGTTGTATTGCGGACATTCAGTAGATGAGTTTAAGATCCCAATCAAATACAAACATATATACTCAAATAGTGAATTATCATTTATTAAAATAAATGTTTACAATCATAAGGCGATTGCCTTAGGACACTTCTCTCATATCACTAACAGGAAGGTCCACTGATTCCTAAGTATAATTATTCATGATGGACTCGATATCATTATTGATAGCCTCTTGCCATAATGAGGCGTCAGGACTAGAGATAACTTCACTTAATATTCTTGAGTCTATTTCTGACATAAAAGTAATGAAGTCTAGCCCGAACGATTTCTCAACTTTAGCCCGTTTGCTCCGACGTGGCTCTGAGCTTTAATCGTTAATAGTCCTTTTCGACAACTAAGTTCAAGAACGTCTTGTTCGTTAGAACTTCCGTTATAATCACTTTGAACGTTTCCTTTCTTATTTGGGAATGCGCTTTCAAAGAATATTGCTTTGTGAGATTTTATGGTTGTTCCCACATGAATATCAGGAATGTTTGACTTATGAACTATGAAATGATATGCACTACTATTATAGGCATATCCCACAAATATCGCATCGAATGTTTTAGGTCCGATTTTTACTTGTTTTGGTTTGGGTACTTCGACCTTTGCCAAGCACTCCCACAATTCCAAGTATTTGTACGAAGGCTCACAACCTTTCCATAGTTCATATGACGTTTTATCATTTTTCTTGTGAGGGATTTCATTAAGAATATAATTTGCTGATAATATAGCATCCCCCCACAAGTTCTGAGGTAATCCTATATTTATCAACAAGGCATTCATCATTTCCTTTAGTGTCTGATTTTTAAGTTCGGCAAGACCATTTGATTGAGGTGAGTATAACACCGTTGTCTGATGAATAATGTAAGATTCTGAACAAAACTCATCAAACGGTGCATCATATTCTCCACCTCTATCACTACAAATTATTTTAATTCGTTTATCAAGTTGTTTCTCCACTTCTGTTTTATAGGTTCTGAAATACTCTAAGGCTTCATCTTTACTTCTTAAAAGAAAGACATAATAGAACCTCATGCAATCATCGATAAAAGTAATACAATACTTTTTATCTCCTCTAGTTTGCACAAACTTTAAGTCACATAGATCATTATGTAATTCTAGAGGAGTCGTTGACCTTTCTGTTGGACCTTGGATGCGCTAGAGAGGGGGGTGTGAATAGCCCGACACAAGAACAACTTCTTTTTGATCTTTCTGCAATCAGGGTTAGCAGCGGAAACAAAACAACAGAAAGAACAAACCACAGCAAGGAAGCAAACCAGACGGTAACTCGGGGTTTTACAAGGTTCGGGGATAACTTACCCCTACTCCTTGGCATGCCCGTGAGGTGGGCGATCCCTTGATCGTCGGCAGATCATGCCCCAGAACTCCGGATAATCAGAACTTCTTCTCGGTGGAGTAACCTCTCCACAATCGTCTTAGTAGGATAACAGTTAAGCGCACGAGACAACAAGAAGAATAGCTCACACAGATCTAGCAGGAACACTCAAGCAAGAAGACTATACAGAGAGCTAAAACAACCCAGCAAAACACTTCACTTATTTTCTGTCTGTTCTATCTGCTCCTATGCTTCGCCAGCTTCTTCTTAAGCCTCTGCTCATCACCGCGTGTCTGCAACCTCTGAACACAGCTCCATCACCACTTACCTCTACTGGGCTCAGTCCACTAAAACCTCTTCAGCCGAGCCTCAGGTCAGCCGAACCTCGCTCTGATACCAAATGTAAAATACGGCGATTCAAAAATCTAGACCAGAAAATTTTTCAAGATTTTTCTGATTTGAGTCTAGGGTTTCCGGCCCTACGAGAGAAGCCCAGGGGTTGTTGGGTAAATTCTAAATTACGAGAGAGTAAATAATTTAATCATAAAAGTTATTTGAGGTTAAATTATAATAAATGGAGGGTTAAACGGTTAAAACCTTTAACCCAAGGGTCGAGGGTGAATTTGAGAAAAGTGAGGGTCTTTTCTGCAAAAGACCCCCCCTCTTTATTATAGCTGCTCGTGCCCTAGCCGCAACAAAAACCACAGCCGACCCCTCTTCTCCTCCGCTCGCGAAGCCGCAGCCACCACCGATCGACTTCTTCCCTTCCTCCCCTTCCCGCGTGCCCTAGCGCAGGCGTGCCACCCTCCCTCGGTTTTTCATCTCCTCGTCCGCGAGCCCTGATTGAAGCCGGAGCATCGCAGGTGACCAACTGAGGTCAGGATTGGGGGGGGGGTGGCCGGAGGAGAGGTATTTCACCTGAGGCGATGTGTTGCCAGATTTGGATCTGAACGGGGTGATCTCACCGACAAAGTGCAGGTAAGGGTTCCTCTAACGGTTTTGATTTGGAGGGACCAAATGGAACTCGAAGTTGTGAATTCTAGCTGATATGCGTGTGATGGCAGATTTGAGCCGGGATTAGGAATTGGTACCGGCCTTCTTTTCCACAATTTCTGCTCCAAGCCACGGGGCAGTTCTGTTGTGGAGCTGTGGAAGATACTACCGTGAGCTTCTTAAGGTAAGCTTCTTGTTCAGATTTGGTTTCCTGCCCTATGTTTCTGCCGTGAATTGATGATGGGTTTTGTGTGAATTCATAGAGAGGAGTTGGGGCTTCTACACAGATTGTTATGTTGCAATCATATGAGTTCTTGATGATTTGATTTCGGGTTTGATTTAGAGTAGATTAGCTTGTTTACCTTGAGTGGACGATCTGGATTGTAGCTTGAACGGATCATTCTTTCTGGGTTTACTTGTTTTTATGTTCATCATGTTCGAATTGATGATGGGTTACATGCCGAGATGGATTTGGATTGGAATGGGTTGCTGAGTTGTCAGTGGATTGAAACATATGTGGATGGAGTTGTCTCAGTGGGATTGATACTGATTTTATCTCTGATAATGCATATGTATATTTGTAGATGGATTTCTAGTTTTGTTGGGATCAATCTATTACAACTCGTTGAGTTTTGATCACTGATGAGGTTCTGTTATTATTGGTAATATTCGGTTGTTTACTCTATGGTTTTAGATCTACTTTTCTTTTTGAGTGGATCATTGGATTAAGGATTGAGGTTTGATTCCGTATCAGTTTCATGGGGATTATACTAGTTGAAATATGATTTGTTGTTCTTTTGGGACTGTTGATTTGTCTTGGTGGTTCTGTAGAATTCCAACTAGTACTGATTGCTTGATCAATTTCATCTTGGATCTATAAAGCAAATCAGATTTAGACTTCTTGGATTTTGACTAGATTTGTGTACTAGTGTTGTTTTTGAAGTGTTAGATTTTATTTCCAAATGGTAATGGAAATGGATTAGGTCTGGATTGATTAGTTGTTATCCATGTTTTCTTAAATGTCGTGAAGTTGGGTGGACTGGCTTAGCGTGTAGTTCACTATAGATTAGGTTTAGTTGAGATGACCACTTGGGTTAATACTTAGACTAAACCTAAACTTGAGCCTAACCACAAACTAATGTGAGCTAATCATTTAATCAGTTGTAATTAAATGAATGAGATAATTAGGTTCGATTCTAGTATGGCTGGTAGTTGGTTTAGCTAATTACTACATTGGTAAATAGCTAAACATATGTTCTATGATACAGGACGTTGATCAGATATGGATACCTGGACTCAAGGGGTTCTCTACGTCCGAGTTTCTTTATTAGAGGCGGGTACCCTTTGACTTATCTTTTAGATATTGTCATATTGCTATGCATTGTCTGTTATAGATAGCAGTAAGTTTATACGCTATCCTGAGTTATTATTATGCCTATTCTGGATAATTGTTAGCTATCCCTGAGTTATTATTCATGTTCTGGATACTGGTTAGCTATCCCTGAGATATTATTCATGTTCTGGATACTTGTTAGCTATCCCTGAGATATTATTCATGTTCTGGATGCTTATTAGTTATCCCTGAGATATTATTCATGTTCTGGATACTTATTAGTTATCCCTGAGTTATTATTCATGACCTGGATACTTGTTAGCTATCCCTGAGATATTATTCATGTTCTGGATACTTAGTAGTTATCCCTGAGTTATTATTCATGACCTGGATACTTGTTAGCTATCCCTGAGATATTATTCATGTTCTGGATGCTTATTAGTTATCCCTGAGATATTATTCATGTTCTGGATACTTATCTATTATCCCTGAGTTATTATTCATGTTCTGGATATTTATTTAGTTATCCCTGAGTTAGTATACCTGTCCTGGATACTTGTTAGTTATCCTTGAGTTATTAGGTCTGTTCTGGATACTTGTTAGTTATCCCTGAGTTATATTGCCTGACCTGGATACTTGTTAGTTATCCCTGAGTCATTATGTCTGTTCTGGATACTTGTTAGTTATCCTTGAGTTATCATATCTGTTCTGGATACTTATTAGTTATCCCTGAGTTACTATACCTGTCCTGGATACTTGTTAGTTATCCTTGAGTTATCATGTCTGATCTGGATACTTGTTAGTTATTCCTGAGTCATTATGTCTATACTGGATACTTGTTAGTTATCTTTGAGTTATCATGTCTATACTGGATACTTGTTAGTTATCCCTTAATTGTTACATCCGTTCTGGATACGTGTTAGTTATCCCTGAGTTATTATGCTGTTAGTTCCATACAGTATCAGGTAGTGTCATATCTAGATGTATGCTTAGAGATCGTGATGTATCTCCTGCCTTTGACCCTGAGGGATCTGTAGTTTTCGGCCAGTATACCTTGTAGGTTAACTGTATTTCCTGTTATAGGAATTCAGACCGAAACCTAGTATACTGAGGACTTGGGAGGGCGGTATGTGTATCTATCATGCACCATCCTTGCATTGTTGCATGCCGGCGATCAGCGACTCCCTTGTGGTTGAGCCTAATCGTTTTCCGGCACATGATAGGCACACACGGCCACTCATGGGTTAGTGGATACCGTAGCGTGTGTGCATTTGCTCTGTATTGCTCCGCTCCACCGCTCATGGGTAGTGGTTTTGGAGCGTGGTAGCAAGCAGGGATCCCTTCTCTTCCCATAGACCAGAGAAGATGAGAGAGATATCTCCCCCATATATATATGGGGCGGAGTGTTCACTCCACCAGCATCCTGTCCACTCGGTCACTCAGGAGCAGTGATAGCAGGGTGCGTACAGTGTCACAGCTCTACCCACTCGGCCGACACAGTATCGCCTGTCTCGGTGACTTGACTGGTGTTAGGGGGTGACCATGACATTGCATCATATGCATACGATGCATTGTGCACTTGATTGTGTTTGCTGCATTTATTTGCTGCACTTGATTGACATGCATATACTGGATACCTGTGTACCTTGGTCTATATGTTATACTTGTTCCATAGGGATTTATTTCACCCTCTGCAGGATAGATGGATTCTGGTATGTATCTTTATTCAGTATCTTCAGTATACCCTTTTCTGCCTATTGTTCATGTGAGGTTGTATCAGCGTAGACTTCTATTGTTATTATAACATACTATGCATATCTACTGGGTATTCGCTGAGTTTATGGACTCACACCGTTGCCATATGTTTTATTTCAGGTTGAGATACTTGGAGTCGCCAGAAGAGCCCAACAGCCAGTCCCTACCCATCGCGACGTCAGAGTTGTGTTTGTTGTACTTGGCGATGTATTTTAGTTCATGTTTTCCTTTAGGACTTTGTATATGTCTTGTGTATTGGTTGTTTCGTCGTAAGTCGGACCGGTCCGCAGTCAGGTATGTTTATTTTGTGTTTTGGTTATGTTATGTCTTTATTTTGAGGCCTGAGGCCAAATTATTAAACTGCGTGTGTGTTTGGATATTATATGTATGTGTAAATTGTCCGCCGGACAGGGGAGGTGCTGTCCGATTTTCTATTGGACCAGCGGCTCCTGGGTCTCGGGGCGTGACAATTTATTTTGGTATCAGAGCCCAGGTTGCGAGATACCTCGGGTATTTGCGGATTTTTTCGGTGTTTCTCTGATACCAATTTATTTTGGTATCAGAGCCTCAGGTTATCGGATACCTTGAGGACTTGTGGAGTTACGGTGTCTACTTGTTTTACGAGTCTTTCCGGATTTGTTCGGAATAGTTTTATCGATGTGGTTGTTTGGGACTTGGCGCGATGGGACTTTTTCTGGCGACAGGTATTTCTTCCGATCTCTTGTATCCCTTATCCTAGTTAGGATGGATAGAAATTCTTACATGTCATTGGATCAGGTTGTTATTCCTGTATAGTTATGTATAGTTAGAGATTTTCTCATATTATGGGACCATGTTATCATTCCTGTATTTAGTATGGTTAGAAATTCTTCCATATTATTGATCATGTGACTATTCCTGTATGTTAAAGTATGGTTGGGAATTCTTTTATGTCATGGGATTATGTGTCCCTTCATGTATATTTAGGTATGGTTAAAATTTCTCTCGGATAAGGTTATTATTCTTATACCCATCTAGTAACTTGGTTAGACTATCCCAGCCTCGTGGGATCTTATATACATACTTGATGGATTGATATATGTAGACTTGGTTTAGTTGGATTGACATGTAGTCAATCTATCTCATTCGTGATCGTTCATGTGGGCGAATAGTAACCTGTTGCGGATGAGATCTTGGAGTGGAGAATGTAAATTCTCTAGTGGCACCGATTGTTGAGTCGGAAAGCCAAGGGCGAGTATGTTGACAACCTATTGGAGGTTAAGGAATTTGATTTTTCCAGACCATACTATATGTAGTATGTGTTTTAGCTATTATTAGCTGAGCGAGAACTGGAGCTGCTTACCGTAGTTGGCTCAATCGGTATAGGATCGACTTATCCTAGTGTAAGGAATTTTAGATATTTGGGTTGCATGTGCCTGGTTAGGTGACCTGGACGGCACGACTAGGGTTTCTGACCTACATGGATGCAGAAGGGTAGCATTAGCTATATGCTATCATCGTTAGTAGAGGATTGATACATCCTATTCGATGAGGACTTTGACCATGGATCATGTGTACCTGTTGATGACCTAGAATGTACGTGTGATGGATGTCTTGAGCTGGTACGGGGAAGTGTGGAGCTATGTGCTTGACACTTGTGAGTTATCGTTGGTACTCGGTTGGATAACCAAGGAGGTAATTTTGAACTTATGATTTGCACTGATGCGAATCACTTACGAGGTTAGACCACCTCTGGGTGGAAGATGTTGAGGATAATTGACAGGGAGCAAAGAATCACATCGTGATTACATTGAGATACTCATCAGAGATAGCGTGTCTGTATGTTATGGAGTGGAAACTCGGAGGTTTCTGAACCTTGAGTGAAGGAATCGGAGAATATTGGGTTACGAGCCGATGGTTGGTCGACTCGTTCATTGTACGTGATTCTATGAGGGGTTTTGACTCATAGATCGAGTGTTCGTGGTTAGATAATCTCGATAGTATATCGGGATGTATGACCCATTATTGGTGTTGATAGGTGGATTGAGATTGACGAATCTCTATGATGTTTTGTGCTGTGAGGATTCTATTAGTAGATATTGTGAGACCTAAGTTTTGATGGATATGTAGTTTTAGGATGAATCATTGGGTGGATAAATGATTTTTCAGTGGTTGATTATTTATGAAGTCTGTTATTGATAGCAGCATATGGTACGACATATTGGCACAATCTCCAAATTATGTGATTTTCTGATGGTCTATTAGAGGATATATATATACAGATATATAATTTGTGATCCTTGAGAGGATATTATCGACTTGTGGATACTTGGGTGATATTCATGGATTTTACGTTTTACGTTTGAGGATAGTAGTATAGACTTGACACTAGTGATCTTAGGATTGAGTGTCATGGATAGGTGTGATTATTGAATGGTTGTTTGAGTGTATCTGGTTATCGGATGATAACCTCTGGATTGATATTTCCAATTTCCTGTAGCAGGGTAACCTTTGGGTATCAGATGAAGTGGTTACTCAGGATGAGTACAAACATAGTTAGCTGCTAGTGTGTGCTGTATGAGAAATGACGAAATTTGGGGACCAAATTTTTATTAGTGGGGAAGAATGTAAAATACGGCGATTCAAAAATCTAGACCAGAAAATTTTTCAAGATTTTTCTGATTTGAGTCTAGGGTTTCCGGCCCTACGAGAGAAGCCCAGGGGTTGTTGGGTAAATTCTAAATTACGAGAGAGTAAATAATTTAATCATAAAAGTTATTTGAGGTTAAATTATAATAAATGGAGGGTTAAACGGTTAAAACCTTTAACCCAAGGGTCGAGGGTGAATTTGAGAAAAGTGAGGGTCTTTTCTGCAAAAGACCCCCCCTCTTTATTATAGCTGCTCGTGCCCTAGCCGCAACAAAAACCGCAGCCGACCCCTCTTCTCCTCCGCTCGCGAAGCCGCAGCCACCACCGATCGACTTCTTCCCTTCCTCCCCTTCCCGCGTGCCCTAGCGCAGGCGTGCCACCCTCCCTCGGTTTTTCTTCTCCTCGTCCGCGAGCCCTGATTGAAGCCGGAGCATCGCAGGTGACCAACTGAGGTCAGGATTGGGGGGGGGGGTGGCCGGAGGAGAGGTATTTCACCTGAGGCGATGTGTTGCCAGATTTGGATCTGAACGGGGTGATCTCACCGACAAAGTGCAGGTAAGGGTTCCTCTAACGGTTTTGATTTGGAGGGACCAAATGGAACTCGAAGTTGTGAATTCTAGCTGATATGCGTGTGATGGCAGATTTGAGCCGGGATTAGGAATTGGTACCGGCCTTCTTTTCCACAATTTCTGCTCCAAGCCACGGGGCAGTTCTGTTGTGGAGCTGTGGAAGATACTACCGTGAGCTTCTTAAGGTAAGCTTCTTGTTCAGATTTGGTTTCCTGCCCTATGTTTCTGCCGTGAATTGATGATGGGTTTTGTGTGAATTCATAGAGAGGAGTTGGGGCTTCTACACAGATTGTTATGTTGCAATCATATGAGTTCTTGATGATTTGATTTCGGGTTTGATTTAGAGTAGATTAGCTTGTTTACCTTGAGTGGACGATCTGGATTGTAGCTTGAACGGATCATTCTTTCTGGGTTTACTTGTTTTTATGTTCATCATGTTCGAATTGATGATGGGTTACATGCCGAGATGGATTTGGATTGGAATGGGTTGCTGAGTTGTCAGTGGATTGAAACATATGTGGATGGAGTTGTCTCAGTGGGATTGATACTGATTTTATCTCTGATAATGCATATGTATATTTGTAGATGGATTTCTAGTTTTGTTGGGATCAATCTATTACAACTCGTTGAGTTTTGATCACTGATGAGGTTCTGTTATTATTGGTAATATTCGGTTGTTTACTCTATGGTTTTAGATCTACTTTTCTTTTTGAGTGGATCATTGGATTAAGGATTGAGGTTTGATTCCGTATCAGTTTCATGGGGATTATACTAGTTGAAATATGATTTGTTGTTCTTTTGGGACTGTTGATTTGTCTTGGTGGTTCTGTAGAATTCCAACTAGTACTGATTGCTTGATCAATTTCATCTTGGATCTATAAAGCAAATCAGATTTAGACTTCTTGGATTTTGACTAGATTTGTGTACTAGTGTTGTTTTTGAAGTGTTAGATTTTATTTCCAAATGGTAATGGAAATGGATTAGGTCTGGATTGATTAGTTGTTATCCATGTTTTCTTAAATGTCGTGAAGTTGGGTGGACTGGCTTAGCGTGTAGTTCACTATAGATTAGGTTTAGTTGAGATGACCACTTGGGTTAATACTTAGACTAAACCTAAACTTGAGCCTAACCACAAACTAATGTGAGCTAATCATTTAATCAGTTGTAATTAAATGAATGAGATAATTAGGTTCGATTCTAGTATGGCTGGTAGTTGGTTTAGCTAATTACTACATTGGTAAATAGCTAAACATATGTTCTATGATACAGGACGTTGATCAGATATGGATACCTGGACTCAAGGGGTTCTCTACGTCCGAGTTTCTTTATTAGAGGCGGGTACCCTTTGACTTATCTTTTAGATATTGTCATATTGCTATGCATTGTCTGTTATAGATAGCAGTAAGTTTATACGCTATCCTGAGTTATTATTATGCCTATTCTGGATAATTGTTAGCTATCCCTGAGTTATTATTCATGTTCTGGATACTGGTTAGCTATCCCTGAGATATTATTCATGTTCTGGATACTTGTTAGCTATCCCTGAGATATTATTCATGTTCTGGATGCTTATTAGTTATCCCTGAGATATTATTCATGTTCTGGATACTTATTAGTTATCCCTGAGTTATTATTCATGACCTGGATACTTGTTAGCTATCCCTGAGATATTATTCATGTTCTGGATACTTAGTAGTTATCCCTGAGTTATTATTCATGACCTGGATACTTGTTAGCTATCCCTGAGATATTATTCATGTTCTGGATGCTTATTAGTTATCCCTGAGATATTATTCATGTTCTGGATACTTATCTATTATCCCTGAGTTATTATTCATGTTCTGGATATTTATTTAGTTATCCCTGAGTTAGTATACCTGTCCTGGATACTTGTTAGTTATCCTTGAGTTATTAGGTCTGTTCTGGATACTTGTTAGTTATCCCTGAGTTATATTGCCTGACCTGGATACTTGTTAGTTATCCCTGAGTCATTATGTCTGTTCTGGATACTTGTTAGTTATCCTTGAGTTATCATATCTGTTCTGGATACTTATTAGTTATCCCTGAGTTACTATACCTGTCCTGGATACTTGTTAGTTATCCTTGAGTTATCATGTCTGATCTGGATACTTGTTAGTTATTCCTGAGTCATTATGTCTATACTGGATACTTGTTAGTTATCTTTGAGTTATCATGTCTATACTGGATACTTGTTAGTTATCCCTTAATTGTTACATCCGTTCTGGATACGTGTTAGTTATCCCTGAGTTATTATGCTGTTAGTTCCATACAGTATCAGGTAGTGTCATATCTAGATGTATGCTTAGAGATCGTGATGTATCTCCTGCCTTTGACCCTGAGGGATCTGTAGTTTTCGGCCAGTATACCTTGTAGGTTAACTGTATTTCCTGTTATAGGAATTCAGACCGAAACCTAGTATACTGAGGACTTGGGAGGGCGGTATGTGTATCTATCATGCACCATCCTTGCATTGTTGCATGCCGGCGATCAGCGACTCCCTTGTGGTTGAGCCTAATCGTTTTCCGGCACATGATAGGCACACACGGCCACTCATGGGTTAGTGGATACCGTAGCGTGTGTGCATTTGCTCTGTATTGCTCCGCTCCACCGCTCATGGGTAGTGGTTTTGGAGCGTGGTAGCAAGCAGGGATCCCTTCTCTTCCCATAGACCAGAGAAGATGAGAGAGATATCTCCCCCATATATATATGGGGCGGAGTGTTCACTCCACCAGCATCCTGTCCACTCGGTCACTCAGGAGCAGTGATAGCAGGGTGCGTACAGTGTCACAGCTCTACCCACTCGGCCGACACAGTATCGCCTGTCTCGGTGACTTGACTGGTGTTAGGGGGTGACCATGACATTGCATCATATGCATACGATGCATTGTGCACTTGATTGTGTTTGCTGCATTTATTTGCTGCACTTGATTGACATGCATATACTGGATACCTGTGTACCTTGGTCTATATGTTATACTTGTTCCATAGGGATTTATTTCACCCTCTGCAGGATAGATGGATTCTGGTATGTATCTTTATTCAGTATCTTCAGTATACCCTTTTCTGCCTATTGTTCATGTGAGGTTGTATCAGCGTAGACTTCTATTGTTATTATAACATACTATGCATATCTACTGGGTATTCGCTGAGTTTATGGACTCACACCGTTGCCATATGTTTTTATTTCAGGTTGAGATACTTGGAGTCGCCAGAAGAGCCCAACAGCCAGTCCCTACCCATCGCGACGTCAGAGTTGTGTTTGTTGTACTTGGCGATGTATTTTAGTTCATGTTCCTTTAGGACTTTGTATATGTCTTGTGTATTGGTTGTTTCGTCGTAAGTCGGACCGGTCCGCAGTCAGGTATGTTTATTTTGTGTTTTGGTTATGTTATGTCTTTATTTTGAGGCCTGAGGCCAAATTATTAAACTGCGTGTGTGTTTGGATATTATATGTATGTGTAAATTGTCCGCCGGACAGGGGAGGTGCTGTCCGATTTTCTATTGGACCAGCGGCTCCTGGGTCTCGGGGCGTGACAATTTATTTTGGTATCAGAGCCCAGGTTGCGAGATACCTCGGGTATTTTGCGGATTTTTCGGTGTTTCTCTGATACCAATTTATTTTGGTATCAGAGCCTCAGGTTATCGGATACCTTGAGGACTTGTGGAGTTACGGTGTCTACTGTTTTACGAGTCTTTCCGGATTTGTTCGGAATAGTTTTTATCGA
>JAGFNQ010010598.1:493588-523194 GCA_024364735.1 Boesenbergia rotunda
AATCCAAACACATGTCCAAATAAAAAACACACATTCAACGATACATGTATGATAAAAAACAAAGTAAGCTATAATTGAACACACCTCAAAAAAAAAACTAATCAGCTAGGTCAGAGGGCAGACAAGGCATAAAAGCTAACATCGCTCGCATATAATCCATGAGCTCTCTATTTTCTTCCCTAAATTTCGGTGCTCTTCTGCTTTCCTCACATCATCAGCGATCGTCCTTGCTACATTAGCGGCCCTCCTCTCATCCTCATTGGCCCTCTTCAGCGCATCAACAACTATCCATTGCTCCATCTCTTGGTTTATTCAGGCCTGGCTTAAGGCACAGGCCATTAAGGCCTGTGCCTAGGGCCCCAATAAGATTAGGGCCCATTATTATTATAAAAAAATTAATAAATTTTAATAATTTTTTTATCTACTGCATGCGAGCACAATTTCCAATGCTACATTATGCATGTAACACGATTTCCGCTGTTGCATGCTGCGATTTCCCCTGCTGCATGCTGCGATTTCCGCTGCATGAGGGGTGAGTATTCGGTTAAAACCGAACCGAACCGAACCGAATAGACCGAAAACCGAATAAACCGAAATTTTTCAACAAAACCGAACCGACCGAATTTCTTAATAAAAACCGAAAAAACCGAACCGATAAAATATCGGTTAATTCGGTTTTTAACCGAATTAACCGATTTAACCGAACTTTTAAAATTTTATTCGATTTTAATTAAAAAATCAAAATTTATTTATTTAATTATATTTTTAAATAAAATAATTAAATTAATATTTTTATTCGGTTTATTCGGTTTAACCGAATTACAAAATTGAAAACGAAAATCGAACCGAATTAACCGAAAACCGAACCGAATTTGGAAAAAAAACGAAAACCGAATTAACCGAACCGAATTCCAAATTCGTTCGGTTCGGTTCGGTTAATTCGGATTTTCCGAATTTTTGCTCACCCCTACATGACATTAATCCAAGCTTTCACGTGTACATGACATTTCCGCTGCAGGCAACCAGCATGGCATTAATTCAAGCTTCCTCAGTTATCACGTGCGTATGGCATTAATCACGCCAAACTCATTCTAAACTCAACAGCAATCACCCACTAATTAATTTATATTAATTATAATTATTATATTACCATAAATTTTTATTCAGGACTGTAATATATTAAGACTGAATCACTTTTTTTCATTCTATTTTATAGCTCAATTTTCTCAAGAGCCAACAAGCATCAATACTGAGTACTTTGTAGTTTTCTTTCCTCATCAATGATTTTCTAAGAAGACATCCTTCTTCTCAGGGCTCAATCCTCCCTCGCTTGATATTCGGTAATATTTTTTCGCTCTTTTCTTCTTCCAATCTTCTTCGATTTTTTTCGCTTTTTTCGCCTGTTAGTGTAGCTTCAGTAGAAAGAAGTTTTTCAAAATTAAAATTAATAAAGTCTTATTTACGTTCAACAATGTATCAAGAAAGATTAAATAATCTAGTAATTTTATCAATTGAAAAAAAATTATTATCAAAACTTGAATATAAAATTTTAATTAATAATTTTGCATCTCAAAAAGTTAGAAAACTAAATTTTATATAAAAATTTATTTTTAAATTAATATGTTATTTTTAGAAAAAAAAATTTAACCCACCATTGTCGGTCCCAAGTCCGAATGAAAAATGGTGAGGGAAAATTTTAATTTTTTAAAAAATTATTAATGATCTAAAAAAATAATTTAGCCTAGGGCCTCATGGAACCTTGAGACGACCCTGGGTTTATTAATTGAATTTGAATGCGAGGTCTTGATTTTCTTGTAATAACCAATGCATCTCACTAGAAGCAGAGGACTGGCACGACCTCTCGAAATCCTCAAGCGATCAAATGCAACTTTGACTTGAGAGCTAAGATCGAGATATGTTATCAGCAAAGAGCAATTGTGACATTAATTGACATATTTTATTATAACATCTTTCTGAAAAATGATGTTCTACTTTCATATTTAACAACCTTGCAGGAGTTGATAATTGGGAATGACTAGAAGGAATGTCTTCTCTCACTTCTCTTTCACTAGACTTTAACATTTCATATAATTGTTGATATTCAAGTGTAGGTATTTCATCTATATTGGAATAATCAACTACATTAATCATATCGTGAACCATTATTGTATTGCAATATTATTAACTTATGATTCAGGTGATGCAACAAATGTGTCAGAAATGAACCAACAGAAGGCCCATTAATTCATATACATAAGGTTCTCCATGATAATACAAGTTATATTAGTTTGATACAAAATCATTTCTACATATATGCACTCTCACAGTATCCTCATCACGGTAGAATGTATTTCTACATTTTCTATGGTTACACAGACACTTTAACTCAACACCATTCATACATTCTGGATGACTCTCAGTAAAGTTCATAAATTGATCAAGTTTAGTAATAAAATCATCTCTGATAAATTTATTGTCTAATTGATTGTACATCCAAGCTTTATTCATATACATTGTTGCCCTAAGAATAAAATTTAAATATTAATCAACACGTATAATTGATTTTTTTCGTATTTTACCGATGAATTAGTAGTAAATGTTAATTAAATATTGTTAATGGTTAAATCTAGTGAGAACATCATGAGCCTAATTAGTGAAAGTATAATGAGCTAAATTAATTCAGATACTAAACAAATCTAAATTACAAGAAATATATATTTTAGATAAGACAAAAATCAAAGTCTACTATCTTTAATTTCCAATAACATATAACACTAACAAAATAATTAATTCTAAAAGATAGTTCATATAATAAACACTTTACATATTCCTATAATAAGCTCTAAATTAACACACTAAAATAACTAAATAATTAGAGCTAATGCACACACTAAACAAATTCTACTATATTAATAAATACAGTGTCGTATAAAATAAAAAATTATACCTGAAGATCAGTAGTCAAAATAAAAAAGATCAAATTATACCTGAAGTTCAGTAAATAAAAAATAAAAAAAGAGCAGCAAATACAGTATCCTACCAAATAAATAAAAAAATTATACTTAAAATAATCACAAATAATCAGAAAAAATTTACACAGGATTTTAACAAAAAAATTAATATTAAATTGTAGAATTTGCAATGTTTAATTACTAATTATCTCAAATTGGATCTAATTAATTGAGGAACAGATTATACATATCTCCTAAAAATCATGATCCTGATAAAAGAAAAAATTATTCTAATCTAAATGTATTATACCTCTGAATAAAATTAACCTAATATATTCTCCTAATCCATTAATTTTATCAAAAATAATATGGGCAACCTAAGTCCGATCATCCTTATTTTAGTAGACTATACATGATCATTCTATGATGTCCAATGTCATTACAACAACATACAAGTAAAAAAAGTAATTCAGATGTGATAAATGCTAACTTTGAACTAGCTGATTTTAAAGAGTTAGAGAAGAAAAGAGAAGCTTATTGAATAGAAAGAAGAAGAACGACAATATGAGACAAACAAAAAAATGAAAATGATAAACTAAACTATACCAGGATTATGGAAGAAAGAAGATGCACAGGGTCGGTCATGGTCAGTTCTGGCCGGCCGCGGCCGCGGCCAGGTTTTGCGCTCCTGCGGCCAGATCTAGCCAGTGGACAATTGCCAAATCTAGTCAGTCGGGCGCTGCCACAAGGAATGACACCAAAGGGGAGGTAGGAAGTGCGACGTACCTTCACCAGTCGAGGAAGGAGGAGGACGTCGGAGCCGGAGGAGGAGATTGAGCGCACGCAAGAATAAATTAGGGCTCAGCTCTGGGCCCTAAATATCCTGAAATTCCCAATGGAATATGGATTTCCGTTAGTAATTACCAACGAAAATCCCTATTCCATCAGGAATATGTCGTAAATCATTTTTGTCTGGAAAATCACAAGGCAAATTTTCGACGGAAATGGACATTCAAACAGGAATAGAATATTTCCAACGGAATTAATACTCCATCGGTATTTATACACCTACATGTGGCCCATCCCTTATTACTGACGGAAACTTTAACTCCATCTGCAATTACCGATGGAATATTAAATCCGTCGGTATTGTTGATTTTTCTTGTAGTGGTTGTTGAATAAGAAAAATCTATGTTATAGTAATTATGAAAGTATAACTGCTACAACTTAAATACTAGACGAATAAGATAAATCCGTGTTATATTAGTTATGATTTCGTAACTATAATATAAATTTTAGTAATTATGATTTCGTAATATGAATATTATTAAACATGTCAAATTGGTTCAAGGTTTAAATTTAAAATCGTATTAAAAAAGCTAAAATCAACCTAACATTGTGTTTAAGGGTATGTGTAATTTTAGACTCACTTTTGATTTAAAAAAATGAAAATAAACCCGCCTTGATGATTAAAAAAAAGGACGCCCCCCTCCCATAAAAAAAACAATGACCATTTGTGGCATACCTGGTGGTTCTAAAATAGGGATGGCAATTTTATCCGAATCCGACGGAGGATCCGACATTCGACCCGAATGGAGGAGGACATGGAGGGACTAATTGAGGTTGTGTATAGTGATGCACCATAGCATTGTTTATATACTGACGACGATGACTCACTTGTGGTTGAGATGGCCGGTCGCTGGCCATATTTCCTATTGTGTCACGCTCAGTTAGGGTTGTGTACAGATAGTTGATTCCCTTGAGGTGTTATGGGTCCCCACAGGTTCTTTTGGGATTTTATAGTCACAGGTATTATTATGACTTTTATGCATAGTCACAAGTATTATGGCTTTTCTACATAGCCACACATTTTTGGCGATTGTATCTTGTCCACCCAACCTATCCAGTATAACGGTAGTTAAAGTGTGTACGGATCAAGTCATTGCATCATGTGCAAACTTGTGTTTGCTGCATTTGTTTGAATATGCATATTATGGGGATTTTTTTATCATGCCCCTGCGTGTTACATTGATTTTCAAATATGTTTATTCATATACAGATGCATTTGATTTTTACTCTATATTCCGGACACTATTTACTGTTATTTTTTTCTGCTTCATTTATCATTTTTATATATCATGCATTTATCTATTCTTATACCCGCAGAGTCCGTTCGGACACACCACCCCTTGCCTCTATATTTTTGTTTTAGGTAGTTGATAGTTGTGTCTCGTGCCGCTAGGAAAGGATCCATCTGCCAGCCTCTCGCTTGAGTATTTTAGTTGTTTTCATACTTTTTAAGTAATCTTGTCCTATTTGTGTCATTTTAGTTTATTTTTCATTACGGATTGTAATTTATATTCTATGGATTTGGTATTGTGAGTAGTTTTATTTAGAGTTGGATTTACGATGTTGATGATTTTTATTTCTTCATTATTAGCTGCGTGGTTATAGTATATCAGTATTTATTTCTGTTATTTCTAGCCGTGTTGGTTGTATATAATTTTGTGTGGAGATATATATATATAAGTTTCAAATTGTCCGTCATACAAGAGAATTGTTGCCTGTTTTTCGAGCAAGCAAGAGCCTCTAGGGGCGTGACATCTAAACAGGTTCAATTGGATTCATTTAAGATCTTATGAATTTCTAAGATTACAAGAGCTTCAACGGTGCCCTCCATTGTTTATTTCGGCCCCTCCAGAGGTAATACAATGTTATGCTAACTTTCAGCTAGAATGTGATCCTAGTCTCAGGGAAATTAGGTCCATATTGGGCCTGATCTGAATTAGATCAAGTTTATAGTAGTGTCGATTCAGATCCTCCGGGCTTGATCTAATTCAGATTAGACCCAACGTGAATTTGATTTCCCATATATTTGTGGGATCGGTGGCATCGATAGAGAGGGGTTGAATATCGACTTGTAACTTTTTGTCATCTTTGAGTCGTTCATTCGGTCAACTTCGTAACAGAGTCGTTAGTAGCACAGTGAATGTCACGCCCCCAGAGGCACATGCTTCCTCGAAAATCGGGCAGCATCTCCCCTGTACGGCGGACAATATGGGGCAAATATACATCATATCTCCACCAAAATAGCTCAGCCACATGCGGCTGGCATCACATCAATAGGAAATAAACACAACCACGCAGTTTATATTGAAACAAAGTAAATGGATGGCTTAGCCATCTTAAACATAAAAGAATGTCTGCATACTAGTAATAACGACAAAATCCAAACCGATACTCGACAAGGAAACTAACTGCGAAACAAATCAAATACTAAACCAAACCAAAACGACCGACACGGTGGAACCGAGGGACTGGGGGCTGACAACTGGATCATCTCCTGGCTCCAAGCAATACCACTACCTGTTATCTGAAAACAACAAAAATGAAAGCAGGGGTGGTGAGTCCGGGCGGACTCTGCGGGTATATGACTAGACAAATAAGCATGACATAATAAGGATAAACAGAGTAGAGAACTCAACAGTGTACAGTCCATAAGAATTATTGAATTTACCTATCATGCATAACACATATCAATCGACATGGTATAAAGTCCGAATAACGACTAAGCAGGTATAACAACTCCATAACAATAATATCGAGAAATACATGCATGTCAAACATGTGCAATAATCATAGCTCATATAAGTGCATCAAACACAAGCAAATGCATAAAAGAAATACGTATGCACATGATGCAATGACATGTGTCACCCCTGACGCCAGTC
This sequence comes from Boesenbergia rotunda, assembly GCA_024364735.1. Classification (NCBI taxonomy): domain Eukaryota; kingdom Viridiplantae; phylum Streptophyta; class Magnoliopsida; order Zingiberales; family Zingiberaceae; genus Boesenbergia; species Boesenbergia rotunda. The sequence continues at coordinate 500,271 of JAGFNQ010010598.1, forward strand.
AAGCCGTCAACACATCCCATCTGTGTGACCGAGTGGGTAGGGCTGTGACAACTGTACCACTCCAACAACAATAATAATATCACATATAACAATAAATACCACATAAGGCGTGGTTGAGTGGACAGGATGCTGGGGAGCACACACTCCAGACCCCGGTACATTGGGGGAGCTATCAACAGCTACAATATATATCCCTCGAAAAACAACAACGGTGAGGGTGAGCTACCAACAGCTCATCCCTCTAAAATAACGGTGAGGGTGTCACTGTCTGGCATGACAGGACAAACACTCGCACTCTAACCACTACCATGACATCATGTGGTTGAGTGAATCGAGCAACAATATGACTAACGACGACTTAACCAAATGTAAGCCAACAGTCGTTAGTATGCAATGTGCAAGTATGGTGCATGATATACGATGCACGAACAACCGGAAAAATAACGATGCAATAAAATCCAACGAGTATACGATGCATCAATACAACCAATCCAGAAATCGCAATCCAACGATTATGCACCTACACTACTAGGTAGGGTATTTCTAATGCCAAATAAACCTATCTGTGTTTAATGGACTTCTAAGTGCTCGCGTACAAACGGCACTTTACAGAATAGAAAACCAATAGAGGACTGTACGGATACAAACTCGGAATACTCGAAGATCAACGAAGAATAAGTCTCAACGGCGATGTTTAAATAACGACAAAGAACAAGGTCAAGCAACCTATAAGACATAAACTAGCCATGCTTTAAGGTAAAAGAACTACTCGAGTACAAAGGAGAAATACCCGCCTTTTAATTGTAGAACGTGACCGAACAATCTCTTCACGATCAACCGAACGAGTCCAAATCAAGGTCCTGAATTAAAGGATAATGTTTAAGCTATCGCAACAAAGAAATATTAGCAACAACTTACTACGAACATAAATAAATCCTGCTAAGTATTGATCACTAATAAATATTAATTAGCAGTTATTTCCCTTTTAAGCCCAAATCAATTCTAAATCAAAAAAGAAGCTCACGCATGATCCTTCAAACCAACTAAATCTTCTGCCCCTAATCCCCAACTCACAACCCAATTATAAGTACTTGATAAATGGAGAATTTGGAAGTATCACACAGTCACAATGCAAAGTATTACACAGTCACAATGCAAATCTACTTCCTTCATTACAGGAATAATACACTTACACTCCCGAATCGAATCCGCAAATCAGAATCAAAACCCTGTATCTAAAAACCCAAAAGTATATACGATCTACAATCTGCAATCCCTAAACCCATAGGAAATCCAAAAAATAGGATCAACTCCGAATCTACGGCAACTCTATCGAACAGAACCAACAAATATTAGAATTTCCATTACAATTTCAAAACAAAACCTAACTTTGTCATCCTTACCCGAATTGGTGGCAGACGCTTCGTGTCGGCTGATGAAGTCGACGGCATCGGCAAGGTGGAATCAGGAAGACAAGGCGTCGGCTTGTGACCTCCTGCTCGTGCTTGCCGTAGAAGTCGAAGAGGAAGAAGAGAGGAGGAACTCACGATGAAGGGTCTGAGGACTCCCTTCGCGCGCAGAAATCAACCCGGCTAGGGCTTCGCGCGAGGACGACGGCTGGTTGGCGACTCGCGTGAGGCGCCGGCGCTCTACTCATGCGCACCGGAGAAGAAGAAGGAGAAGGAGAGAAGTAGAGGGCGCGGGGCGGCGGTCGGCGTCGCTAGGGCTGCGGCGTCGGGCAAAAAGGGAACGGCGGAAACTGAATTGGAGGAGGTAGTTTTTAGGGCTTTATAAGATTTTTGACATTTTGCAAATAAGCCCCACTATTTGAAAAATTACAATCATGCCCCTAACTTTCGAAATTTTCAGTATTTAACAGTGAAATAATAGATAAAGTGAAAACACACAACACAAACAAGCGGGATTTTTACTTGGTTCTCAATCCCCCATGGTCAGTACGTCTAAGGCCTAATTACGGGTTGCGTCCATCCACTAGTGGTCTCCTTTTTAAAATTTTTTTGGAGGCGGAGAAACTCGTCTTATAGTTTTTGGTACAAGCATAAATAATATAAAGAATTATAACTTGTAAGTAAATGCAAACCAAAAAACGATGACGATCCCGACCAATCTGGAAGTCCGAAGCGTCGCACACTTCCTCCTGGAGCCTCGTTGGTCGCAGAGCTTCGTCTTAGTACTTTTGCTTCGCAGGGAATGAGTAATCAGATGGAAAAATTGAAGATTTGAAGTAAGGGGGTGAAACCCCTTATATAGTAAGCATCCGGGTGCCCGAGAGACCATAGGAGCACCCCAAATGTGATCTGATCTGATCCGTATCGGTGAACTCAGCGGGAGGATAAAACAGTCTCTTGGGCGCCCGGGTCATGGGGGCGCCCCCATGCCCATAGGGGCGCCTCACCATGATGGCGCCTGGGATGATGGGGGCGCCCGGGAGCTCCTTTTTCGGGCCTTGTTTGTTTACGTTTACTCTCCAATCTTGCCTCCAGCTCTAGGTTCCTACAAGACAAGCAAACATAAGACAAACAAACAATCAAAGCCTAGATTCTGTAAGTTTGATTGACAGCTAGAGCTGTTTGGCTTTGACTTTGGATTTTAAATGAAATCCTAGGTCGAACCGATGCCTACTATTCCCTTTTCCGGGAAACGCGTCCTCACCTTCTCCACTCTGAAGAAGTTTCCTTTTTCCAACCGAGACCTCCGGTTGGACTTTTGCTCGGCCTCCGAGACTCCCAGATCATGAGACATTCATATCTCGGCCTGTCTTTGCTTCTGTCTGTAGTCCTCGCTCAGCTAAGTCTTCTGCCCGATCCTCGAACAGGACTTCATTCCTAATTCCTAGAATCAGGACTTCGGTGTCCGATCCTTGGCCAGGTCTTCATGTCCAATTCCACGAACCAGGACTTTATGCCCAACCCTCAGCCATTTAAACGTTTTGAAATCACTCTTATGATACAGACATATAGGAGCGATTTAAAACTAGTCTTATACCTAAAGGGTTTTAGAGTGGTTTCAACCATTTAAAACTAGTCTTATACCTAAAGGGTTTTAGAGTGGTTTCAACCGCTCCAGAATTTATAGTTACAGTAGCGGTTTGAAATTGTTATTATATGTACAACATATGATACTCGTTTTAAACTGTACTTAAAAAGAATAATATAAATGATTTTTCTAAGTTTTATCAATGATTATGAAAATAACATCTATAGGATATAGGAGTGATAACATGAGCGACAACAAGAGAAACGGGTTTTCAAATATGTTATAAAAATAAAGGAATCCGTTCAATGTTTTTTTAGTGCATCGAATGGGTTTTTGACCGTTTACATCAGTCTATTATTAGTAAATTAACAGTTGATTGAACATTTAAAAAAAAAATCAGGCATAATGAAAATGTACTGTGTAAATTTTAGAATGGGATGTTAGAGTTTGGTGATCAAATTCAGTGATCTGGGCTAAAAAGATCGCGGTGCGACATAAAAGAGAATAAATTGACCAAGTCAAATATTATTAGATATTTTCTTAGTAATCTGTTAATTGACAGTTTCTTAATGAATCTGTTAATTAACCGTTTTCTTATTAAATTTATTATTAGATATTTTTCTTATTAATATATTATATTAATTAACGACTTTTTATAAATATGTCAATTAACAGTTTCATTATTAATTTTTCATTTGACTAAGTATCTTAAGGTCTCTATAAATTATGTATCTCATGGATAAGTTTTTTCAATCAAGAAAATTATTTTGTTACCTCTTCTTTTTTTCTCTCTACCTTGTTTTCTCTCTATCTTTTTTTTTCTCTACTTCTCTTTATTTTATGAGAGCCGTCGACTTCTTCCTCTGCCCGTAATTTTTTCCGTTAAGGATTTTTCATATAAATTTTATGTGTATTCTCTATTGTTCTTATTGTAATTTTTTTTTTTTTGTGCTAATCTCGTTTTTATGTGAAATGAGTAATATGGAAATCTGATGACGCGATTCATCGTACTGTTTATAAAGTTAAATACCGGTTGTAGGTAGTCGCTGAGAAATCATTAAATAACGGCTCCTTATTGAACAATTCCATTGGTGATTCCTTCCCCCTGCAATTAGTCGAGCGCTTGCTTTAATGGCCGCCGCCTTCATCCTCGCCTCCGCCTTGTCGGCGATCGCCGGCGTCGGCGGTTTGGTCCTCGCGATCCAACTGTGCGTAGTTCGCAGGGCCATGCGGCGAGGCTTCCTTGGTTTCGGCTCCGCCTTCGGCCAGCTGCCGCCGGAGCTGCTGGATGAGCTCCCCTGTTTCGAGCTCAAGCAGGAGTCGGACGACGAGTGCGCAGTGTGCTTGGAGAAGTTCCAAGCAGGCGACCGCTGTCGGCGGCTTCCGGCGTGCGCGCATGCCTTCCACGCGCGGTGCGTGGACTCATGGCTGCGCCGGAGCTCCCGCTGCCCGACGTGCAGGACGTCCGTCACCGGAGACACGAGGTAGACGGCTGAGAAGCTCCGTCTGCCAAGGAAGATTTATGTGTTGAATGAAATCTAAAACTAGAGAAGAAATCTAGACGCTCAAGAACAGAAAGTCAGAATTTCATCTCTGTTTTTTTCCTATCTTTAATTTGTTCACTTGAAATTTGTATTTGTGTGTTGAACTTGGATTTAATTCAAAAAAGTTTTCTTGAGATCTTATTGATATTGAACTGAATTATCAAGCCGACACCAATCTGTTTGATGTTGACTTATTGAGAGGTCATTCCGGTGATAAGAACTAGAGATTAACCACTACGTATTATAAAAGATGAAAAGCTAAGCTTGTAGGCTTGTGTTAATTTTGCTGGATTGAAAAATATATACATTTCAAATCAGTTGACTAACTGATTAGTACACTACTTATTACTACAACAGACAGTTGTCCTCGTTTTTTCATGGCAAAATTAATGATACAGCTAACCAATTTCTTTGTCTCTTATATATAAGTTAAGCTTGTAGGCTTGTGTTAATTTTGCTTATACATTTCAAATTAGTTGACTAACTGATTAGTTTAAATCATTTTAATTGACTAAATTTCAAGTCAACTAATTACTTAAACTAAAAAAAATATTTTTATTTATAGATAGAATGTCAACAATCAGCTACTTAGTTACTGGACTTTGAGTTTATTTGTAGATTTTGACTCAAAATATATATTTCTTGATTGAATCCATTTGTTGAAGTTCTTCCACGTCTACCGAATATATAGCTGATCAATATTGACCTATTCCTACTTCTTGATTTTTCAAAGTATATATATAATTTCAATCTATTTAGACTTTTTCAACCTACACATATAATTCCTTATAAAATTCGACACCTTCACACTTAAAAATATATTAAAGTAATATCTCACTTTTTTTCTTTTTTTTTAAACACATGTCAAAATCACTTAATAACTTGGCCAAACTCAATAACTTAAAATATGTTTGTACCAAAATACTATTTGGGATTCGATTCCGGGGTTGCTACCGGGAGGATGCAAACTGATATGATTTCGTCGAGGTTAATATTGAACATTATCTCTGTAAAATAATATTGCTCCGCTACATGTGTTCACAGATAATAGCAATTCATTTCCCAAGATACAACAACGATGTCTCGAAATAGTAACACTATAAATTTCGAGACCAGCGAACCTTCAAGTATGCTTTTTGGACGCTAGATGCACAAGATGGGATGAATGCTAATAACCTTGATGATTGAATGAATGAATTCATTATCTAGGGAACTCTATTTATAGAAGGAAAGAGGTGAGATACCCTTTGGTGAGTGAGTGTGACTTTAGTTTAGGATTGATCTTGGTCGTTTGATTTGTAGGGTTTAACCCTTCTAACATCCCTTTGTTCTCATCCATCAGATCTGGATAGTTCTAACCCTTCAGATCTCCCTTAGATCTCAGCCGCCAAATTTGATCTAACGCTTCAGATCAAGTCTCATTACCAACGGTCATATCGTAGCTCTTCGCGATCAACGCTCCAGATCGAGATACTTGCGATCCAACACTCATCTTCGATCCAACGATTGCCATTCGTTTGGCCAATCAGCAGTCCAGTCATCTCTCTCCTCCTACCTGAGTACCATGTAGGCACTGCCACGTCACATGACACGTCACCTGGAACATAAATTTAAGCTCCTCAATGCTCCTCGCGACGATGCGTACGTGCAAAGTGCAAAATGCAAAGTGCAAAATACGCTAACAAAGCGCCCATTGCACGAGTGCGCGCGTGGCAGGTGGCGGGCTTGCACGTGCGAGCACCTACTCGCCTGTGAGACGAGGCCACTGTGTTTTTCTTTTTTAACTCCATTAAGACATAAACACATATAAGGAAGTAAACAACTTCGGAAATTACATCTGCTCGACCCATATCTTTCATATCGAAATTGTTGGTCAACATTCTCTTTGTACTCATGATTATCTTATGATTACTGCTCATTATAAGCATGCATGTCGTTTACGTATAATAGACAATTATATGACCTGTTTTGACATAAATGCATTTGTCACATTTATTTATTTTGAATTCATTTGACAGCATTACCATGTCAAATTTTTCGTGTCCTTGTTTAGGCGTTTGTCTAAATCCGTATAATGACATAACAAATCGATACACCTTTTCCTCTTTTCCTGGAGCTACGAACCCCTCGAGTTGCTCCATATAAATTTCTTCTTCCAACTCACCATTTAAGAATACAGTCTTAACATCCATTTGATGTATTTCAAGGTCATACAGTGTTGCGATGACTATCAGCGCCCGTATGGACGAAATCCTTGTTACAGGTGAGTAGGTATCGAAGTAGTCAAGGTCTTCCTTTTGCTTGAACCCTTTGGCTACAAGTTTGACCTTATACTTGTCAATCGATCCATCAGTTTTATACTTGCATTTTAGTATCCACTAACAACATAATAGTTTAGTATTAGTAGGGAGATCCACTAATTCCCAAGTATAATTATTAATGATGGACTCGATTTCATTATTGACAACCTCTTGCCATAATGGGGCGTCAGGACTAGAGAGAGCTTCACTTAATGTTCTTAGGTCCATTTCCGACATAAAAGTAATGAAGTCTAGCCTGAACGATTTCTCAACTTTAGCCCGTTTGCTCCGACGTGGCTCTGAGCTTTGATCGTCAATAGTCCTTTTTCGACAACTAAGTTCAAGAACGTCTTGTTCGTTAGAACTTCCGTTATAATCACTTTGAACGTTTCCTTTCTTATTTGGGAATACGTTTTCAAAGAATATTGCATTGTGAGATTTTATGGTTGTTCCCACATGAATATCAGGAATATTTGACTTATGAACTATGAAACGATATACGCTACTATTATGGGCATATCCCACAAATATCGCATCGAACGTTTTAAGTCTGATCCTTACTTGCTTTGGTTTGGGTACTTCGACGTTTGCCAAGCACCCCCACAATTCTAAGTATTTGTACGAAGGCTCACGACCTTTCCATAGTTCATATGGCATTTTATCATTTTTCTTGTGAGGGATTTTATTAAGAATGTGATTTGCTGATAATATAGCTTCCCCCCCACAAATTCTAGGGTAACCCTGAATTTATCAACAAGACATTCATCATTTCCTTTAGTGTCCGATTTTTACGTTCGACAAGACCATTTGATTGAGGTGAGTTTGGCACCATTGTCTGATGAATAATGTCAGATTCTAAACAAAACTCATCAAACGGTGCATCATATTCTCCACCTTTATCACTACGAATTATTTTAATTCGTTTATCAAGTTGATTCTCAACTACTGTTTTATAGGTTCTGAAAGTCTCTAAGATTTCATCTTTACTTCTTAAAAGAAAGACATAACAGAACCTCGTGCAGTCATCGATTAAAGTAATAAAATACTTTTTACCTCCTCTAGTTTGCACAAACTTTAAGTCACATAGATCATTATATATCAATTCTAGAGGAGTCGTTGACCTTTCAACCGAATGAAAAGGTAGTCTCGTCATCTTAGCTTCCACACACACATCACATTTGTGTGTTTCATCATCATTGACATTTGATAATAAATTTAATTTGATGAGACGTTTTAGAGTATTATTATTAACATGTCTAAGTCGATCATGCCATAAATTAAAACACTCATCAACGTAGCTGGAAGCTTTTATTTTATTACCATCAAATTCACGATGTACAATCATTACAACCATTTTAAGCTGACTCTGTTCTAAATATCCCTTACCTATGAAGATATCATTCTTCATAAATACAAAGTTGTTTGACTGGAGCACTAGTCTAAAGCCAGCCTTGACATGTGCCATTCCAGAAACTAGGTTCTTTCTGATATAGGGAACGTGTAGCACATCAATGAGTGTTAGCTCCTTCCCAGATGCCATATTTAGGATAATTTTCTTGAGTCCGACAATCTGCGATGTAGTGGAATTGCCCATATAGAGCATTCTTCCATTTATCGGCGTATACTTGGAGAACATCGTCTTATCAGAATAGATGTGACGGGTTGCTCCAGTATCTATCCACCACTACTTCGGGTTGTCCATCATCGTGTTGGCTTCAAACACGACTGTAGTGAGATCCAGTTCCGATAAATCGGTGAGTCTGTCATTAGAAGTTGTGACATGGTTCGCAACGTCCTTCTAACACTTGGTTGGTTTCTTCGAGCGTCTACAATCTTTGAATAAGTGTCCTGGCTTTCTGCAGTTGCAACACGAACCCTTGAATTTCTTGCCTTGAGCTTTTTTCTTGAATTGCTTTGGCTTCTTGGCTCGACTCAACCATGTTGGACATCTCGTCGATAGAGTGCTTCGTTCCTCTAGAGTCGGATAACATTCGATTATCCTCCTCTATTCGTAGCCTCAGGATCAGGTCTTCAAGTCACATCTCCTTTTGCTTGTGTTTGAGGTAATTTTTAAAATCCTTCTATGACTGAGAGAGTTTCTCGATTATCGCAACTACTTTGAATAACTCGTTCAGCTTCATGCCTTTGGTATCCAGTTCATGCAGTATCAGTTGCATGTCTTAGACTTGAGACGTTACGCTCTTGGAATCCACTATCTTGAAATCTAAAAATCGGCCAACGATGAATTTCTTCAATCTGGCATTTTTTATTTTGTATTTCTTTTCTAGTGATTCCCACAAAAATTTTGCCGTTTCCATAGGACTATACACGTTATACAACATATCGTCTAATGCGTTGAGAACGTAATTATGGCACAGAAAATCTCCATGCGACCATGCATCATATGCAGCCTTGCTGTTGGCATCGCCTTCCTTAGTAGTTGGTGGGTCTTCATGCAAAAATCGTACGAGGTTTAACGTTGTCAGATATAACAACATCTTCTGTTGCCATCGTTTGAAGTTGGCTCCTTTGAATTTCTCCGGCTTCTCTCCGTGCAGAACGACGGTCGGAACGTCATTGATCAATGTCATATCAGTTTGCACAATATCGTTTTACGATTGTTTGGGATTCGATTCCGGTGTTGCTGCCGGGAGGATGCAAACTGATATGATTTCGTCGAAGCTAGGGGACTCTATTTATACAAGGGAAGAGGTGAGGTAGTCTTTGTTGAATGAGTGTGACCTTTGATTTAGGATTCATCTTGGTCGTTCAATCTAGAGGGTTGTAACCCTACAGATAGCCCTTGGATCTCATCCATCAAATCTGGATTATTGTAACCCTTCAGATTTCCCTTAGATCTCAGTCATCATATTTGATCTGACGCTTCAGATCAAGTCTAATTACCAACGGTCAGATCGCAGCTCTTCGCGATCAATACTCCTCGCGACGATGTGTACGCGCAAAGTGCGCCAACAAAGCACGCGTGCGCGGGTGGCGGGCTCGCAGGTACAAGCACCTGCTTGTCTATGAGAAGTGACCACCTGTATTTTTCTTTTTTAAAATCAATTAACATAGGAACATAAATAAGGAAGCAAACAGCTTCGGAAATTTCAGATGTGGGACTAATCTCCATCTTCTTCCTTTTATGCCAATTTTGGACTAAACTTTAAACAATTAATTTCTCATTCACCCGTAATCGATTTTGAGCAAATTAATAGTCTAGATTCATCTACGCGAAACGTAGATTTCGTTTTTGATATCAATTCTAACTTTCATCGATTGATGACACTTTGATTTTCCTTTATGAAATCGTATTTGGTCTTTTTAAGACCCAAATATCCAACTAATACTTCGCATTGTTGGTACAATTAATTTCTGGTCACTCGGATTGGATTTTATATTTGATCAATATATTAATTTTGTAAATTTTGACACAAAATATATATTTCTTGAATGAATACATTTATTGATGTTCTTCCGCCTATAGAATAGCTAATCAATATTAACCTATTTGTACTTCTTAATTTTTCAAAGTATATAATTCCTTATTAAATTTCTATACGTTCACGCTTATAAATATATTAAGAAATATCTCACTTCTTTTTTTTAACACACATATCAAAATCATTTAATAACTTGACCAAACTCAATGACCTTAATATGTTCGCACCAAATTACTTCACATTGCTGATACAATTAATTTCTGATCAAGGTTGATCTCGAATTGACTAGATTTAAGTTTTATGTTTAGTCAATATATTAGTTGGTTAAGTAAGAGTCAAGTAGGTGATGGTTAATTGAAAATTTGATCAAGTTGAAAAGTCCAAGTGAATTATGATTAATACTGGATATTTGATGATCGAAAGTTTAACAAAGAGTTGACTAGTGGAAAGTCCAACTGTCCAAGTGGGGTATGAGTGACTAGACACATGGTCGGAAGTCTAACATAGAGTTGGCATGAGACAGAAAGTACAAGTGGATCATAGTTAATCAGATACTTGGTAATCGGAAGTCCAATATGAAGTTGGCACGAGACTAAAAATCCAAGTGGATCATGGTTGATCGGACACTTGGTGATTAAAATCCAATAAAGAGTTGACAAGTTGAAAGTTTAAGTGAGTCATAGGTGACCAGACACTTGGCGGTAGGAAGTTCAACATGGAGTTGGTATAAGATGGAAAGTCTAAATGAGTTATGGTTGACTAGACACTTGATGATAGAAAGTCCAAAAAGGTAAAACAAACTAGAAGTTTACCATGAATGAAGTCCAGGTCAAAGGCGATTGTATGCTAGGTACGTAAAATCTCAATAGGTCAAGAGTGAGGTCAATTGGATATCAGCAAGACAAGAATTCAGCTTGAAAGGTTGAAATAAGATGGGTAGTCGATTGCTAGGTAGTAGCAATCGACTGCTTAACTTTAAATCTCAGATTCGATGTCAAGAGATTCGGGCTAATAGAAATGGGTTTGGGGTGCTCGATAACATTGAGAGATGTTTGACGGTGATCGTTGGTCAGCAAGAAGGTGATGAATTGCCCCTGAAAATAAAAATTCAAATTTTTTGTTTATTTTTAAACAAAGATATTAATTAGATAAATAACATAAAAAATTGAGCAAACTGTAAAGAAAAAGACAACCAGATTTTACTTGGTTTGCAACCAGAGAGGTTGCTAATCCAATACGGAATGTGGCTCGATTCTCCTGAATAAAACTCCTTCGGGCGGAGAAGCTTCTTACACATGGAAAGCTCAGAAAAAGAAAGAAAAACTACACAGAATTCATTTTCTAATGCTTGAATTGAATGAGTGAATTGAAACTGAGCTTTAGGGGCCTATTTATAGCCCCGGACAAACTTATCCATTTGCTGACGTGGCAGTACTAGCGCATCCGAGTGCTCTAGGGTGCCTGACACGTGACCTGAGAGTTATCCGCAGCGCAACGATCGCAAACGGCTAGCTTTGTTGATAAAATAGCCTCTCGGGCGCCTATATGTACAGGGGCGCCTGAGTGCTCGAGCGCATAGTGCTTGAGCGCCCGAGACTGGTTTAGGTCAGTAGCTGCTGACCAGTCTCCAGCATGATTTCTGGTCTTGTTGGATAATTTCTGGTCAACCGGAGTTAGGCTCACCTGAATTTGACTCCGGTCTTTCGCCCCTCGAGCGTCCTTCCTCTCAGCTTCTCATCCCTCGGATGTCGCATGTATCCTTCTCGCTCCACCGGCGTACTCTTCCACGTAGCTCCGAGTCCCACGGATGCACCGAGCTCGTCGGCTCTCTTTTCGTGCTATCCTTCTCGACCGCTGCATTTTCTGCTCGACTTCCTGCGCTCCTAAGTTCCTGTACACTTAGACACAGGGATTGAAAACACCATGACTTAACTTGACTCGGTTGTCACATCAAAATCAACCTGGGGTACTTACAATGTTGAGTCACTCAAACTGCTCAAGCAAGATGTTGGCCAAGTTAGAACTTAAGAACCCACTCGAACTTAGGAGTTAGTGTTCGGTCGAGTTGTCACTCAGGAACACACCTGAGCTTGGGACTCAAGCTCGGGACATGACAACCGATGGCTACCTATTTAGGCTTGGATTGGATTGCACATATGATGCTACCAATTGAACGCTTGGTGATAGCAATCAATTCGAACGAACAAAACGCTCCCAAATTGGTTGGCTAGTCTGATTGGTAGATAGCAATCAATTACTGTATCTCAGCTAGGAGTGTAAACAAATCGAACATCTTTACTAACTTTTCGAGCCGACTCAAAAAATATATGATTCAAATTGGAACTGAACTTAAACATGTTCAATATTTTTTTCAAATCGAATTCGAATCCATAATATTTTATACGATTGTTCATGAGACGGCCACAAGGCGGACTCAAATAAAACTTTAATTATTTTTTTAATTTTTTAATTTAAATATATTCAAATTAAGGTTTGAATAATTCAAAATAAACTAAATTTATGTCATTTCGAATTATAATTCGATTCTGCTAGAATCTAAATTTGAACAATTCAAATTGAACTCGAGCTCAAATTTTATTTCGAATCAAGCTCGAGCCAATATTATTTATATGTTTTAGCTTCGAATTGAATTTCAATATCACATATGTTTCTTAGAACTTGAACTCAAATATCAATATTTTTATATTATTCTGCTCGATTTGATTTATTTACGCTCTTAGTCTCAACAATCGATTGGTTGTGGTCGAGCTGCATGGAAAGAGTCATTCTATAACCGTCAACGGTCAAATTCTTTATGATAATTGATTGATGAAAGTTAGCAATCAATTGAGAGGCAAAAATCAACCCAAACAACAATTCGATAAAGGTGGGGTTCGAGATGATTCCAACAAGCCTCTTGAAAGTTTAGAGATAAAGTGTTGTTGTATTTCTCATGGTCAAGAGGCAATCCAACAATAAAGCAAAAAAAATTTAATTTGTAAAGTGTTTTACTTTTATTTGTATTTCTTTTTTAAGTTAATCACATAATTAAAATATAATTATCAAGAATAAAATAAAATTTAATATTATTTAGTTCAATAATGTTATAATCTAATTTAATATTATTGTATTATCTTAAGTTGAATCAATAAACAAATATAATTAATTTTTAATTTTTAAAATAAAAATTGTTGGGAAAAAATTTCGGTGTGGACTCTCCGTTCCTTTTTGGAAAACCAAAATATTAATCTAGTTCAAAACTGAAAAGTGCAAATTTGGAAACCTTTCTGTACAGTATAGCTCTCCGCGAATTAATTGATGCCGATCTAGTTCAAAACACGATTCGGTGTGGTCTCCATCGCCCGTCTGAAAAGTTTTTGAATAATCATCTTAGGAGGAAACGAATCAAGTAAACACGATTTGTCTTGTGATTGTATTTTCTTTTATTATGTATTTTGTTTGGGCTACGTACGTGTTAAACTTTTATAGACAAGTACAAAATCGAGACGAAATAATTTTACCCTTCAAGTTCATATATGCCCAGCGTCGCAGGTAAGTTGGGACCCAAAAACCTTGGGATCATGGTACAGCAAAAAAAAATGATTAATTATCATCATAAATATTCACGATTTAATTCCTAAATATAATATATTTTATAAAAATTTTCTCCAAATAAGACACGAATTCTGAGATGTTAGACTTTTGAACCGCTCACGGTGAACACTTTTCGATTTATCATGGTGACCAATAGAAAATTTCTATGAAATCGAATCGATTATTCGAAATTCGACGTTACTCAACCTCATTAATTGTTATTTTTAAATTATGATCAAGGGTGCGGTCGTACCCTCGAAATTTGAAAAAAAAAATACACTAGGAAAAAAATATAAAAGAATTAATTATAAATTTTTAAAAAATGATTTTTTTTTACCAAAATCTAATTAAAATCAATTCTTTCCTGGCGGACTTCCTCTCTTAATTGCTCTCGTATTCTTTCCCTAATTCTAATTTAACCATCAAAATCCTCCCGCATATATCGTTGCCAATCAGGCTACTATCACCGTACACTATTATTGTCAACGCCGTCATTGTTTGCTACCAACGATGAGCGCCGCTATCGTCGCTTTATCGATGCTCCATAGTAAATATTTTTTTGATTGAGATGAAATTTTTTTACTAATCTCATTATGAATTTAAGTGATGGGAAAACATAGTGTTAAATTTTTAGATATTGATATTTTTATTAGCTAGTCAGATATGTCAGTATTTATATATATTAAGGTATTCCGTACATGTTATATGAAAGTGAATATTTTTTTTTAAATAGGTAAATATTTATAAACGCTTCATAAGATTGTAACCTCCCTCCACAAGAGCAAAATACAATTAAAATTTGGAGCCAGCTATCACAACATGCAAGGTAGTCTCCAACAATCTGGCCACCATGTCTTGCACACGGACATACAACATTATCTCCTTCCCTCCACCAATTACATTTCTCCCTCTATGAGGTGAGACTTTGTAAACATCATAGTCAATCACGTGTACATGCAAACACCATGCCCACCACAATTCAACACCAATTACACGTTCATGCATCACTCACACCCACATCTACAACTAATCAACCAATTACATGGATCAATCACACCACACCAATTACATGGACCAATCACAATCACATGCAAACACACATGGATGAGTTTTCCTCAAGTGCACAACACCAATCTTGACAAAACACAAACATTCATCTTCAACTTGTAGCTCCACAAGAACGTGCAGCCCCACACGGTCAAAGATAGCGCACACTCAAGAATCCACAAATCGGTATACATAGATTTGAATTTTCCGAAGCATCCAATTAACATCTGGAGTAGTCCCATCAAAGCGGCAACGATTTCGTGCTTCCCATAAAACATAAATCATGCTTGAGATGCCGAGATGTCGCGTCTTCATTTTCAGTTTATTTCCCTTGTAATGCCGCCCTAGCACTTGAAGGAGTTCTTCCATCGTTCGGGCATCATGTTTGAACTCTAGCCATAACTTCACTTTGTTCCATAGCGCATGGGTGATAGAGCATTCAAAGAACAAGTGTCTATTTGTTTCCTCATATCCATTGCATAGCACACAAGTCTTATCCGGAACATATGATATTCTATCCATTGTACGAAGTTTCCCATGGACTACTAGCCATAAAATGAATCTATGCTTTGGCAAGATCTCCGGTCTCCAAACTACCGGTGCCCAAGTCACAATCGTTCTTCTAGGCTTGAAGAATTCATATGCATTAGCCGTCCCATTTCTCTCCATTGTAAACCAAGATATCAATTCCATATTGGCCGAACCTTGTCCATGACAACCTTGTAAAATTTTGTTACAGATGCTCACAAGGCGTTTAATGAGGGGAGAGTCCGAAGGCTTGACATTCCGACTCCAAAAATCGGCACCCTTGATATAATGTTGATGAACTCATCGCACCCACAATGAATCATTCTTGGATTGAATATTCCATAATGTCTTGCATAATAGCGCTTCATTCCATGCATGAAGATCACGAATTTCATAACCTCCATCTTGCTTAGATAGGCAAAGGGTGGCCCAAGAGATTGGATGGTGTTTGGAAGACCAAACAAACATTCGACATATACTCTTAATCTTCTCAATAATACCACCGGGGATGGGAAGCATAGAGAGCCAATAACATACTACTCCTTGAAGGACCGATCTAACAAATTCCAAGCGACCCGCATAGGAAAGGGTGTGTTTCGGCCAAGCTATGATCTTCTTTGTGATTGCATCAAGTAGGAGGCCATAATTCGCAATTCGCAACTTTTCCGCCGCAAGTGGGACTCCCAAGTACCGAAATGGAAAAGAGCCCTCTTGGAACCCCAGAATATTGAGTAATCGGCGCTTTGTTCTGTCATCAACTCCTGCCATGTACATGTGGGACTTCAATGGATTAGCCTTCAATCCCGCCTTATTACCAAAAAATTCCTGACAATCCGCTAACACCTTGGTAGAGGCTTCATCCGGCCGCGCAAATAGCAATAAATTATATGAAAGTGAATATTAATTTCATTAATAGTGGTTATGATTCGTTCGCCTTTAACGTCCTCGCCAATCCGTCCAAGGGTCAACACGGAGAAGGTAAATCAAGGGGGCTACTAGCCCGGATGTTGTGCTTAATGCGTGGGGAGGGCAGATACACTGACTTTGCCAGAATTTGGTCCCTAGATCTCATAGTGGCAACACTCACGCACAAATCATCAGTCCATCCCAGAAGGATGGATCAATTTCATTAATTATTGCATCAATAGATTCATTGTATAATTGACTATAAGATAATCCGTAATTAGCGACAGAATTTATTTTTTGTCACTAATTAACAATTAAAATAAATTACGTTCACTAATTTAATGATAAAAATTAAATTCTATCATGAATTCCATCATTATATTTATTTAACATGTTTAATTAGTGACCGAAATTTATTCCAATTAAATTAAGTTTTCATTGCTAATTGATTTTTTAATTAGAGTTTTCATTATTAATTTTTTCTTCTAACTCTCTAAAATCTTCTTTTTTGATTCTATCCGATTGACTCCTCTTTGATCTCTAGCACTCTTCTCTCCTCTCCAATCTCCAGTACCAGTATACATCCCGTCGATATACTTGATCCTCTCCCCTTCCTTCTTCTCTCTTAGCGACAGCTTACGGCGGCCTTGCAATGAGATCGCAAGGTCGGGCGCAACCTCAACAGTGTGCCCTTAGACTTGGCCGGCTTGAATTCACCCCCTTCTAATTGAAAATCCTGACTATGCCGCTGGAATATGTCCTAACACATGACTTTCTAACTTTGAAAATATGAGTTTGTTGAGTTGGCGAGAGATTTACTCATATAAATCTAACTCCTTATGTAAATTTGGTTAGTCATTCATTATGTTCAAATCTAATCAACCAAATAGAATTGAATTTAAAAGTAAAACTTTTACAATATCGCTATCTTTCAAAATAAGTATAACTAATTTAACCATGAAACTCAATAATAATGTGACGTTTAGTTGACTCGAATATTTGTGACTCGGATGTTTAAGAGAATAGAATGGAACAGTTGGTAGCGGAGGGGTATTATCGAAAACATATGCGCCTTTGGACTATAGTGTACCCCTTTTGGAAATTCTAAAAAAAAACTCAATTTTGAGACGAAATAATAATGTACTCTTTGAGAATTCTACAATTTTGTATGTCGTATGGTTAAAACACCTATTATATGTGTATATATACCTATATAAGAGATTATTAATTTGGTCTGATTTGAATAAATTTACATTTCATCATCTTGATTTCGATTGAAGTATCAAATTAAGCTTTTCAGATTAATTATTTTAAAATACTATTTTAATTAAATTACTGTATTATATTTTTTCACATATATTTTAAGAAAATTTTCCTAAACTCCCTATCGTCAAACTCAACTTTCTCTTAATCCCTCCTTCAGAAAAAATTTATTCTCACTTCTTGCATTCCCTTTCAACTCCTTACCAATTTATCTAATTGTCCTATTTTTTATAGGTACAAAAAAAATTTAACAAGAGGTATGATTCTCCTAAAATCAGTAAATTTAAACTAGAATCTAATATATTTACTATCAAATTAAGCATAATTTTTTTTTTAGTTTATCGTGAATGGACATACATCCTCATTATTTTTATAAGTAAAAAAATCTAAAAAATAAATATAATTTCTTCTAAATTCAATACTATTAAAATATAATCGAGTATATTTTTTTATCTAATTGAACATAATTTTTTTCAATAGATTCGGAACTCATACCAATCAATTTTCTTAGACTAAATCAATTACATGATTTTTATTAAATAGTGTTAAATTTAAGATAAATTATATTTTATTTTAGATATTTTTTATCTTAAAAATAAAGATAATTTGGTACATCAAAATGTATTAGGGAATTAAAGTAAAGAAAAATTTATATATAAAGAATGGGAATACTTTTTTTAGATATATAAATATTGAAGACGAAGTTAACTTTGGTCTTTAGAATTTTAAGATAATTTACCGTAGATTCTACAACTATTGATGTATTATGTTTTTAGATGTTACTTGAGAAAGGGGAAGCTGAGCAATTATAGGGGAAGAATAGCAAAAGGAGGCCTGGATTTATAATATTGACAAAATGACGGGAAGGCATAGAGAAAGTAATGACCAGACCAGACACACGTCGACGTTCGCAGCGGAAGAAACGGACGGTCGAAGACCAAGCAACGTGATTGGCTGCTACTAAATCTTCCGAGGCGGGTCCCACAACGATCTCCGCCCTCGTGGCGCACCCCCATCGCTTCATTTCTTCCGCCTCACGCCTCCGCGTCAACGACAGCGGCGCCCCCCAATCCAAAAGATAACGCGGGTCCCGCCGCCGCCCATGTTCTTCCGATCCATCTCAACCGTCCGCTGTGGATATGCTTGCGCGCCTCGTCCGTCAGATTCCCCTCGAAGACAGGGCCGAGTATGGCGGTCTCGTCCGTTTCGGTCGCCGTGTCGGGGCGACAGCCCTCGATCTTGTCATTAATTACGGTTACGCCATCCTCAATGTTCAGGATAAGGGACCTCCAGTTAAATTGTACCCTACTGCTCACCCTTCGGTAGACTGTATTCAAGATGGACCCCGCCCATGAGTAGGATGCAACTTATGTCAGGGACCCACCCCCATTCGATTTGTTTGGCGCCAAGTTGATCCGCTAACAATTTATTAAATCACGTATCTAAATTTTCAAATATACAAATCATGCTGTTGCTTTTTTAAATAACTAAATTACATCTATCCATTTACCTAAACCTAAATAAAAAAAATAAATTAGGAAAAAAAAAACAAGACCTCGAGGTAGCTCGGTACTCGACTTCACGTTAGTCGGTCGGTCACTTGGTTAGACAGTAGCTCAACTGCACTGATAAATGAAATTATATTCGCCGAGTTAAGCGGTCACTTGCTTAATTGATCTACATCATGATCGAGATTAAATTGTATGGACGGATCCCTTTATAAAATTAATTTCGGAAATGAGAAATGAAGAGGTATAGCATGGTCAAGGAGTAGCATCTCTATCTTTGTCTTTTGAAGAGGAGGAAGAAATATATGAACAAAGACGCACGGATGAGGTATGACATATCGAGCGAATCCTAAGGATTAGATTAACAACCTTATCCATCGCATGAATACAATAGACTTTTTGTATGTGGGGGGACTCCTGGCTTTACAAACTTGTGCTTACTGCATCCTGTTTTTAATTACAATTTTGACTGTGCATCCTCTAAAATTTTAATTTTTCAAAATGACCCTTTAAGTTTTAAAATGATTTAGGGGGCGTTTGGTTCAAATTTGTTAATCGAAATGGTAATGGGATTCATTGAGGGGTCAATGGGAATGAGAATCATGATTCCATTGGTAGTGTTTGGTTCAAATCCTGGAATGAAAATTATTATCATTGATGATGTTTGGTTCAGTTTAACTTTAGTAATGGGAATCCATAAAAATTTCAAAGTTACCTAAAATAATAAAATTATTACAAAATAGAGAAAGTGAAATAAAATGAGTTGAGAGATAAATTAGAAAAATATAGAGAGAAATTATGAGAAGTAAGGTAAAAAAAGAAATTAGAAGAAAAAAAGGAGAAAATACAATAATAGAGAAAATAAAGATAAAAAGTAGCTAGAGAGAAAAAATAAGATAAGATAGATGTGATAAAAAATAGAGAGAGAAATCATTAAAAAAATATATAGAGAGAAAAAATGATATAGAAAATGTAGAGAGAGAAAGTGATAGAAGATATAAAGAAAAGTAAAATATAAATATAAATAAATTATGATAAGAGAGGTAGAGAGAGAGAGTAATATTAAATATATAGAGAGAGAAAAATGAGATGAGAGAGGTAGAGAGAGTGTGATATAGAAAATATAGAGAGAGAAAGTAATATAGAAAATATAGAAAAAAAGTAAAAAATAAAGATAGATAATTATAATAAGAGGGGTAGAGAGAGAAAGTGATATTGAAAATATATAGAGAGAAAGTAAGATGACAAGGTAGAGAGAGAAAGTGATATATAAAATGTAGAGAGAGAAAGTGATATATGAAATATAAAGAAAAAAAAGAAAAATAATGATAAATAAATTATGATAAGAGAGGTAGAGAGAGAAAGTGATTATCAAAATATACAGAGAGAGAATGAGATGAGAAAGGTAGAGAGAGAAAGTGATATAGAAAATATAGAGAGAGAAAGTGATATAGAAAATATTAAAAAAAGTGAAAAATTAAGATAGATAAATTATAATAAGAGAGGTAGAGAGAGAAAGTAATATTGAAAATATATAAAGAGAAAATGAGAGGGTAGAGAGAGAAAGTGATATAGAAAATGTAGAGAGAGAAAGTGATATATGAAATATACAGAAAAAATGAAAAATAATGATAAACAAATTATGATAAGAGAGGTAGAGAGAGAAAGTGATTATCAAAATATACAGAGAGAGAATGAGATGAGAAAGGTAGAGAGAGAAAGTGATATGGAAAATATAGAGAGAGAAAGTGATATAGAAAATATAAAAAAGTGAAAAATTAAGATAGATAAATTATAATAAGAGAGATAGAGAGAAAGTAATATTGAAAATATATAAAGAGAAAATGAGATCAGAAAGGTAGAGAGAGAAAATAATAGAAAATGTAGAGAGAGAAAAGAATAAATATGTAGGGAGAAATTTTAAAATATAGAGAGAGAAAGTAAAATGAGATAATATAAAAAGAAATAGTAAAATGAAAAATATAAAATAAAAAAAGGAGTGTTTTGGATATATGAAAAGGAAGGAATAATTGAGGAATTTGATTGATGAGGGGGAAGTAGGGAATGAAAATGAGGGAATGATTCCCTTATTTTCATTTCCATTGACACTTACCAAACAGTGTCAATGGGAATGGTTACCATCCATTCCCATTCCCTAGTCCCTATTACCCTAAACCAAACGCCCCCTTAGAATGTATATATCTTTGTCTTATTATATAAACTGAATATTGGATTATGACACAAATGCATGAGTAGAAGATTAGAGTTGTAGAGATAGGGATGTTAATATCGATGTGTGGACATACAAAAATAAATAAGTTAAAAAATAAAAATATTATAGAGAAAGTTAGAGTTGTATATATTGAGAGAACACTTTAGAAAACGTGTTTAAGATGGTACGAACATGTACTTAGACGACGAATAATTATTCTAGTTAGGAAATGTGAAACTATGACAAATGTTCATATCAAACGAGAAAGAGAAAAATAAAAAAAGATTTGATTTGTCATAATAAAATAAAATAAATTTTATTTAAATATAAATGATGATATAATAAATAATATAGCTTAATCATGCAAAATATTCTATACAATTGATCCCATATAGTGGTATAAAACTTGATTATTGTAGAATTATATATCTTTGTATCATTCAAAAAACTTGATTGTGGCATTTATCTTTGTGTTTAACTGGTTTGATTAAAGACAATTAATTTTATCGACTAAGTTTGATATATTATTCACCAAGAGAAATAATAATATAATGTCGATGTTATTGGATTGCTAACTAAGGTGTACAATATTATAAAACAAGATGGAGAAAATTTTTAACTTCTCATTAAGCGATAAGATAAATGAGTTATGACATGAATTCTTCCCTATGCATTGCAAAATATATGCATAGCAAGTGTAATTACAAGTGGGGCAAGGCGGAGTAGGTTAAATTATCTCTTTAGTTGGTAAAAGTGATTCGCTTGTCTTAAGCACCCTTGTTAATCCGTCCCGGGACTAATTCGGAGAAGGTAAATCACAAAGATTACTAGCCCGGATACTATAACTAGCACATGGAAAAGACGAGCATACTTTATCAGATTTTGATCCCTATATCTCAAAACGGTAACACATATATATTAATCATCAATTCATCCCGTGAGAACAGACGATTAGATTATCTCTTTAGAAATTTAACAACATGGATAATATTTTATATCAAATCACATTTTGTTCATGATGTTATTATTTTTGTCCTATTTATAGTGAATTTAAAATTTATTTCTCGTGTTATTAATATGTGAAATTGATATTAAAATGTTATGGCACGATTTTCATGTTTTCTCACTTTTTGTCAAACCCTATTTTGATCATTCATCTTCATTCTGTATGAAGATATGTGTTCTGTTGCTTAAGTTAGAAGCTTCTTATGTTTTGCTAAAATTAATAATTTTTTATGAAATTAAATAAAAATTAAGTTTTATAATAATAATAACATTATTTTTTTATATGTAAATTTTAATATATATATTATATATAAATCATAAAATATTCTATAACCAATTAAATTTCCATTAATGATAATTAATTGCTTTGCGCTCCAATCTTATCCGATTGTTGTTTGTCAACGATTAATTAATTAAGCACCCAACGGCGTCGTCTTATTAAAATGATTAAATACAAAAATCTATATTATTTTCTTTCTCGTCATAATATTTGTAAATTGATTTTAATTTAAAGGGATTCAATCACTAATTTATTTCTCCAAAGAATGGCATGAAAGGAATTTGCTAAACTCAGAAA
>JAGFNQ010010598.1:529711-646543 GCA_024364735.1 Boesenbergia rotunda
ACCTCTGAATAAAATTAACCTAATATATTCTCCTAATCCATTAATTTTATCAAAAATAATATGGGCAACCTAAGTCCGATCATCCTTATTTTAGTAGACTATACATGATCATTCTATGATGTCCAATGTCATTACAACAACATACAAGTAAAAAAAGTAATTCAGATGTGATAAATGCTAACTTTGAACTAGCTGATTTTAAAGAGTTAGAGAAGAAAAGAGAAGCTTATTGAATAGAAAGGAGAAGAACGACAATATGAGACAAACGAAAAAATGAAAATGATAAACTAAACTATACCAGGATTATGGAAGAAAGAAGATGCACAGGGTCGGTCATGGTCAGTTCTGGCCGGCCGCGGCCGCGGCCAGGTTTTGCACTGCTGCGGCCAGATCTAGCCAGTGGACAATTGCAAAATCTAGTCAGTCGGGCGCTGCCACAAGGAATGACACCAAAGGGGAGGTAGGAAGTGCGACGTACCTTCACCTTCGAGGAAGGAGGAGGACGTCGGAGCCGGAGGAGGAGATTGAGCGCACGCAAGAATAAATTAGGGCTCAGCTCTGGGCCCTAAATATCCTGAAATTCCCAATGGAATATGGATTTCCGTTACTAATTACCAACGAAAATCCCTATTCCATCAGGAATATGTCGTAAATCATTTTTGTCTGGAAAATCACAAGACAAATTTTCGACTGAAATGGGCATTCAATCAGGAATAGAATATTTCCAACGGAATTAATACTCCATCGGTATTTATACACCTACATGTGGCCCGTCCCTTATTACTGACGGAAACTTTAACTCCATCTGCAATTACCGATGGAATATTAAATCCGTCGGTATTGTTGATTTTTCTTGTAGTGGTTGTTGAATAAGAAAAATCTATGTTATAGTAATTATGAAAGTATAACTGCTACAACTTAAATACTAGACGAATAAGATAAATCCGTGTTATATTAGTTATGATTTCGTAACTATAATATAAATTTTAGTAATTAATATTTCGTAATATGAATATTATTAAACATGTCAAATTGGTTCAAGGTTTAAATTTAAAATCGTATTAAAAAAGCTAAAATCAACCTAACATTGTGTTTAAGGGTATGTGTAATTTTAGACTCACTTTTGATTTAAAAAAATGAAAATAAACCCGCCTTGATGATTAAAAAAAAGGACGCCCCCCTCCCAAAAAAAAACAATGACCATTTGTGGCATACCTGGTGGTTCTAAAATAGGGATGCCAATTTTATCCGAATCCGACGGAGGATCCGACATTCGACCCGAATGGAGGAGGACATGGAGGGACTAATTGAAGTTGTGTATAGTGATGCACCATAGCATTGTTTATATACTGACGACGATGACTCACTTGTGGTTGAGATGGCCGGTCGCTGGCCATATTTCCTATTGTGCCACGCTCAGTTAGGGTTGTGTACAGATAGTTGATTCCCTTGAGGTGTTATGGGTCCCCACAGGTTCTTTTGGGATTTTATAGTCACAGGTATTATTATGACTTTTATGCATAGTCACAAGTATTATGGCTTTTCTACATAGCCACACATTTTTGGCGATTGTATCTTGTCCACCCAACCTATCCAGTATAACGGTAGTTAAAGTGTGTATGGATCAAGTCATTGCATCATGTGCAAACTTGTGTTTGCTGCATTTGTTTGAATATGCATATTATGGGGATTTTTTTATCATGCCCCTGCGTGTTACATTGATTTTCAAATATGTTTATTCATATACAGATGCATTTGATTTTTACTCTATATTCCGGATACTATTTACTGTTATTTTTTCTGCTTCATTTATCATTTTTATATATCATGCATTTATCTATTATTATACCCGCAGAGTCCGTTCGGACACACCACCCCTTGCCTCTTTATTTTTGTTTTAGGTAGTTGATAGTTGTGTCTCGTGCCGCTAGGAAAGGATCCATCTGCTAGCCTCTCGCTTGAGTATTTTAGTTGTTTTCATACTTTTTATGTAATCTTGTCCTATTTGTGTCATTTTAGTTTATTTTTCATTACGGATTGTATTTTGTATTCTATGGATTTGGTATTGTGAGTAGTTTTATTTAGAGTTGGATTTACGATGTTGATGATTTTTATTTCTTCATTATTAGCTGCGTGGTTATAGTATATCAGTATTTATTTCTGTTATTTCTAGCCGTGTTGGTTGTATATAATTATGTGTGGAGATGTATATATATAAGTTTCAAATTGTCCGTCATACAAGAGAATTGTTGCCTGTTTTTCGAGCAAGCAAGAGCCTCTGGGGGCGTGACATCTAAACAGGTTCAATTGGATTCATTTAAGATCTTATGAATTTCTAAGATTACAAGAGCTTCAACGGTGACCTCCATTATTTATTTCGGCCCCTCCAGAGGTAATACAATGTTATGCTAACTTTCAGCTAGAATGTGATCCTAGTCTCAGGGAAATTAGGTCCATATTGGGCCTGATCTGAATTAGATCAAGTTCATAGTAGTGTCGATTCAGATCCTCCGGGCTTGATCTAATTCAGATTAAACCCAACGTGAATTTGATTTCCCATATATTTGTGGGATCGGTGGCATCGATAGAGGGGGGTTGAATTAACTTTTTGTCGTCTTTGAGTCGTTCATTCGGTCAACTTCGTAACAGAGTCGTTAGTAGCACAGCGAAATAATAGATAAAGTGAAAACACACAACACACAACACACAACACAAACAAGCGGGATTTTTACTTGGTTTTCAATCGCCCATGGTCAGTACGTCTAAGGCCTAATTACGGGTAGCGTCCATCCACTAGTGGTCTCCTTTTCAAAAATTTTTTGGAGGAGGAGAAACTCGTCTTATAGTTTTTGGTACAAGCATAAATAATATAAAGAATTATAACTTGTAAGTAAATGCAAACCAAAAAACGATGATGATCCCGACCAATCTGGAAGTCCGAAGCGTCGCGCACTTCCTCTTGGAGCCTCGTTGGTCGCAGAGCTTCGTCTTAGTACTTTTGCTTCGCAGGGAATGAGTAATCAGATGGAAAAAATTGAAGATTTGAAGTAAGGGAGTGAAACCCCTTATATAGTAAGCATCCGGGTGCCCGAGAGACCATAGGAGCGCCCCAAATGTGATCCGATCTGATCCGTATCGGTGAACTCAGCGGGAGGATAAAACAGTCTCTTGGGCGCCCGGGTCATGGGGGCGCCCCCATGCCCATAGGGGCGCCTCACCATGATGGCGCCTGGGATGATGGGGGCGCCCGGGAGCTCCTTTTTCGGGCCTTGTTTGTTTACGTTTACTCTCCAATCTTGCCTCCAGCTCTAGGTTCCTACAAGACAAGCAAACATAAGACAAACAAACAATCCTAAGCCTAGATTCTGTAAGTTTGATTGACAGCTAGAGCTGTTTGGCTTTGACTTTGGATTTTAAATGAAATCCTAGGTCGAACCGATGCCTACTATTCCCTTTTCCGGGAAACGCGTCCTCACTTTCTCCACTTTGAAGAAGTTTCCTTTTTCCAACCGAGACCTCCGGTTGGACTTTTGCTCGGCCTCCGAGACTCCCAGATCATGAGACGTTCATATCTCGACCTGTCTCTACTTCTGTCCGTAGTCCTCGCTCAGCTAAGTCTTCTGCCCGATCCTCGAACAGGACTTCATTCCTAATTCCTAGAATCAGGACTTCGGTGTCCGATCCTTGGCCAAGTCTTCATGCCCAATTCCCCGAACCAGGACTTTGTGCCCAACCCTCAGCCATTTAAACGTTCTGAAATCACTCTTATGATACAGACATATAGGAGCGATTTAAAACTAGTCTTATACCTAAAGGGTTTTAGAGTGGTTTCAACCATTTAAAACTAGTCTTATACCTAAAGGGTTTTAGAGTGGTTTCAACCGCTCCAGAATTTATAGTTACAGTAGCGGTTTGAAATTGTTATTATATGTACAACATATGATACTCGTTTTAAATTGTACTTAAAAAGAATAATATAAATGATTTTTCTAAGTTTTATCAATGATTATGAAAATAACATCTATAGGATATAGGAGTGATAACATGAGCGACAACAAGAGAAACGGGTTTTCAAATATGTTATAAAAATAAAGGAATCCGTTCAATGTTTTTTTAGTGCATCGAATGGGTTTTTGACCGTTTACATCAGTCTATTATTGGTAAATTAACAGTTGATTGAACATTTAAAAAAAATCAGGCATAACGAAAATGTACTGTGTAAATTTTAGAATGGGATGTTAGAGTTTGGTGATCAAATTCAGTTTGATCTGGGCTAAAAAGATCGCGGTGCGACATAAAAGAGAATAAATTGACCAAGTCAAATATTATTAGATATTTTCTTAGTAATCTGTTAATTGACAGTTTCTTAATGAATCTGTTAATTAACCGTTTTCTTATTAAATTTATTATTAGATATTTTTCTTATTAATATATCATATTAATTAACGATTTTTTATAAATATGTCAATTAACAGTTTCGTTATTAATTTTTCATTTGACTATCTTAAGGTCTCTATAAATTGTGTATCTCATGGATAAGTTTTTTCAATCAAGAAAATTATTTTGTTACCTCTTCTTTTTTTCTCTCTACCTTGTTTTTTCTCTATCTTTTTTTTTCTCTACTTCTCTTTATTTTATGAGAGCCGTCGACTTCTTCCTCTGCCCGTGGTTTTTTCCATTAAGGATTTTTCATATAAATTTTATGTGTGTTCTCTATTGTTCTTGTTGTAATTTTTGATGTTAATCTCGTTTTCATGTGAAATGAGTAATATGGAAATCTGATGACGCGATTCATCGTACTGTTTATAAAGTTAAATACCGGTTGTAGGTAGTCGCTGAGAAATCATTAAATAACGGCTCGTTATTGAACAAATCCATTGGTGATTCCTTCCCCCCTGCAATTAGTCGAGCGCTTGCTTTAATGGCCGCCGCCTTCATACTCGCCTCCGCCTTGTCCGCGATCGCCGGCGTCGGCGGTTTGGTCCTCGCGATCCAACTGTGCGTAGTTCGCAGGGCCATGCGGCGAGGCTTCCTTGGTTTCGGCTCCGCCTTCGGCCAGCTGCCGCCGGAGCTGCTGGATGAGCTCCCCTGTTTCGAGCTCAAGCAGGAGTTGGACGACGAGTGCGCAGTGTGCTTGGAGAAGTTCCAAGCAGGCGACCGCTGTCGGCGGCTTCCGGCGTGCGCGCATGCCTTCCACGCGCGGTGCGTGGACTCATGGCTGCGCCGGAGCTCCCGCTGCCCGACGTGCCGGACGTCCGTCACCGGAGACACGAGGTAGACGGCTGAGAAGCTCCGTCTGCCAAGGAAGATTTATGTGTTGAATGAAATCTAAAACTAGAGAAGAAATCTAGAGGCTCAAGAACAGAAAGTCAGCATTTCATCTCTGTTTTTTTTTCCTTTCTTTAATTTGTTCACTTGAAATTTGGATTTGTGTGTTGAATTTGGATTTAATTCAAAAAAGTTTTCTTGAGATCTTATTGTTATTGAACTGAATTATCAAACCGACACCAATCTTCTGTTTGATGTTGACTTATTGAGAGGTCATTCCGGTGATAAGAACTAGAGATTAACCACTACGTATTACTACAACAGACAGTTGTTTAATGGCAAAATTAATGATACAGCTAACCAATTTCTTTGTCTAGCTCTTTTATATATATATATATATATATATATATATATATATATATATAAAAGATGAAAAGCTAAGCTTGTAGGCTTGTGTTAATTTTGCTGGATTGAAAAATATATACATTTCAAATTAGTTGACTTACTGATTTGTCCACTACGTATTACTACAACAGACAGTTGTCCTCGTTTTTTCATGGCAAAATTAATGATACAGCTAACCAATTTCTTTGTCTCTTATATATAAGTTAAGCTTGTAGGCTTGTGTTAATTTTGCTTATACATTTCAAATTAGTTGACTAACTGATTAGTTAAATAATTTTAATTGACTAAATTTCAAGTCAACTAATTACTTAAACTAAAAAAAGTATTTTTATTTATAGATAGAATGTCAACAATCAGCTACTAATTAGTTACTGGACTTTGAGTTTATTTGTAGATTTTGACTCAAAATATATATTTCTTGATTGAATCCATTTATTGAAGTTCTTCCACGTCTACCGAATATATAGCTGATCAATATTGACCTATTCCTACTTCTTGATTTTTCAAAGTATATATATAATTTCAATCTATTTAGACTTTTTCAACCTACACATATAATTCCTTATAAAATTCTACACCTTCACACTTAAAAATATATTAAAGTAATATCTCACTTTTTTTCTTTTTTTTTAAACACATGTCAAAATCACTTAATAACTTGGCCAAACTCAATAACTTAAAATATGTTTGTACCAAAATACTATTTGGGATTCGATTCCGGGGTTGCTACCGGGAGGATGCAAACTGATATGATTTCGTCGAGGTTAATATTGAACATTATCTCTGTAAAATAATATTGCTCCGCTACATGTGTTCACGGATAATAGCAATTCATTTCCCAAGATACAACAACGATGTCTCGAAATAGTAACACTATAAATTTCGAGACCAGCGAACCTTCAAGTATGCTTTTTGGACGCTAGATGCACAAGATGGGATGAATGCTAATAACCTTGATGATTGAATGAATGAATTCATTATCTAGGGAACTCTATTTATAGAAGGAAAGAGGTGAGATACCCTTTGGTGAGTGAGTGTGACTTTAGTTTAGGATTGATCTTGGTCGTTTGATTTGTAGGGTTTAACCCTTCTAACATCCCTTTGTTCTCATCCATCAGATCTGGATAGTTCTAACCCTTCAGATCTCCCTTAGATCTCAGCCGCCAAATTTGATCTAACGCTTCAGATCAAGTCTCATTACCAACGGTCAGATCGTAGCTCTTCGCGAACAACGCTCCAGGTCGAGTCACTTACGATCCAACACTCATCTTCGATCCAACGATTGCCATTCGTTTGGCCAATCAGCAGTCCAGTCATCTCTCTCCTCCTACCTGAGTACCATGTAGGCACTGCCACGTCACGTGACATGTCACTTGGAGCATAAATTTAAGCTCCTCAATGCTCCTCGCGACGATGCGTATGTGCAAAGTGCAAAATGCGCTAACAAAGTGCCCATTGCGCGAGTGCGCGCATGGCGGGCTTACACGTGCGAGCACCTGCTCGCCTGTGAGAAGAGACCATTGTGTTTTTATTTTTTCTCCATTAAGACATAAACACATATAAGGAAGCAAACAGCTTCAAAATTACATCAGCTCGACTCATATCTTTCATATCGAAATTGTTGATCAACATTCTCTTTGTACTCATGATTATCTCATGATTACTGCTCATTATAAGCATGTCGTTTACGTAAATTGTCACGACCCCAGAGGCACATGCTTACTCGAAAATCGGGTAGCATCTCCTCTATACGGCGGAAAAGTTGGGACAAATAATACATACACTCTTACCCATATAGCTTAGTCACAAGCGGCTAGCATCACAATATATAGAAAGTAAACACAACCACGCAGTTATTAAATAAGATAACGGGTGGCTCAGCCACCTTAAATATAAAAGAAACAACAACTCAAAGAGAACTCAAATGTCTCTGTAATAAAGACAAAACCAGTCCGATACCTGATAAACAAATAAAATGCGAAACTCATCAAGTGCTGAAAATAAAACAACTAAACCAAATACGAAAACAACTCAACTCCGGGGACCGGCAACTGGATCCTCTGTTGACTCCAAGAAATGCAACTACCTGCTATCTGAAACAAAAAGAGAAAGCAGGGGTGGTGAGTCCGGGCGGACTCAGCGGGTATATGAGTCGACAATAGCATGACATAATAAAAGATATCCAAGTAGAGAATCAACAGGGTACAGTCCATAAGGAATATAAGAATACCTAAACATGCATAACATATATAAAACAACATGTTATAAAATCAAATAACAACTAAGCAGGTATAAAACAACGCGACAACAATAAAACCAACATATATATGCATGTCTACCAAATACAGCAACCATAGCTCATATTAATGCAACAACCACAAGAAAATGCATAATTGCAATATATGCATATGATGCAATGACATGTGTCACCCCTGACGCCAATCAAGCTGCCAATACATCCCATCTGTGTGACCGAATGGGTAGGGTTGTGACAACTGTACACACTCCAAACCCCGATATATAGGGGGAACTATCAACAGCTCTAGTATCCCTCAAAAAACAACGGTGAGGGTGTCACTGCTTACCTACAACTGCAACATGTGTCGCTAACAGGACAGTTGCTCGCACTCTAGCAACTACCACGACAACAAGCGGTTGAGTGAACTGAGCAATTAAATGACTAACGACGACTTAATCATATGGAAGCCCAACAGTCGTTAGTATGCAACGTGCAGATATGGTGTATGCTACAAGATGCACGAACAACCGAAGAAACAACGATGCAATAAAATCCAACAAGTATCAACGATGCATCGATACAACCAACTAGAAATCGAAAACCAACGATTATGCATCTACACTACTAGGTAGGATATTTCTAATGTCAAATAAACCTAATTTGTGTTTAATGGACTTCTAAGTACTCGCGTACAAGCGACACTTTACAAAACAGAATACAATAGGAGACTGTACGGATACGAATTTTGAATACTCGAAGATCAATGAAGAAAGTATCAACGACGATGTTAAAATAACAAAACAACAGGGAATAAGGTCAAGCAGCCTATTAGACATAAAACAGTCATGCTTTAAGGTAAAAGGAACTACATGGGTACAAAGGAGAAGTATCCGCCTTTATTTGTAGAACGTGTTTGAAAGAACCTCCGAGATCAACACACGCAGTAAATCAATGTCCTGTATCAAGGACCAAGTTTAGCTATTTGCAAAATTAATAAATTAGCAAAACTAGCTACTAAACATAATTAGGATCAAATCCTAACTTCAACACTCGTTTAACTAAATCATAAACAACAGGGAGTTCCTTCTTAATCTAAACATCACATTTAGGTCATTAGGTTAAACCCCAAAATCAAACTGGACATTACAGGAATTGTTAATAAGAACATAACATAAACCAAGAGCTACCTCACGGTAGCATTATAGGTTCATAGAGATAAACCAAACTACAATACCTCCAGAGTCTTATATTAAATCATGATCCTGTACTCAGGATTAAGTTATAAACAAATTTACTCACATAACAAACTACATTTAAAATGTATTAGGATAAAACCTAATTACATCGTCCACTTAATTAACCCTTACAGTTAGCAAGTGAACATAATTTGTATGCAACACATCAACTTACAGAAATTAATTACCTCAAAAATTTCCACCATATTCCTATCCTTCGTAAATCCATATACAAACTCTAGTTTCTTAACTTTGATTACTCCAATAATTTCTGTTAATCAAAATCCCATTCCGTGAACAAACAAAACTTAAGGAAGGGATTTTTTTTGTTACCCAAGATTTCCTCCCTTCTCCGGTGGATATACACTGCCCTTAGCAACTCGCATCGACGCTGGAAAAACAAGGCGGCAACATCAAGGGAGAAGACCAGTAGCTTCTTCTTGGCCAGAGGCTGATGATGATTGGCGAGGGATTGGAAGTGGAGGCGGCACCGACGATCAGCGACCACGGCTCGACGATGAGCAGAGGTGATTGACCACTTAAGCACGACGGAGGGAAGCCGACCTCGGCGTGATCACGATGCGGTGATCCAGCGATATGCGAGGGGAAAAGAAGTCGGCACAGAGAGGGAACAGGGGTTCGGGTGAGTTTAGGGCACAGGGCTGAGGGATTTAGGGGTTTTATAACTATTTTTTGGCTTTTTGCGAATAGACCCTTCAAGTTTTTGTATCCCAACAAGGCCCCTAATTTTTAAATCAACCCCTAAAAGGCTAAAAATCAGTATTTAACACTAACTTTTCGAGCCGATTGACTCAAAAAATATATGATTCGAATTCGAACCGAACTTAAACATGTTCAATATTTTTTCAAATCGAATTCGAATCCATAATATTTTGTTCGATTGTTCACGAGACGCCCACAAGGCGGACTCGAATAAAACTTTAATTATTTTTATAATTTTTAATTTAAATATATTCAAATTAAGGTTTGAATAATTCAAAATAAACTTAATTTATGTCATTTCGAATTATAATTCGATTCTACTAGAATCTAAATTTGAACAATTCAAATTGAACTCGAGCTCAAATTTTATTTTGAATCAAGCTCGAGCCAATATTATTTATATGTTTTAGCTTCGAATTGAATTTCAATATCACATATGTTTTTTAGAACTTGAACTCAAATATCGATGTTTTTATATTATTCTACTCGATTCGATTTATTTACGTTCTTAGTCTCAGCAATCGATTGGTGGTGATCAAACTGCATGGAAAGAGTCATTCTGTAGCCATCCACGGTCAAATTCTTTACGATACTTGATTGATGAAAGTTAGCAATCAATTGAGAGGCAAAAATCAACCCAAACAACAATTCTATAAAGGTGGGGTTTGAGATGATTCCAACAAGCCTCTTGAAAGTTTAGAGATAAAGCAAAGTGTCGTTGTATTTCTCATGGTCAAGAGGCAATCCAACAATAAAGCAAAAAAATTTTAATTTGTAAAGTGTTTTACTTTTGTTTGTATTTCTTTTTTAAGTTTGGTTCAAGTTAACCACATAACTAAAATTATCAAAAATGATCAAGAATAAAATAAAATTTAATATTATTTAGTTCAATAATGTTATAATCTAATTTAATATTTATTGTATTATCTTAAGTTGAATCAATAAACAAATATAATTAATTTTTAATTTTTAAAATAAAATTTTTTGATAAAAAATTTCGGTGTGGTCTCCATCTCCGTTCCATTTTGGAAAACCAAAATATTAATCTAGTTCAAAACTGAAAAGTGCAAATTTGGAAAACTTTCTGTACAGCTCTGTGAATTAATTGATGCCAATCTAGTTCAAAACACGATTCGGTGTGGTCTCCATCGCCGTCTGAAAAGTTTTTGAAAAATCATCTTAGGAGGCAACGAATCAAGTAAACACGATTTATCTTGTGATTGTATTTTCTTTTATTATGTATTTTGTTTGGGCTACGTGTTAAACTTTTATAGACAAGTACAAAATCGAGACGAAATTATGCCCAGCGGCGTAGTTAAGTTGGGATCAAGAAATCTCGGAGCCATGGTGGAGTACGAGAATGACTAAATGACATGGAGAGTAAAAATGGAAGATTAAAAAGCATAGTTAATGTTGTGATATGACGTGATATGATATGGTATTTTACATGCACACATTTGATTATCGCTTGGATATCATCGGCGGTCTTCAGCCGCCGCCCCGAATCAAACTATACCATGGGGGGTATGGTGAATCCGAGATCGCTGCATGCAAGGTGTCACATCATTCACTATGCTTTTCACTCTCGCATTTTCACTCTCCCTATCATTTTTCTTATTATCATAGACATTCATTATTCGATCTCTAACTATAATATATTTTATAAGATTTTTTTTTAAATGGGGTATAAACTCTATGACATTGAATTTTTAGATCACCCATGACGAGTACTTTTCGATTTATCTTGATGGTCGATGAAAAATTTTTATGGAACCGAGCCAATCGTCCAAAGTTCAATATTACCACTCATTAATTATTTTTTTAAAATTAGGAAAGGGTGTGGTCGGACCCTCGAAATTTGAAAAAAAAAAATACACCGGAAAAAATATAAAACGTAGGGACTAATCAATTTCATTAATCATTGCATTAATAGATTCATTGTACAATTCACTATAAGATAATTCATAATTAGCGACAGAATTTTTTTTTGTCACTAATTAGCCATCAAAGTAAATTATGATCACTAATTTAACCATAAAAATTAAATTCCACCATCAATTCTATCATTATATTTATTTAACATGTTTAATTGGTGACCAAAACTTATTCCAATTAAATTAAATTTTCGTTGCTAATTAATTTTCTAATTAGAGTTTTCATTATCAATTTTTCTTCCCAACTCCCTAAACTCTTCTTTTCTAATTCCGATCGACCTCTCTATGATCTCTAGCACTATCCTCTCCTCTCCAATCTCCAATACCGATATATATCCCGTCGATATACTCAATCCTCTCTCCTTCTCTCTTCTCTCTTACCGACGGCTTGCTGCGGCCTCGCAGCGAGGTCGCGAGGTCGGGCGCAACCTCAACATTGTGACCTTAGTCTTGGCCGGCTTACATTCACCCTCCTCTCCTCTCCTCTGATTGAAAATCCTGACTATGCCACTCTAATATAATATGTCCAACACATGACTTTCTAAGTTTGAAAATATGAGTTTGTTGAGTTGGCGTGAGATTTACTCATATGAATCTAACTCCTTATGTAAATTTGATTATTCATTCGTTATGTTCAAATCTAATCAACCAAATAGAATTGAATTTAAAAGCAAAGCTTTTTTTACTATATCGCTATCGTTCAAAATAAGTATAAGTGACCATAAACTCAATAATAATGTGACGTTTAGTTGACTCGAATATTTGTGACTCGGATGTTTAAGAGAATATAATGGAACAGTTCTTAGCGGTGGGGTATTATCGAAAACATATAGGCCTTTTGGACTATAGTGCACCTTTTGAAAAATCTTTTAAAAAAAAACTCAATTTTACGATGAAATAATAATATATACTCTTTGAGAATTCTACAATTTTATATGTCTTATGGTTAAAACACCTATTATATGTGTCATTTGAATAAATTTACATTTTATCATCTTGATTTCAAAATTGAACTATCAAATTAAGCTTTTCAGATTAATTAGTTTAAATAATATTTTAATTAAATTATCGTATTATATCTTTTTCACATAGATTTTTGAAAAATCTTCCTAAACTCTCTATCGTCAAACTCAGCTTTCTCCTAATCCCTCCATCAGAAAATATTTATTCTCACTTCTTGCATTCCCTTTTAACTCCTTACCAATTTATCTAATTGTCCTATTTTTTATAGATACAAAAAAAATTCAAAAAGAGATATAATTCTCCTAAAATTAGCAAATTTAAATTAGAATCTTGTATATTTACTATCAAATTAAACACAACTTTTTTTTTGTTTATTGTCAATGAACAAAAATTCTCATTATTTTAATAAGTAAAAAAATCTAAAAAATAAATATAATTTCT
This sequence comes from Boesenbergia rotunda, assembly GCA_024364735.1. Taxonomy (NCBI): domain Eukaryota; kingdom Viridiplantae; phylum Streptophyta; class Magnoliopsida; order Zingiberales; family Zingiberaceae; genus Boesenbergia; species Boesenbergia rotunda. Next base: position 542,920 of record JAGFNQ010010598.1, read on the forward strand.
TCTAAATTCAATATCATTTTAGAGTATTTTTTTATCTGACATAATATTTCAATAGATTCGAGCTCATACCAATCAATTTCTAGACTGAATCAATTGATGATTAATTAAATAATGTAATTAAGATAAATTATATTTATTAGATATTTTTATCTAAAAATATAGATAATTAAAATATATTAGAGAATTAAAATAAGAAAAATTTATATAAAGAATGGGAATACTTTTTTTTAGATATATAAATATTGAAGAAGAAGTTAATTAACTTTGGTCTTTATAATTTTAAGATAATTTACCCTAGATTTTATAACTATTAATTTATTATGTTTTCAGATGTTACTTGAGAAAGGGGAAGCTGAGCAATTATAGGGGAAGAATAGCAAAAGGAGGACTGGATTTATAATATTGACAAAATGACGGGAAGCCATAGAGAAAGTAATGACCAGACCAGACACACGTCGACGTCCGCAGCGGAAGAAATGGACGGTCGAAGACCAACAACGTGATTGGCTGCTACTAAATCTTCCGAGGCGGGTCCCACAACGATCTCCGCCCTCGTGGCGCACCCCCATCGCTTCATTTCTTCCGCCCCACGCCTCCGCGTCAACGACAGCGGCGCCCCCCAATCCAAAAGATAACGCGGGTCCCGCCGCCGCCCATCTTCTTCCGATCCATCTCAACCGTCCGCTGTGGATATGCTTGCGCCCCTCGTCCGTCAGATTGCCCTCGGAGACAGGGCCGAGCATGGCGGTCTCGTCCGTTTCGGTCGCCGTGTCGGGGCGACAGCCCTCGATCTTGTCATTAATTACGGTTACACCATCCTCAATGTTCAGCATAAGGGACCTCCACTTAAACTGTACCCGACGGCTCACCCTTCGGTAGACCGTATTAAAGATGGACCCGCCCATGAGTAGGATGCAACTTATGTCAGGGACCCACCCCCTTCGATTTGTTTGGCCCAAGTTGATCCGCAACAATTTATTAAATCACGTATCTAAATTTCAAATATACAAATCATGCTGTTGTTTTTTAAATAACTAAATTAATCTATCCATTACCTAAACCTAAATAAAAAAATAAATTAAAAAAAAAAAAGAGAGCTCGAGGTAGCTCGGTACTCGACTTCACGTTAGTCGGTCGGTCACTTGGTTAGACAGTAGCTCAACTGCACTGATAAATGAAATTATATTCGCCGAGTTAAGCGGTCATTTGCTTAATTAATCTACATTTATGATCGAGATTAAATTGTATGGATGGATCCCTTTATAAAATTAATTTCGGGAATGGGAAATGAAGAGGTATAGCATGGTCAAGGAGTAGCATCTCTATCTTTGTCTTTTGAAGAGGAGGAAGAAATATATAAACAAAGACGGATGAGGTATGACATATCGAGCGAATCCTAAGGATTAGATTAACAACCTTATCCATCGCATGAATAAAATAGACCTTTTGTATGTGGGGGACTCCTAGCTTTACAACCTTGTGCATAATGCATCCTGTATTTAATTACAATTTTGACTGTGCATCCTCTAAAATTTTAATTTTTCAAAATGACCCTTTAAGTTTTTAAATGATTTAGAATGTATATATCTTTGTCTTATTATATAAACTGAATATTGGATTATGATACAAATGCATGAGTAGAAAATGAGAGTTGTAGAGATGAGGATTTAATATAGATGTATGGACATACAAAAATTAATAAGAAAAAATAAAAATATTATAGAGAAAGTTAGAGTTATATATATTGAGGGAAAATTTTAAAAGATATGTTTAAGATAGTACGAACATGTACTTAGACGACAAATAATTATTCTAGTTAGGAAATGTGAAACTATGATAAATGTTCATATCAAACGAGAAAGAGAAAAATAAAAAAAGATTTGATTTGTAATAATAAAATAAAATAAATTTTATTTAAATATAAATGATGATATAATAAATAATATAGCTTAATCGTGCAAAATATTCTATACAATTGATCCCATATAGTGGGATAAAACTTGATTGTTGTAGAATTAAATATATCTTTGTATTATTCAAGAAATTGATTGTGGCATTTATCTTTGTGTTTAACTTGTTTGATTAAAGACAATTAATTTTATCAACTAAGTATGATATATTATTCACCAAGAGAAATAATAATATAATGTCGATGGTATTGGATTGCTAACTAAGGTGTACAATTATAAACGGTATTCCCGCCCGGCCGCATTAAGGCTTACACGCCTCGCTCATCCGAGTGCATCCGCCCGGCAGTCCTTTACACCCAGGCTTGATATCCAGTCGGGCGTGGCGTCCCTGTGTCCACTCGGGCACTCTCTCGGAATCACCCTGGGGTAAAGACAGAATACACCTGCATCAGCTGCAGATAACAGGATGTCATCACTCGTGTGAACTGACACTCTGATTTACAGAAACCTGTCTTTGTCCTCACATAAGACAAACAGTATACGACCAAGAATGTTGGTTACAAATCGACATAACCATACCATATCCTCTGACCCTGTCAGAAGATCCTGACACAGATCATACTCAAAACGACCTCACCATACCATATCTTCTGATCCTGTCAGAAGATCCTGACACAGGTCATACTCCAATCGACCTCGCCATACCATATCCTCTGACCCTGTCAGAAGATCCTGACACATGTCAGACTTGGTCTTTTTCCCCGGCTATATAAGCCCCTCCCCTCCTCATTCTCAGGTACGCACACGCGCGAAGCCATTCATCTTCAGTGCTCCATTATTTTTCCTGTTCATCGGAGTACTGACTTGACCGTCGGAGTGCCTTGCCGGGACGTCTCCCGGCTAGGTTGCTAACGGTCATCTTCCTCGACAGGTCCACTTCCATCCGGTCGAAGTTTCACCAGGCGGCGTCTGCTTACGTCCAGTCGCAGGACACCCCCCACCCGCTGCCGTTTTACGCGAGGACATCCAGTCAGTCAGCATTCACGTCATCTGGTGCGATGGCTAGACAATAATATGGATGATGTAACAATTATAAAACAAGGTGGAGAAAATTTTTAAGTTCTCATTAAGCGATAAGATAAATGAGTTATGACATGAATTCTTCCCTATGCATTGCAAAATATATGCATAGCAAGTGTAATTACAAGTGGGGCAAGGTGGAGTAGGTTAAATTATCTCTTTAGTTGGTAAAAGTGATTCGCTTGTCTTAAGTACCCTTGTCAATCCGTCCTGGGATTAATACGGAGAATGTAAATTACGAGGACTATTAGCCCGGATGCTATTACTAGTACATGGGAAGAACGAGCATACTTTATCAGATTTTGATCCCTATACCTCAAGACAGTAACACATATATATTAATCATCAGTTCATCCCGTGAGAACAGACGATTAGATTATCTCTTTAGAAATTTAACAGCATGGATAATATTTTATATCAAATCACATTTTGTTTATGATGTTATTATTTTTGTCCTATTTATAGTGAATTTAAAATTTATTTCTCGTGTTATTAATATGTGAAATTGATATTAAAATGTTATGGCACAATTTTCATGTTTTCTCACTCATTGTCAACCCCTATTTTGATCATTCATCTTCATTCTTTATGAAGATATGTGTTTTCTTGCTTAAGTTAGAAGCTTCTTATATTTTGCTAACACCGCCTTTGATTTGATTAATAATTTTTTATGAAATTAAATAAAACATAAGTTTTATAATAATAATAACATTATTTTTCATATGAAAAATTTTAATATATATATATATATAAATCATAAAATATTCTATAACCAATTAAATTTCCATTAATGATAATTAATTGCTTTGCGCTCCAATCTTATCCGATTGTTGTTTGTCAACGATTAATTAATTAAGCACCCAACGGCGTCGTCTTATTAAAATGATTAAATACAAAAATCTATATTATTTTCTTTCTCGTCATAATATTTGTAAATTGATTTTAATTTAAAGGGATCTCAAATAACTAATTTATTTCTCCAAGAATGGCATGAAAGGAAAATTTGCTAAACTCAGAAAGTCATATCCTCGTGGATAATTTCAAATTAATTTAATAAATTTTTAAGGCAATCAACTTTTAATTAATTATTATTATATTTTGATAATTTAATATTTAATTTTTAAATAATTAAAGTGACTAACCTATGGAAATTTTCATTAACTACTCCAGTTGATTCAAATGACTAATATTCTCTGACCTAATTTTTTATGAGAGGAAAAATGCATTACAATATACTATAATTGAGATTCGAATTCAAATCTTTTAATTATCTATTAAATGATCTAACCATTGTATTATTGTCTTAGGACTTAATATTTTTTTTAGTTTTTTAGAAATTGATTTTATTTTATTCTCAATTTTTGAGAAAATATATTATATCCTATAAAATAGATTAAAAAACAAAACAAATATATTTTTTGAAAAATTATATTTTTTCTGAAAATTCATATTTTTTTTAAAGGGTATTTCCCGACAGAATTTTTTTTTTTTTTTCAAAACCTAATCATAGCATTATGGACAAGGCGAATGGCACGTTAGTTAAAAAGCAAAATATTGAAAAGGATGCACTTAGTTTTTATTTTAGACAAAGACATCCTATTTTTAAAAAATTATAAAAAAACTCAACAATTATAATTCTATAATACAAGTTAAACATACAATTATATTAAGATAATCTTCATAAATTTAATTAAAATTCTCAAACTTACCAAATTATAGAAACTATTATAGTAATTATATTATGAATATCATAATAATACTAAAGTGTTGTTTATCAAATTTGAATATTTTTAATTAAATTGATAAAATATATTTTGTTAATTTGATGCAATAATATTTTATATATAATAATTTTAAATAAATTAGATAAAGAATAAAAAAATATTAAATTGATATAATAATATTGAAATGAGAATATTTGTGAGAAGGAAAATATAGTAATTGGATCATTCATTTTCTTTTGTGTAAATTCTTAATTAAATAATTTTTAATGTCACATCAAAACCTTCCTATCTCTAATTTATAAGGGATATGGTCAAGTGTTCCAATTAGGTACCCAACCTTATCCAATCCTAACTTTACTATAATTTAATATATATATAGTTGGGGGTTGGTTTGCAAATTTTCAGAAGTACGAGGGAGTTTTTGAAATATGGCTAGTGGCAGTTGTCGTAAATAATAGCATCTTGACGGACTAAATGAATTAAAAGGAAAGAAATATTAATTGAAATATTTATAAAAAATATTATTAATAATAAAAAAAGTTAAATAACTGGATAAACATTTATTAGAGAGAGAAGAAAGGGGAGGGGGGAAGCATGGCAAGGAGAGCTATAAAATCAATAAAGCCGAGATTTAATGCCGTCCAGTTCGATCCCCTTCTTCGCCGAACATTTCACAACTGGTCTGGCCCTCCGCTTCGTCGCCATCTCGAATCCAGGCAGAGAGCGAGGGGGAAGAAGCGACGCCATCTCTCGAGCTGTTTTTTTTTACTGCGCCGACGAAGTCTTTGTGCGCGTCTAAGCCGCCTTCTTCGGGGCCTTTTGTAAGATCGAGGTTTTCGCTCCGGGTTGCCGCACTTGTAGGTGAGTGCCACTGGATTTTGATTTTCGTTCTGCCGTGGTTAGACTCGGCGATTCTGATGTTAGGATGTTCCTAGCGGGTGGTTCTTGATGGATTTGTTTGCGTTGGAAAGTTTGGATCGAAAGGTTTTGTTTGGGAGATTGCCCTGGTGTTGTTTGGTCTGGGAGATTCTAGATGAGCTTGCCTCTGTCGGTTGAATTTGTTGCTTTTCTAAACAAAAAAAAAAAATTGAATTTTATCTGTCGCCGCGACTGTTTATGCATACGCGAGGAGAGTATTTCTACGAAGATAGGATTTTGTTTCACTTTTTTTTTCCTTGTTGGGTTGTTTGCGGATATTGTTTTTTAGGTCTATCTCTTGTGTCCACATATGGAAAAAAGGAGGTGATTATTTGGAAACGGACGTAATAATTAAGTTGCCTTTGGCGTTTTTTACATTCAGAGACGGCTTTTATTGTGCATTCATGGTTTTTCATTATCTTTTCATGCTTATCTCAGAGACGGTTTCAATTCTTAGCACAGGAAGATTTTTGCTCGGTGCTAGAAAGTTTTGTCTTAGCCGACCCCACCTCTTGCGATAAGGCTTGTTGTCGTTGCTAGAAAGTTTTGTCTGATTAAAACTTATTTCTTAAACTTACAAGACTCGCATCATCTTCACTGAAAAAAGCAATCCAGTATTTATTCCGATGGCCGATTGCAAAGGGCATTGCCATTATGTTTATTAAATGGATGTTCTAAATCTGCGTGGCTGACTTGAATGCAGACTTTTAGATAAACTCTTAATTGGTACACCTGATTATCTCGGTCAGTTTTCTAGGTGGTGTTGTACAAAATTGGAGTTCATGTCACAGCCGAGGCTACCAGATTTGTTATTATAAATTCCCTACTTTCATATGCAATAGTCAGCACATCATCATGGCAGCCATGGTCAGTTAGTAATGGTGATCCCATTTAGCAACAATTTTCTTTTATGTGATCAACACCAATGATTTTCTGACTTCTAGTGTTTCCTTCCGGTGGCGCTTGTGAGGTTTCAATCAGGACGGGGGATGTCTAAATGCCTTCTGTGGGAGGATTGAGGGTGATTAGAAGCAATAAGTTATTGTTTCCCTTGTGTTGCCAAATTGGAAGTTTGCATGCCATGCCCTGAGTTATTTTTGCAAATATGACTTGGTGATAGATTTACTGGTCTTTCAAATTCAGTTATATTTTAGAATTGTCAATGAATTAACTTTTGGAGTTACTGTTTTGCAAATTTGTTGTCAAGTTCTTTAGTGATGGCATTTGTCTTTTGGTGACGCCAAGTGAAAGTTACCAGATCTCATAATGTTAAACTGATCTTTTCTACCATTTGTCCTCTTATTCCTATTTGATTTAAAGATTATGACAACAATAATGGATTGTAATGATGACATTAAGCTTAAAAACAACTATCATTGGCCAAATCACTCTGCATGTTGAAAGGGTATTATTAAGGATTTAAAAAAAAATCCAAACCTCTAAGATTTTCAATTATTTCAACATTCAAAAAATTACATTTTTGGTCAATAAACTATACCAATGAATTCTTACTATATATCCATATAAAAGGAAAAAGTATTTACTAGAATCAGAAAGGCTCAACCTCTGGATCTATCAAAAACACTGATAGATCCTATGATATGTGTTCGAAATGCATCTGTTCTTGGTAGAATTGAAATAGTAATTTGTACAAGGAAGTCTTAGTATAACATCCTATGATATATGTTCTTATATTATATCTCTCTTCCTCCTTGCAACATCCTTGTTTATATAAATTTTAAACTGTCTGTTTGTGATTATGCTTGGTTATTCAAGATTTTTCTTTTCAGCCTTAACAATCACTTAAGCATCATCATATCTTCTGAATTTGGTGTCATCCAGTTCTTTGTTGGTTAGTTCAAGTTGTCTTTTTGCTACATTTTTACTGTTGCAGTTTGTGATATTTTTTAGAACTTTTGATGCCTTTTGATATTAATAATGAATAGAAAACTGATAGTCATATAGAGATTGATGATCTAATTACAATGCATTGACTGCAGCTGTTGAACCTAATCAGTTATCCATTGTGTGTGTGTTTAAAGATATTACCCATTTTGGGGGTCTTAATGATATTCAATAAATAAGTGATGATATAGGGATCTTGTTCCTCCATGCTGGTTCATGCATAAAATATGTAACTTGCTCTTTATTTTATGTATGATATTTCCTCTTCAAGTACAGAAAATCACACTCCACAAACATTCAATAGCTTCCATGCTGTGCTGATTTATGTTTACTCAGTAGCTGATTACACACAATGAAGTTTCTCAAATTCTAGTACCCTTTAGTTTTTCACTTGAATGTTTTCTTCACTCTTCAGTTGTGATATAGTTGGTAAACCTTGCCATTCGAGGAATCTTGCCTATTGTTAATTTTCAGTTAATTTATTATACGTATATTCAACCTTCACATTGAAAATAAAGCATATATTTTTTCTTATTTTATTATCATTATTTAACAAGTGATTATATGCATGCAAAAGTAAGACAAGTTTTAAATTTGACAAAGTGTTCAAATTGCAATGATCACACATACATGTTCTGTTAATAGATGCTCGATAGTAATTCATATATCATATGTTTGATATTTATGAAAACTTTTAACAACTTGTAGATTTTATGCATCCTTTTTGGGTTGAGCCTGCTGAGCGGATTGTTTAATGGTTTTTGATGTGCGTAGTTTGTTTGTTTACAGTTTCAATTCTTGGAATTCCTCCTGTATATGAACTTTGGAAGCTTTTGAGGTGGTACTTGTAATTGAGAGGCCCTTTTGCTGTGGTCATTGAGATTCATAGAGCTTTGCAAAAAAATGTTGTCGAAATCATGTGCCAATCTCTTTGAATTAGGGTCTGATGATGGAATGGAGTTTGATACTATTAAATCACTTTCTAGAGTGATGACGACAGTAGGAATCATAAATAATATAGACGGAGCAACTACTAATGAAGATTCATGTTCCCCTAAAGTATCAATCCAGAACCGCAGAATCATTGTAGCCAACTTCCTTCCACTGAACTCTGTGAAAGATCAAAAAACTGGACAATGGTGCTTCGCATGGGATGATGACTCACTTCTATTTCAGCTTAAAGATGGCTTTTCTTCTGATACTGAAGTACTATATGTAGGAAATCTTAAGGCTGATGTTGACATTAGTGACCAAGAAGAAGTTGCACAGAAGCTTTTGGCAGAATTTAGGTGCATGCCAACATTCCTCCCCCCTGACCTCTTTAAGAGGTACTACCACGGGTTCTGCAAGCAGCAACTTTGGCCTCTTTTCCATTACATGCTTCCTATCTGCCTTCACAAGGGTGACCTCTTTGATCGTTCTCTTTTTCAAGCTTACATTTCTGCAAACAAAAAATTTGCAGATAAGGTTTTGGAGGTAATGAACTCGGACAATGACAGTGTGTGGATCCATGATTATCACCTTATGCTTCTTCCAACATTCTTAAGGAAACGACTAAACCGGGCAAAGATTGGTTTCTTCCTTCATAGCCCATTTCCCTCGTCTGAATTATACCGAACATTACCGGTCAGAGAGGAAATACTCAAGGCACTGCTTAATGCTGATTTAATTGGCTTCCAGACATATGATTATGCAAGACACTTCTTGTCTTGTTGTAGCAGGATGTTGGGACTGAACTATGAGTCAACACGTGGCTATATTGGACTCGAATACTATGGTCGCACTGTGAACATCAAGATTCTCTCGGTAGGTGTTCACATTGGCCGACTTCATTCTATACTGAATCAACCTGAAACAATATCAAAAGTTCAAGAGATCGAGGAAAAGTTCAAGGGGAAGAAATTGTTACTTGGTGTGGATGACATGGATATATTTAAAGGCATTAGCCTCAAGTTGCTAGCATTGGAACTTTTACTGGAGAGGAGTCCCAGTCTTAGAGGAAATGTTGTCCTGGTGCAGATCGTAAATCCTGCTAGAAGCACGGGGAAAGATGTAAAAGGAGCAAACGAGGAAGCGACATCTATTGCTAAAAGGATAAACAATTCATATGGCACTCCAGGCTATGAGCCAGTGGTACTTATTGACCAGTCTATACCTCTGCATGAAAAAATTGCTTTCTATGTGGCAGCTGAATGCTGCATTGTAAATGCAGTGAGGGATGGAATGAACTTAGTTTCTTACGAGTATGTAATTTGTAGGCAGGGAACAGAGAAAATGGATGCGAGTAGAGATATCAGTATTGGCAGTTCCCATGCGAGCACACTCATTGTATCCGAGTTTGTTGGTTGCTCTCCATCACTTAGCGGAGCTTTTAGGGTGAACCCTTGGAGTATAGAGGATGTTTGCGATGCTTTATATCAATCACTGAAATTGGGAGATTCAGAAAAACAGTTGCGCCATGAAAAGCATTATCGCTATGTCAGTTCACATCATGTTTCTTACTGGGCTAGCAGTTTTTCTCAGGATCTGGAGAGAGCATGCAAGGACCACTACAGTCGAAGATGTTGGGCTCTTGGCTTTGGCTTAAATTTCCGGGTTCTTTTCCTTTCACCTAATTTTAGGAAATTGACATTAAGCCATATTTTATCAGCCTACAAAAGCACTTGCAGACGGGCTATATTTTTGGACTATGATGGCACCATTATGTCTGAAGCATCTGTTAACAAAACTCCAAGTGCAGAAACCTTATCTATCCTGAACAGCTTATGCAGTGATCCAAACAATACTGTATTTCTTGTAAGCGGGAGAGGCAGGGAGCCTCTTGGCGATTGGTTTTCTTCATGTGAAAACCTGGGAATTGCTGCTGAACATGGCTATTTCATCAGGTACATAAGCAAAAGCCCTTAAGCTGCTAAGTTTGAAATTTATAATTGTTTGTTCCTGTTACAATTTGGTCTTATTCCAATCATTAGGTGGAGAAAGGATGCCGAGTGGGAATCGAGCTCCGTTCCTGTTGTCTTGGATTGGTTTAAGATAGCTGAACCTGTAATACAGTTGTACACCGAGACTACAGATGGCTCAAGTGTAGAACTCAAGGAGAGTGCAATTGTCTGGCATCATCAATATGCAGATCCTGACTTTGGTTCATGCCAAGCCAAAGAACTACTAGATCATCTTGAAAGTGTTCTTGCAAACGAACCAGCTGTTGTCAAGCGGGGTCAGCATATCGTGGAAGTAAAACCACAGGTGTGTGCTTTAATGTTAGCCATTCAACATCTTGAATGCTATATCCCTTGAGTATTTGAAAAGTTGATAAGAGGAATACAATGTGCAGGGAGTGAGTAAAGGGGTGGTCGTCGAGAAGCTTATCGGGACTCTGATCAAGAGTGGGAAGCCCCCAGATTTCGTGCTGTGCATTGGGGACGACCGATCCGATGAAGATATGTTTGAAAGTATCAATAGCACAGCTTCAAGCAATCAGTTTCCCTCCGTTCCTGAAGTTTTTGCATGCACAGTTGGTCAAAAACCAAGCAAAGCCAAATATTATGTCGAAGATTGCAGCGAAGTGATAAGGTTGTTGCGTGGTATCTCTTCTTTTTCAACTCAAAATCACAGAGACAAGCAATATAGTCAGGTTTCTTTCGAAAAGCTTTGACCATTGAGTGTGGTTATCGGACACATAATTTGTTCTATTCATCTTCGAGACTTTCGACTAATGGAATCTTTGTATCCTAATGGTCTTCGCATGGCAGCTTTAGTCCGTGTTAGTTAACATCAAATTATACAACTTTCTCCCTTGCCAATCCCCATTGCTCACACTCGGACGGTTTCACAACCTTCATGAAGTAAAGGCAATTTGTCACAACTTTTCATAATACATCGATGATGCATATCCCTAATGCCTCTATTGCCACTATTTTCAACAGATTGTGGTGTGTTCAGATTCATTGCTGGCATATAGACCGTAATTTAAGTGAAATATTATCATTAATTGCATTGATTTGTGCATTTGGATTTGTTAGATGTGTTCACTCATCCTATTTTACATTATTTTTACTAGGTGAAATATTATCATCAATTCCTTTACTTTTCGGATTAACATCTGCGATTGATTTAAATTATATAGTTATGAAAATCATTAGCATTTTTAGATAGTTTCCTTCAAATTTACAGTATTAAAGTTAAACAAAAAACCCTAATATCACTTTTTGTAAACTTTCAGCTCATCAACTATTGGTAGTTTGTCCTTGTGTTATATAGTCATATGTTTGTTCTTATCGAAATATTCGTATCTAGTAAATTTCCAATCCATCAACTCCAAACAACTCTAACAATAGTCGAGGAGAATGTTTCAGTGCACTCTTCTTTTTATCCCTACAGGATGGACCTATAGTTAGTGTGTGAGTGTTGTCACCTTGAGGTCTAGGGGTTAAAATTTACAAAATTAGTGTGTCGTTCTTCTCACGCGCTAACACAGCATTGGGTTAGTAATTTTTATGATTTATTTTTTTCGTGTTGTCCTGAGATAGATTGACAGGGTCGTTGGAAGAGCTGAATTATTTTTTGCCACTGAGAGAATGTTTCAATGCATGGACTTTTGCACTAGTGTAATTGAATTAGTCACCCTCACAAGGATGCAAATGGCTACAAATGAGTCCTTTGCTAGTATCAATTGTGTGACATGGGGTGTGTCATGTGTGCTCTGACTTGGCCAAAGGACTCTACCGATCACTAGAAGACAGATGCAAACATAAAAGAATAAAAGAGAGCTCAATCCCCAGAACACATTTTGGCTCAAACAATGGCCACTATAAAGTTTGGCACAAGTGTTACAGCACAATAACATGGGCCAACACAGAGCATTCAACCACTTAAAACCAAATCCCATAAATAAAGATTCATGCCAAAACACTAGACTACGAATTCTCCTAACATGGAGAGTAGTTCTAACTTCTAAGCAGCATGTGCATGAGAAAATGGAGAGTTGTCTCCACTCATCATTCTCTGAAACTCTTGAGTTCTAACCCTTTTGCAGGAACAAGAAAATTTGATAGGTGAAAAGGTAGAAAGTATATTTATTTCATCTTTTTGCTGCATGCATGGAAGGAAGCATGTTTGATGAGTTTTCCATGCAGAGGATTCAGCCATTGAATGTGAGAATAATCTGTAGTAAAATTTGTGCTTGAGAAGAAGATTTGTTACGAGCATCACCAATTCGCTTTGATCTTCTTCCATGGCGAGCTTGTTTCGAGATCAGATGTGTTGGAATAGAGCACCTTCCCTTTATTGTTACTCCGTAACCAGATCTTTGACACGGAGCAGCTCTCCCGCCGGCCGCCGATCACTTCCCTTCCCCTGTTCGCGGAAGAGCAGCAGTTCTTGAAGGCGACGTGGAGCTCCGCGTCGGCCACCACGTACTGGTACGACCCCATCGAGAAGCACCTCCTCGCGTCCAAGCTGAGGCTGCTGCTGCTGCTCTCCCCTTCCTTCAATCTCCGATTCTTCGTCACAATTCTGCCGCTGGAGTCGCCATTGATGGTGCCCTCGCTGTCTCTGTGTCCGCCTCCTAAGTTCCTGAACTTGCCGAGCCTCACCGGGAACGCCTTCTCGGCGGCGGTTTCTTCGACGGCGGATGAGTGGGGAACTCCGGCGGCCTCCTCGTCGTCTTGGGTTTGGTCGTTCAAGTTGAAGGCGATGTGTTCGATGGAAGATCTCTGAGGGAAGAGGGAGCCGCGGCAGAGGGGGCAGGTGGAGTTGGAGAGCAGCCACGTGTCAATGCAGGCGAGGTGGAAGGCGTGTCCGCAGACGGGCAGCAGGCGGAGCTCGTCGCCGGCGGCGGCGTCGAACTTGCAGAGGCAGATAGCGCAGTCGAAAGGTTCCTCCTTGGCCGCCACCAGGTCGGCGTAGAGGAACACCGGGAGCGCGTCGATGAAGGCCTGGTCGAGCCCCGAGTCGTGCTGGTGGAACAGATGCTGCAGCCGTCGATCGGGCACCGACGACTCGCCGCCGCCCCCGTCGTCCTGAGGCGGAGGAGCGCGGCGGCGCTTCCTGAAGACGAACCGAAAGAGGACGTGGACGAGGCCGGAAACAAAGAACGCAACGGCGAGTACAACGATGACGATGAGGAGCGCCCGGCCGATCTTGCCGCCGGATGAGCTGCTCATCGGAGGAATTGCGTCGTGCTTGACTCGGAGATAGATTTAAAGGCCATGGGAGATTGAGGATGAAGACAAAAGAAGATCGAGCAAGAATAATAGATTTTGGTGGTAGATTCGGTGTGATCTGGAGGTTAATTACATCCATCTTATAGTGAATTACATATTGAAACAACGGCAAATCGAAAGACGACCTGAATTCAAAGTCAATGTTATTGTTTCTTACTTGTCATTGAGTGAGGTTCCTGCAAATGCCACGGAAAGTCTTTTGCAGGAGTTAGAGGACAACCGACTCCATCTCAATGATGGAAATATTCCTAATATTTCAACTGAGTTGTGTCTCTAAAACTTTTTCGAAGTGATTTATGTCCCCTATTCTACAAAATATCTCAAATCTAGTTCCACCATCAACTCCTCTGTTATCTGTAAGCAGAATTTTTTTCATGTGAGATAAATGTGACCCAAGTTAAAAACCTCTTGCTCGCAATCCTAATTTCCAAATGTTTGAATTGTTATTCCCGGGGTGAAGATTTCTAGGGCGATGATTCCTCACCGCACACGGACGACAGTGACACCGTGAACACACTCCAATATGTGTCAATTATTTCGATGTTTGAAGCTATAAGAAATTTGCTCATGATTCGATTTCAGCTAAAATCCTTCTTTGCATACAGAAAAAGAAATATACATATGTTGAAACCTTGGATCATCTTCATCCTTGATCAATTTTAAAATGACCGTGACACTTGGATCTACCCTCATCAGCTCTGCACAATAGTTTTAGATCTTACTAAATTGTTGGCTAATAGACTCCTGAACCATTGCAAGAGCTTTCCTCTTAACCAAGTAAGCTCTTTCCTAGAAACATTCAATTGGGCGAAAATCTCATCTTTGAAAGCTATAGTCCCAAATTTGAGTTCGATTTAAAGTTATTGACAAAAGTTTTTCTCAGCCAAGTTGAGCTTGCAATTTTATTATCATTATCCCAAAACCAATCGTTGTGGTTCGATTGAAAAGTCTTTATTTGCCAACAACTATCATGGTCCATTAGCGACACATGAATCACCCAATCACAATTTTCATTTCTACATTTTCCCTGTAACTTCTTATCGACTTTAATGAACCTAATAGACCTTCCTCGTTGATGCAATGACTATCAATAGCAAACTTAGCTTCATCTCTTAAGTTAAAAATCATATCAATCTGCAAGTCAAGTGTTCTCTGCTTCCTTAATGATGTTGAACAAAGGAAATCTCTGGGCTTCCAATCATCATCAGAATCCATATCACTAATCAATTCATTAATATCAATACAATTAGCATCACCTTCTACATCCTGCAAAAATATTGATATACTTAGTCACCATTTAGAATAAAAATTAAAAAATGATTAATCCAATAAAATATATATAATTAACCACCATGTATATGTTGTTTATTACATTACTAAAATAACTTGTGCAAATAATCCATAAACGAGATACGAAAAAAATCAACTTGTATCCAAATAAAACCTCATTTGATTACTCCATATAATAGTCGTTCTATTGTCAGTATTTCGAATTATGATCAACGTGACTATAAACAATTTTATCATCTTCTTCAAACTCATTCCCACTATCATGAAAATCTTAATCGTTCTCATCATCGTCAACATCATCTGATCCACTTCCATGAACATCTTATTCAATTCTAATCTCATCTAATCTACAACCTAGTCGAATTTCTCGATTAACCGTCGTTTGAGTGCGGCGAGAAATCATCACCTTGGGCTTCTTCACCGTTGGGAGTAACAATTCATAGGATTTAGAAATTAGGGTCGCAAGTGGGATCCCATTGCGAGTAGCAGGTTTTTAAGTTTGGTCTAGTCATGTTTATTTCATGTGTGATAAATTATATTACAGATAACAGAAGATTGACAATGGAATAATTTAGATACTTTGTAAAACATGAGGAACATAAATAACTCCGAAAATTTTTAGAGATATAATCGGGACTCGGTTGAAATATTAGAAATATTTTAATGAATTATTTCAGAAGAAAATAGATAAATAATTAAGCATGCCTAATTAAATATTGACTTCTTCTCCTTGTACAAGTCCAGTCCTCCAAGAACCATTTCTTTACTGGGCTTGTTATCCGTTAACAATTCATTAAAATTAACGAATGAGTTATTGGGTTTTTAATCCACATCTAATAACTTAAACTCCTTTAATACACAATGAAAATCATTTATGATATTAATTAACATGTTAACCCTCTAAATGAAGACTTAATCCTTGGGATCTTCGTGCAAGGAAGACTAAACAAAACAAAGCTACGAGTGTTTATTTCAAACAAGTATGAGAGGGAACACAAAAGGGGAAAAGTAACAAAATCTGAGATTTTAGGCATTTTGGAATTTTATTATGTATTATTATTGATAATAAACAATATATTTGGTGCTACTGCTATTGATGATTTTTTTTAATGGGCATAGTTGATAGGTTATACTAAGTGGGCCCAACAGTTAATTGGGCTTCTCCAAAAAAAAGAAAAGGCCCAACAGTTCATTGGGCTTTCCTGACATGAGGAGGAGTGGGGTTTCATTTCATATTGGGAAATTTTAATTTTCATTTTGGATGAATATCTACAAATAAGACCTTAACACCACTTAACCATCGCAAATTTTTTTCAGCAATATTTTTATATTTAAATATTTTTTCATAATTTCTTAATATAATATTTAAAAGTTGTTTATGATAATTTAATGTCGTTAAAGTGTAGAATTACTTCATGCATGTAGGAGAATTAATACAACACGCGAGGAGTTAGTGCTAAAATGATCGCCACCACAGTTGTTGTTCGATGTAACACAAAATAATGTCCCAAACAAAAGAATATCTGTCTCACCAATTTGATCAATATCTTTCTCCTCATTTTGGACATTTGCCAAACTACTTTTTGAAGCCACTTTGGTGCAAATGCATAAATAATAATAAATTCAATGTGTATTTTAAATTGACTGATGAGAGTACTATACACCCATATAATTTATTGTAATGCATCAAGAAGAAAGTATTATTGGATGAGTAGTAGCGATATTTATTGTTTAAACATAACTTACAAGTTTAATTAATTAACCATTACAGATTATAAAGATCTTTAATTACCAGCACAAAGTAAGCAGCTAAATTAATCAACAAGGAGATTGATATATATATAATTTGCAAGTTGGTTCCATAGATTGATTTTCACAATATTTTGTAGATCACTCCCTAACTACTAATTAATATAATTATTAATTAGAAGCCCTCGTGATCATGATCCCGACCTGGTAATTTGGTCATGTTGAGATAATACGAAGGCAAGGAGCTGCTGCTCTCGCCACAGCTCTCCGGCTGCTGCGGCGGCGGCTGTACCTCTTCCATTTCCTCTTCTTCTTGTTCCTCTTTCGCACCCACCAGCGGCCTTTGCATGAGCCCGGCCATCGGTGGGGGCATCTCCATGAAACCTGGCGGCGCCGCGACAGGCGGCAGCTTCGAGAGCAGCGCCTCGAGACTGCTCATCGACGGCGTGATCCTCATCTGCTGCGCCATCAAGTAATGGTCGTACAAGTCCGGCGGCGGAGGGGATGTGGTCCAGTGGGGGCCACAGGCGGCGGCCAGATTGCACCCGTCGATGATGGGGAAGGCGACGGCCGCGGCTGCAGCCGCTGCCGAGGAAGGGTGGGGGAGGAGGACGCCGGGGATGCTCTCGAGGTAGCTAAACTTCTTGCGGAGCAACGCGACGAAGCTCAAGTCCTCCATCGCCTTCATTAATTGCATTCATTAATGAACTTATTAAACTACGTAAGATTAATTAAAAACTAATTAATCAATTAATTAAAATGTCGCCATGCACGCAAAGGTCATTATCTTAATTAATCACCTTGTTGATGGATCCCAATTGCACAACTCCTTCCCTAACTGCAACCAGAGCAATGGTCTGCATGCATGAATCATAACATAAAGTGAAACTAATTAATCTAAATACCCAAAATTAATGAACTTTGATAGACTAATTAACATCCACTAAGAAAGATGACCTTGATGCCCGATTGAAACTGAGCTTCCCAAGTTCTTGGTAGCTGCAAAAAATTATATATATATATATATATATAAAATAAATATTCTCACATATATATATTTTCTTTTTTTTACTAGTTTGACTTAGAGAGAGAAGCAAAGGAAGAAGCACTAACTACATCAGCAGGGTTGTTCCAAGAGGAGAGGAAGTTGGTCTCTTGATCTTGGGGTTCCTTGAACACCCATTTATGGCTGTGATCTGCTGCAACTTTTCCAATAAGGCTGCAAACAAAATAATCTTAATTCATAGACTATATCCATCACTACTGCAACATCAAGTTGCTAAATGTATATGAATTAAGAATAATAAAAAAGTTATATATGTGTGTATATATTTATGACAGCTACCCTTCTCCATAGTTGTAAATCTCATGGGACATCTTGAAGAAGAGCTCAGGTTGGAGGCCTTTACTAGTTTCACATTCTTCATAAGCTGATGAAGTGCCTGCTGCTAATTGATCACAGGTTGTGGAATTAGCAGCAAAATTGCAGAAACCATCCTCCCATGCAAGTATCCTAATAAATTGAGCAAAGAAAAGCTTAATGTATACATATATATATTTAATTTATAGCTGAAATGATATCATATCCAAAATTTAAGATTAAGTGACCAAAGAATGCATGTACCAATTCCTCCTGTTTCCTCTACTTCTGTCATAAACCCCTGGTTGGAGATCCCACCTGCAATTGATTTATTAAACACGACGATCAGCTATATATATAAAATAAGATGTCAATTGCATACTTGGGTGGAGGGTAATTTCTCGGCAAGATCCTCCAGAAGACAGCATAAATCCATTGGGAGCTTTTGCTGCTGCACAGGCCTCTCAGGGTGTGTTGCAGGAGATGAGTCACAGCTACAGGACTGAGTTGCTCCTCCATTGATCCAATCAAAGCTGCGCTTGAAGAAGAAGAAGAAAGTGAACTTTAAAGATCAAAGCACTCCTGGATCTTTGGTTTTCTCCTCTGGCATAAAATTTTTCTTGGAGGAGGGAAACCAAGACTGAAGCATCCATCAAGAGGGGTCCTGTGGCCAAATATATACCACTGTGTTCTTGATCTCTCCTGCTACAGTAGGGAATCATGAGTTAAATTTTACCAATGCTATAGGCAGAGCCCCACTCTGGACTGTTCCCACACAGCAGACCCACCAATAAGATTAAAGCTGTTCATAATTGAAAAACATATGTACATATCAATAATTTTTTTTTTCCTGTGAATTACATTCACTGTTCAGTATTAGACTTTCCTTCCTGCACTCGTTCTCTGTAATTGAAACTGAGTGAAAAAATAATAATAATCCAAGCAAAATATTGCATGCGAGTCACTTTTATCATCATCACACTGGAATCTATCTATTTTTTGGAACAGCTAAAAAGAGGACTTTTTGAAGCTCACTTGGGCACCAAGAAAAGCACTAATGTGAGTGGCGATGAAACGTAATGTCTCACCTTAGCTCGTACATGAAGATTTCGTGCATGTGAAAATAAGTTGATTAGAAAAAGGGAAACTGAAAGTTCATGCTGCGTTGTCGGCCGACAAAGCCAAGCACTCTCTCCTAGTCAAATCTACGTGATAATAACATATATAGAACTCGATTTTAAAAAGGAAGCAAGCAGAAACTCTAATTTCAGGCAGTTCACTTGCTGTATATCAACTTAGCATCAATCATCACTGATGAGTTGTTTATGCAACAACAAATGACTGATAAATTATTACAGTTTGTGTGTACTTTGTATTAAAATCAGTAGAGGTCAAATTTTTATTCAACATCAAAGACATTTCAATCAAGTCTGAATTTATATTTTGCTATGGAATGTCCTCATTAAACCAGCAATTCAGTTAAAATTTAATCTTGCCTATTGATAATGACCTTTAAATAACCATCCATGGTCCAAATTAAATTTTGATTAGATGATTGAAAAGAGATCTTTTTTGAAAAAAAAAAAGGTTCCTATAGAGAGTCCATATATAGGACTCCCGTTCTAAGAAGCATAGCTTGACATGTAGCTATTGTGAAATTCAATTATTGAGGAGTCCGTAGGCTTCTACATGCACATGCCATGCTTGCTCAAACTAGATCATCCATCATTTTATCACTCATGATATTAAAAAAAAACATTCGCATAAGGGAATTCTGCCCCTGGTTATGATGCAGTGGTAGGACAACTAGTCGTTATCTCATGTATCCATGGTTTGATCCCCAGCCACGGCGTATTTGTAGGAATTTTTCTTCCAAATGGGACGCGAACCATGGGACGCTGGGCTTTTAGACCGCCCACCGCGAGCGTTTCCCGATTTACCCTGGTGACCAGTGGAAAATTTCCGTGGGGCCGGACCGGTCACCCCAGTTCGTCTATTACCTGGTTCAACATTTTTTTTTAGCTTCATTTATGCTCTCGGGCTATGGTGCGGCGGAAGGGCAACTAGTTATCATCTCAAGTATTCGTGGTTCGATCCCCAGCTACGACGTATTTGTAGTAATTTTTCCTCCAAATGGGGAGCGAACACTAAGACGTTGGACTTCTGGACCGCTCGCTGTGAGCACTTCCCGATTTACCCTAGCGGCCTGTGGAAAACTTCCGTGGGGCCGGGCCGGTCGCCCGAGATTGGAAAAACCTCGTTAATCATTTTTTTGCCTTTCATTTAAGGAAACCATTTACAAAAATTTTTCTTTCAAATGGGACGCGAACCTTGAGACGTTGAGTTCTGGATGTCCGCCGCAAGCGCTTCTGATTTATCCTGATGGCCGATGGAAAACTTTCATGAGGTCGGATCAATCGTCCGAGGTTCGATGTTACCCAACCTTGTTAATCATTGTAGCTTTCATCTAGAGAAAATATATCAATTTGCACTTTAGACTTGAATTTCAATGAGTTATATTGCTTATACATCCCTGAAGCTAAATTTTGTTATTCATTGCATCACATACCAATCGAATGGAGAGTTAATATAATTGATATGGGCGACATATTATTTTGTTATTCATCACAACAACATACGATAGATATGGCTAACAATTTATATTGTGTTAACCAAATTATAGTTTGATAGTACATTAATGTAAATATATAAATTAAATAAAATGATATAAAATTTATATATTTTAAAAAATAAATTTTATAGGGTGTAAAATTAACTAAACTTCGAATAATAATTAAAAATTAACATTTAAAACAATAGTTTATGTAAATCCTATTGTATTATGTATTAGGTTTACTAATACATACACACATACATATAATAATTATTATTTCACAAACTCCAAGTTGCCCATAACATCACCATCAAATTGAAGATACAAAGAGAGTATTTGGAGAGCTTTTGCTTATTAAAAAATGATTTATATAAGATTATTTTGAAGTTAATGAGAAGTTAAAATATAAAGTATTTGAAAATAAAATCAAAAGTTAATACAAGGTAAATTTAAATATTTAGGAGAATAATTACTTCGAAGCTTAATTTTTAATTAAATGATAATAATATCTTTAAACTATATAAATTAATCTTTTAATTATATAAATATAATTTTGATACGCTATCAATATTTATATAATTATTATTTATTTTGAATATTATATCAAAATTAATTTTTTTAAATAATATGAATGTTTGAAAAAAATATATAAAATTAATAAATATAAATATAAAAATAACATAATTTATGTAGATATAAAAAATATACATAAAAATATCAAATATTATTTTAAGGTAATTATGTAAAATGGTAATTATATAAAATGGTAAATTATTTAAAGACATAAATATTAACTTTTAATTTATATTATAAATGAAAAAACAGAAACAAGTAAAAGTATCAAATTTTTACTTCTAGTTTTTGAACAAAAGTTAGCTTAAGTAGAATCTGACATTCAAAAGTACTTCTACGTAGCTAAAATCTAAAAAAGTAATTGACAGAAACTCTCTCAAATACTCCCTAAATCTAATTTATTAGCTTAGGATATTATGTTCTAGAAGCCATATTCTTCTATGCTAGTTGTCCTTCAGTCCATACGTATTGATTTATTTATTTCACTTCCCACAAGAATCTTTTGTTATATGAGACTATTACTAGACGCATGTTTCGAAGAATACAATCGATTTTTTGTGTTTTCACTGCAAGGGGGATAAAAACAGAAAAAGTAAATTATACAAGAAGGAAAAAAGTTTTTATCTAGTTTAGTAGGTTCACCTTCTTCCACAGCTGAATTGTCGAATCATCTTATACAGGACATATATCAAAGCATTTGTTGCATAGACTGAAAACCCATAATGTTCAACTGAGAAATTCAATTGTGCGCTAGATTTCACAACAAATCCAACTTTAATACAAATGTTTGATGAACAATAACTAGCACGAATCCTATCTTTACCATTATATATATAAAAGAATGAAATGAATGCTCAAACTTTAAACAGGAATAGAGGACCAGAAGGTGGGTCCATGTCCCTGTTCTTTTAGCCAGTGAGTAAAAAGGAGCTTAATGGTGTCGGTAAATCGAACATGGAAAAGCAAGAGCGAGTGAAGTAAAGAATAAAAGATACCTCTGCGCCATTGGAAATGGAATAGTACTGTCCCTTGTCCCCGAGATATTGCATGATGACCAATGAGTGATTTTAAAGGTATCATCATCCCTCATCAGCTTTATTTATTAAGTTGCTTTGGCCCTTCTTTCTCCCACTCCTTCCTCTCTTCTCTTCCACTGACATGGAAAGAAGATTAGCAAGGTCAGGGAGGTAGTGGTAGGTCCTTTACCTTCTCTGTTTTGACCCACCCCATCATCGCCAAAGTCTTAATTCCCATCATTCCTTGGCCTTTCTTTATGTAAAATGAAAAAGATTAGTGGTACAATCCCAAAGAGAGGGTGCATGAATGCCCGCGGCACACACATATACAAAGTTATCTTTCACCCCATTGCTTTGTCCACGATGATGAACATGTACTCACATATAGATCTAATACAACATTATTACGTCCCCGTAGGATGGACTGATGGTTAGTACGTGAATATTACTAGCATGAGATCTGAGGGTCAAAATTTAACAAAGTCAATGTGCTCGTCCTCCCCACGCACTAGCCACAACATCCTGGCTAATAGCCCCCGTGATTTACCTCCTCCGTATTGATCCTGAGACGGGTTGGCAAGGGCGCTGGAGACGAGCGAATCGCCTCCCGCCAGCAATACAACATTATTTCTTAAAAAAAAAAAAAAGAAACATGATAGAACAAGAAGGTATGTCGATGGGTCTACTTCGAACTGAGATATTCAATTAATGAAGAATATGGTGATTACCCTTTAGGTCCCTTCTTCCATCTCATCGTAAGAAACACATCCTTCATACATGCTATTTAATGTTTACTATTAATT
Source organism: Boesenbergia rotunda (assembly GCA_024364735.1). NCBI lineage: Eukaryota > Viridiplantae > Streptophyta > Magnoliopsida > Zingiberales > Zingiberaceae > Boesenbergia > Boesenbergia rotunda. The sequence continues at coordinate 566,086 of JAGFNQ010010598.1, forward strand.
CATTTAAATGGTGAAGCAACGATGGACTCAAGATAACAATAAACAATAATAATAAAATTTCCACTTTTCACAACTTGTCTTCATATTATATAATTATAACTTAATACGTCTAAGTGTTTAGAAATCAGCTATGTTAATTTGAATATGATGCTATTTGATAAAACAATTTATGAATTTAAAAGTAAAACTTTACATTTTTAATAGCTTGACCACATGTTTGCATGCGTTGATATCATCTAGTCAACTGCAGCACTATCTCAAAACTTGATATCCCACCATTTCAGTAGAATCGGCATGATTAATATGCTTAAAATTATCAACTAAGTTAAAGTCAATATCACATGTTACATCCGACCTTGCATGAAATTAACTTATGAACAACCTGAAGTGGTCACTTGACAATATGGCATAGAAAACAATCTCAATCTTCATTATCACTTTTCCTTACTCTAAAATGTGATCTAATCAAACTAATAGCCGACCAAGCAAGTAAACATGTGTTTAGTAACAAAAATAACTACACGAACTTTTTACGGTAGAAAATGTTGTGAAGGGATAAAACGACCCAAACAATGTCATAAAATGGTAAAGCTTACAATAACCATGAATGCAAATAGACAATAATAATTAATGTTTATGCGACAGGAGAAAAGCATGCCGGATAACAAGAAGTTTGGCTTCCACGTAGGGATAACTTGTGATTCAAGAAGCAGAGATCAGAAATATGGATTTATTCTTTTCTTTATATATTGTTCTTTTGGCCCATGCACATAATTAAAGACACTACTTGAAATTCTTTTTTTTCCTTGAAGAAGGAAGACCACGGTTCGAATTGTGAGGACTCGATAGATGGGTATGTTGGGGGGAAGAATGGCAGAGTCGTCCGGGAAAACCACAGGTCGACCAGTTTCCCATTCTCCTTTTTTTTATTAAAGAGAAAAAGGAAGTTGAACATATATTTATTTATAGATGCCACCTAGAATCATGTGTTGAGAACCGTATGTTAATCTGCTGCTTCCTAAGGCCGTACATATGTTATGGATTTGTAGATTGGCCTTAATTAGTATGCCTATACGGCATTTGCTTCAGGTAGACAGGGGTTGTCTTGTCAATGGTGAAAGGATAAGTCGGGGTTTCTTGAGCCAAAACCCCACCTTAATTTCAGTGCTAACTGCGTTAAAAAGTCCATTGTCTCAATCCCTCGCCAGGTTTTCTACTTGTTGCACTAACAAGATAGCAGTTCTACACCTTGCAAGTTTGTTATATATTCAGGGATCAAGCTATATTTATTTTGGAGAAAGCAAATAGTCTAGCACAATATAAATATCTCCATTTTTAATATTATCGAAATGGGAATCAAAACAATACACGCATGGGGTACCACATAAACAGTTTGATGTAGTTTTCATGCATGCATGGCTCACTGTTGTTAAGGCAGATGAGCCTTTCAAACGCTGACACAGTAGAACAAATAGTGATAGGAGGGGAACGACAAACTGCAACCATTATTTAATCTTACAACTTTGTCCCCTATATATGGATTTACTTCTTGTCTCGTACATTATTCTTTCAAGATCTAGTAGTGACCATTTTCCAAACAAATCAATTCAACCAAAATCCAACCAAAAGAAACCATAGATCAAGCGGAAACCAATAAACTTAGACTTTGAAAATTTTCAGAGTATTTTAAAGTTGATTTAGTTGAGTCAACTTGATTATTGGAACTCATATACCAGAATCTCAAGTAATTGGCTAAGCATTATTGGATTTAAGAAGACAGCAATGCATGTGATACTGTTCTGGGGTAGGCGCAGAACTGGACTTGTAACATAAGAGGTGAGATATATTTCTTTATTATATATATATATATATATATATATATATAAAAGAGAGGTCAAGTTAGATTGGTCAATGCTGCGTGAAAGCAGTACTGCCAATTCCAACTTCTCCACTGAGAAAGAATCCAAAATGGTCACGTGAAGGCTTTTGGTAGTCACAATCTTGGCCTCTCAAAGCTCAATGTACTCCCTCCATGAAAAGATGGTGGCATCCTTTCCCTGCTTTTCCACAGTAAACCAAATATCTCTTCATGGATTCCATATAGCTTCCCCAGCTATAGTTCACTCTCATTTTCCCTCATCCCCATCTCTTTCCACACTCAGTTTGTAAACAAACATGCCATCCTGCTAGCTTCTACTTGAATGAATCAACTTTTGCGAAAGATATAATATACAAAGGAAAAGTATACCAAAGTAAAGAAAAGAAGAAAATCATGCAGAGGAACTTCCATATTCGTATATACTTACAATAAGCATTAATCCTGAAATATATAGTATCCTAAATTAACATACCCTTTTATCACTACATGGAAGATCTAGCTTAATTTTAAGATAGCATCCAAATCTCATCCCGACTCCAGCATGATGTAATTGCAGATGCTATGATGTACCTTACTAAGAATCTACTGTCAACTCAATGCAATGATTTAGTTCAGTGTATAGCTAATGCATTTAAATAAACATTAAAAAAATGCACTGTAATGATGTAAGAAGTAAAAGTTAGATATCAATGTTTTGATTCAAGTCCACTACACGTACAGAAACTTCATATGAAGATAATACACAACCTATACTTAGAATAATTATATCTCCTGTGCATGACCAAGCTATACAGCTGCTAAAAACATAATGTGAGCATAGTTTACCCTAGCAAATAGGCTGCGGATGGGCAATATAGGCTGATTTGGATCCTTAAGGAGTGGTGCTTATATACTAATAATATGTTAGCAGTAATTGTAGACAGCTTCTCATTTGGCAGTTTCTTAGTCCACTATGCCAAGCACCTCTGGAACTTTTGGGGGACCGGATTGTATTCTCCCTGCAATCAATTAAGTGAGAAGAAAAGGAAGATGAGAAGGAGATGAGTACATCCTGGATGGTTGTTTGATTCGCTTGTTTGGAAAAAGTAGACTGGGAACTGACCAATACACTTCAACTACAGGCTACAGTGGTATGGGGCCCCTTGCTGATGTTTACAACTCCAACAAACTTTTGCAACCATTGGACCAGAATCTATTAAATTACTCATCAGCATAATAAAAGGTTGTTCTTCCGGGAGATTTGATCTCTCAATAGTACTCTTGGTGGCAAAAAAGCAATTCGCTCGTCCCAGCGCCCCGCCAACCATCCCAGGATCAACACGAAGAAGGTAAATCACGGGGACTACTAGCCCGGATGTTGTGGCTAGTGCGTGGAGAGGAGGAGCACACTGGCTTTGCTAGGTTTTGACCCCAAATCTCTTGGTGGCAAGACCCACGTACAAACCATCAATCCATCCCGTGGGGACCTCTCAATAGTATTCTTGCTTGAATGTTTCATGGGTTGATAAACTAAGCATAGGTTTAGAGTGGCATCTACATCCAGCAAGGTTTTATACGGCCATCATTACCAATATATTGAAAAGTGACCTCTGTTCTCTGGTAACTTCAAAGTTCAATCTTTTATTTTGAGCAATGAAAGCATGAAAGGAACTGCATCATCATTAGATAGAATTAGCATCTTGACCTTGGTTGTCAGTCATGTCATCAGCACCATGGTACAACCTTCAAAGTGACAGTGGGGCATCGGTTGTTTATTTTACCCTTAATTATAGGAAAATTTAACTATCTCTAGATTAACATCTCAAAGATCCCTAAAGAAAACTCTTCATTTAACATGTAAAATTTCATAAACCAGATGTATGAGATCTACATTTAGGTTTCTTGGAGCCAAGTGCATATGAAGTTCTCTCAAGCTATCGGTAAATAAATTGTACCAGAATCCAATTCTCAGCGTGCTAAGTTAAAAAGTTTAACAGCTAATTATGTGAAAGCAAACAAGCATAAATGGTTCATTGTGCAAACACACGCTACAATATATAAACTATAAAACAAAAAGCTTTTAGCATAAACAATTGATCTTTCTTGTTAATTTTTTGGCTCTGTGAAACCAAGTACTACTTCCAAAATTAATACCCCTCGGAGCATTTTTCATTCACGAATGTTATCCATCTTAATCAGTAATTTTAAAGAATCAAATAATTTGTGATAAGATAAGGAGAAATAAGACTTGATAATAAAGACAGTATATGTGAGTACAAGATTATCCAACTTTTCCAGACAAGCAAATTAGGAACATTATTTGATTATTCTATGGACACCTGTCATAAGTAATGATAATAATTCTTTTAAGGGTTTGTACTTGGATGGAAGATATGAAGGAGAGGAGGGAAAGTGACACAAAGATGTACATAAATGAAGGAGCTTCATATGTAATTTTATGATCCCTTTCCTTCTCTCCCTAACGTTTGACTCCAAGTTCACAATAGTACAGGAAGAAATGTAGTTATTGGATACATTAGTGCTATGACAATTATGATACAAGGAAAATTGCCGCAAACATGTCATTTTACAAGGCAACTTGAAATTTTCTCCTATGCAAAGTTTCAACAAGTTCTGAAAATAGTTAGTTAGGGTAATAATATATTATTCTCCTTGAGATCCCACGAAAGCTGCTTTGATCAATCATGATATAAAATAAGATTCAAACTTGCGAGCAATAAGGACTCACATCATAGCTTGGACTTGATCCATTATAAAGCTAGTTTTATGATCTATATATATATGGACCCTCCAAAAAAAGAGGATTGACAAATCAATCAAAGGCGTGGCCCACTTCATAGACAGCTAACAGCTCCATTCATCTTCTACCTTAACCTAACCATTCTGGCTGACATTTCTTATCCATTGGCTTTCCTTAGTATCATAATCTAGGGTTGTTCATGGAACCCAACGTCAACACACATCTTCTTGGTTTTTACTTCTTTACAGAATGGATGTCACATGGGTGGAAAAATGATTCTTATGACACCAAAGATGGACACTTGTAGGTTCTCTTTCGTAGGCACATTGATTGATGGATTCCTCATCAAACAGCAAGGAAGTGGAGTCCACTGCTTTGTAGAATGAGACTGATTGAAAATTGCTGAAATAAAGCAAGTCCATAATCCTCATAATCTCACCAAATAGAAATCATGGACCATTCTCCTGCAGTCTGTCGGGAGGGTAGAAGAATGAGAGCCTCTAATTGATGATGATGGTGTATCAGGGGTTAGATGGGTCTACAATTATGGACCACACTAACTCCTCCAGTAGCTTGTCCAGTGGACTCTCCAAAGGTTTTGATTCCAATCCAGTGGATGGGTGGTGGTCTCAAGCTCATATCATTGGAAAAGAGAAGAAAGAAGGATTAGGAGTAAATATTTATCTAATTTTCAAATGGCAAGTAAGTGACGAGGTTGTCCTTCAAGGTGGCACTAGGAAAAGAAGCTCAGTGGAACATGAAGGGGAAGAGAGTAAGCAATAGAGGTTATAGTGAAGAGACAAGAAAATAAACTATCTTATATAAAATTATAATAACAGTTACGGTGAAGAGACAAGTAATAAACTCCATCTCATATAAACTAACTTCCTAACACGAGAATAAGTATCCTTCTTTCACAAGGCACTATTTGCAAATACAATGTTTCTCCTAAACCAAGTAAACAAGCAGTGTTTTTCTACAAATTGCATATTTGGTATTTCTAATGGCAATTGTGCTCTATGTAAACGGTATATCTCCTAAGTCATCTCACAAACTTCTTCAATAGAAGAATTATCTGGACAAAGTGTAGGTTTAAGTAAATGTTTCACCTCAACTATATCACATCCGTATGAAAAGAGAAGTTTTGGTAATTTGAATTCATAATTTTACTGAAGAATTACCAAATATTTAGTTTTTTTTCCCATTGCATTCACATTGATCAGTTTTAGTTTACCACACAATGGAATAAGTTAAACATGATACATCTAAGAAGTATGCAAAGATCAGGTAAAGGAGAAAATTATAAATGCAACTGTTACATTCTCATCATATATCAATATATGGAAGCATGGAGAAGCAAGGTTTAAAATTATAAGTGTTTCTAAATAGTTCATCATCGTATGCAAGCAAGGTCTAAAATTTCAACCTGCGTGCCGAGGTTTCGGTTCGGTATCGGACCATAACAATACAGTTTTGGTATCGTATCATGCCATGCAGATATAGTTTTGGTATTTTTTAAAATATAAAATATATTAATTAAAAAATAAAATATTTAACAAAAATATTTTAAAAATAAACAATATAAAAAATAATCTTTTGAAAAAGGAAAAATATGAAAAAAGATAAATAAATAAATAAAAAATTTATTATAGAGTTTTTTAAATTAAAATAAATGAAATATTTAATTAGATAATTTTATTAGGATTTAATAATGTCTCTTTAGATTATCTTCATCATATCTAGGAGTTGATTAAAATAATTAATCTAAGTTTAATTAAAAAAATCCAAAATCCGACACCACTGGCTAAGACGTGAGCTTGCGCGACTCCGATGCTGTTGTGGGGGTCACGCGACCCCTCAGTGGCGCCGCAGGGGTCGTACGACCCCTCCGAGTTAGTCGTGGGGTCGTGCCAAAAATGGTAGACGTGAATTTTCAACGTGAATGACGTGACACTCCAATTGCAACGATCCTCGACGGGTTCACCGTGCCCCCAGGTTATAGTTTTGTTCGGGTCGGTGGCCGGAGGCCGCCGTCGGTGTCCAAGCGACAATCGGACGTGTACACAAAAAGTGTCACGTCATTCACGTTGAGTTTCATGCTATAATTTCACGCTCTCTATCATAGCTCGGGTCGTGCGACCCCTCTAAGGCAACCGTGGTGTCCCGTGATGCCTCTCGGCTGTTGCGGGGTCTGGTGCCGGGGTCGTGCCGGTGCCGGTTGGCTGGCGTAACGAAATGTTTAGCCCGTTTCCGCCTGCTCAACACAGTATTTTAAACCATGTATGTAAGCATCCAAATGAATCCAAAACTATTATTCCTTCAACTCAGGTATCATCTATCATCAATTTTGATATATATAATAAAAGTTCATTGGCCCCAATTGTTGAGGATTCAACACTACTGTGAGAGGAAAAGTTTCTGCAAACACATAAAGTAATCATGGTTGAAGCTAATCAACAAAGGGTCGAAATGGCAAAGCAATGTTTTCCTAGATAGATTAAAAATAATTAGTAGATGTCAGAATCAATTTGACACGATAATTAAATGTAAGTTAACAAAAATAAGAGGTGTATACAAAAGAGTGTCTCATGCCATTATCGAGAAGAGCACAATCATCTGGCAAGAACAAAAATATGTAAATATTGCATCAGAGGCAGAACACAAGAAAGTTTCAGCAACTAATGCAAAAAAAAAAAAAGGGAAAAAAAGAGAGGGTTTCTGAACAGCACTACCATCTCAATTTTTAGTCAAACCTTCACCACATAGAATACCAAATGTACTATGAAGAACAATTGTAAAGGACTAGAATGCATGGTTCTGTAAAGCAAGAAATGAACAGTCAAACAATTGTCAGTTACAATCGCAACAAAATAGGATGGGCCTCACCAAGAATATGTAAGATTGTCATAGCTAGTATATATGATCCAATGCCATCTGGTTGAGGAAGAAATTGTCACCACAAAGCCAGTTCCATGAACCTGAGCATGCAGTTTATAAGATCTGAACACACAATTTATTAAAAAAAAAGTCATATTTCATTGGGCATGCCAACAACATAGACACAAAAACTAATAGTGTGGTTACAGTGGGATATAGTGGCCAACCATGTTTTTGAACAGGAGCATGGCGGCAGCTTATATAATCAAGGACTTATTCTCGTCACACCACAAGAATGTTGCCATATTTAAATAGACAATAAACAAGAAGCAAGGCCAAAGGGCCCTTCATAACTGACATGGGGGGCTATCAAAAATATGTTATGTTACAGATTTAATTGCATTTGCCTCCCTCTAAGGAAGATGTTCATTATTTAACAACCATGTTCAGTTCAGCCACAATAAAAGCTCTTTTGTTATATTGAAACAATCCAAGTACATTGATGAAGTTGGTGCTGAGTTGGAGAAGACTTTCTTAGCTTGAATATAGGTTGGACAAGGGAAATGCATATTCCTTTCAGAAACTACCTAGTAATGGCTCATTTTTCTTCAACAAAATGACATTTTTTACCAACATCATGGGAATAAGCTATAAACTTAAGCTTGTGCATTATCTGAAGAGTCCAGATCACATAAAAAATAAGATGATAACTGAATTACATTAAATAAAGAATGGATGATAAAACAGCAGTATACCATTAAAAGGTGGAGATCAAGCACACAAACTAAATCATGGACATAAGGTCTGGGGAAAGGTGTCATGGGATCCAATCAACAAAGCCTAATGTAATGTGACAGCATGCTCTGTTACTGGTGCCTAAAGTAAATATCCATGTATGATCATGAATACATTAATGCAAACTAACAAGATCAAACATTTATATCATGATCAAAAGGGGAGCAACCAAGATAACTGTAGAAAGATTATAACAGTTCAATAACGTCATAGAAACCAGGCCATCTCCTTTGATTTTACGCACAAAGTCAATAAACATAACACAAAAGGTACTATTAAGATACCTAAAAGAGCAAAAATTCATACACAGAAACAATTAGTATTCTCTACTCACATGAACCAGGTAATGGAATTTCCCAAGTTAAAATAGAAAATCACGTTAAAACTGAAAACTCATGTTGCCTCCTCAAATTAATGCAAAAAGCAATCCAGAAAACAAAAAAGTTTATTCTATGGTATTTAACCAAATCCAATTCTGCAGCATTTAATCAGATTCTCTGACCTAAAGTTTGATGAACTTTAGAAATCTGTACCCTTCTAGGATTAAAAAGACTCAAATTGTTAACAAGCTTAATCTCAATTCACACAGAACTATATTAACTAATATCTAAGTCCTTTTGTATTCTATATTTGCTTAAGTCAATCAAGTCACTATTAATTTGATATCAGCTACTCAATTAGCTTTAAGATAGATATTTTTTTCCTATTATCTGAATCCGATTGATAAACTCCCATTTAGTTTACGGCTTCTACGCACATTGAGCAGACAAGCTTTTGGGAACATCAATCGTGTTAGTATGTTTTATTAGAGGTTGTTTATTTGAAGGAAAATGATAAAACTCTGTTTGTTTTTTCTATACGTACTATATTTCACACATAGGAGAAGAATAATACAATTGAAGCGCTAGCATTTACAATCACAGTTCAAAGTATGTATATTTACTTTCAATAATAACTGCCTTAAAGTAAGGAACACCAAATCATGAGATACTTTGTTGGTGTGATTATGCTCCAAGTGGTCGAGTCTGACAAGATTGTTTTGATCTGGCTGACAATGGGTTTAACTTAGGTTCAACCTATATGAGTCAATATTTCTGATGTGTTTGTATTTAGGTGTAGAAACTTGACTAGTAATTGTAGGTGTAGTGATAACTCAACATGTGTGTTAAGGTTGGAGGAAGCCGAAGTAGGTAACATTGATTGGATTCTTCGGATATGGAGAAGTATAACAACTGTCGGTAGAAGAAAAAGCCCAAGAGGACCTTAGTGGATGAAGATCATTTGGCGTCGGCAAGATGCACAAGAGATCAAGGTTGGCAAAGAACACAAGTGTAGATGAGGAAGATCCCTAGAGGTGAGACCTCTTTGTAGATGAGGGGACCCGGAGGCACGACCTCTTAGCAGAGGAAGACTAAATGAGCTTGAGAGATCATGAGCGACTTGTAATTCTGGGTTTTATGGATAAATATTTACTTAAGCAAGCAGTCAACAAGGAACATGTGCTATCAGTCATAGACAACGAATGATCAGGATCTCGAGTCAAATTGAGATCCAGAGTAGATTCAATCGACTGGAGGTTTAGTTCAATTGACTGAACTCAAGTCAAGTCGCCTGAATATATTCTACTGGCAAATGGAAGGCTTTATTTTAGTTTAGGTCGACTGAACACGAATTCAATCGTCTCAAATGGTTTGAGTCAACTATTGAATACAGCTTGAGACAACTAACTCTCTTTTTGAATTGAGTCTACTAAAGTGGACGTAAGTCAACTCAAGAAAGTGACTATTGGAGGATACAGAAATAGCCATGTAAACTGACTTATAGAGGCTTGATTAGATTTGAGTCAACTAGAATCTTGATCCGCTAGCAACTGAATTTGCAATCTTATCCTATTGAGTTGACTCATTGGTGTTGGATCGACTAGAATGAATTTAAGTAATTAAACAGAACTAGCAAAGGTTTGAGTTGACCGAAATTATATAGAACAGCTGTAAGAAGCTAATCCAAGTTCGGTTTGAACACTATAGATAAAAGGAAAGAGGAGCTTGACCTACAACAATTGCAAGACATTTTACTACAACTCTACTACTCAGAATTCACGCTTTACAATTCTTGTGAACCCAAAGAGCTTGAGATTTCTACCTCCAAGCTCTTGTAAAATTTGATTTTCTTTCAAGTTTTTTTTTACAAGTATTTGTTTTATATTCTATAAAAAAGGATATACACTTAATACTATTTCTTACACACACATCAAAAGGATCCCCATACATAGGCTTGTGAGCTCATGCATCAAGCCATACATTTTTTTTGGCAAAGCATGGAACCATTGAATATGATTGTCATTCAGCAAACAAGAAATGAAGACAACATTACAGCCCTCCTACAGCAAGGAAAAAATAATGAAACAATGAAATGGAAACACTTCAATCATTTGGACTTTGTGGAACAAGAAAAATGCCCTTGTCGTGTCTACTTGGAAATCAAAACAAGGAATTATGGATGAGAATTGAATGTAAATGGATTGCACTCAATTGTATTTATATTAGAAATAAAAATGCAAATAAAAGAGGAATGGAACATTGAACTAGCATTCAAAGAATTTAGTACATATACATGAATAAAAAATTTTGTCATCAAATAGCAATTATATTCTTTAACTTGATTTTGTTTACGGATCAAAACTCTGAACTATAGCTTTGTGCAGAAGTCTCTTCTTGGACAACTCCAGTGACCATGAATGCAAGGTTCTTAAGAGACCTGACCCTCGAGCCCATATAAATTTCTGAAGGGAACCTAAAATGAGAAAAATTTAGGATGGAAAGTAGAAACAGAGGTCCTAGTCAAAAGATACTTCAAATTGTGCAGTTGTAGTTGTATATTTAGCATTAATTTTTATGGCTAGTATAATTTCTGTTAATCACTATGCAATTCAAGCAGGTGATCATAATGAATAAGTGTTCGATTCTTTGATGAAAGATATCACCAGCACCAAATATGAAGCAGTAACAATAAACTATTTATCAAATAGTTGTGATAGTAAATGAGTGTCAGATGTAACTGAATGTTCTAAACACAAATATTCAACAATAAACATACAAGCAACCACAAGAATAGCGAGGATATCCCTCATCCACCTTCTTCAGCTTATTTTTGTATGATCTAACCTCTTGAGTGCAGTATCTTCTTCTAAGAATTGTCAAGACTGAAACTAGTGCTGTATTAAGAATGCAGAAAGAAGAACAAAAGCAGTTGAGTACAAATTATTCACTACTTAGCCAAGAACATGAAAACATGGAGACTCAAATTATGAAGATTCACCAAAATCAGAAATGTGAAAGTGCATTTAAGCTCCTACTAAAATTGAGTTCCATTTCTTCAATATCCTATTTTTTATATCCTCTATCTTAGGCTACATATAATTTCAAACAGATTCACTATTCTTTTCATATAGTATTTTTTGTCACTCCTAGAAGAGCCGTTGGTCCAATATAGAATCGGACAACACCTCCCCTGTATGACGGACACTTGAGGCATGAGTACAAGGCCTACACGGCCGCCACAACCCTTCAGCAACACGGCTAGAAATATAAACATAAATGAAAAGACATGACATCATACACACAAAAGTCGCGTACCGGTACGACTTACGACAAACAACAACAATACAATCCACGACACAACGGAAACAAAACAAAACATACGCAAACAGAAATATAGTAAAACAACGAGTACAACACAACACAAATACGAATCGCCTCGGAACGGAAGGACTAGGACAGGCTGCCGGGCACTCCAGGTGATCATCCTGAAATAAAAACAAGGCTAACGGTGTGAGTCCAAGAACTCAGCGAATACATATATCTGATATGCATAGTAAACTATACTAGCAGTAAGAGTCAAGCTGACAACAATCTCAAGTATAAAAGTAGGAGCTACTAAACTAGAATACCGAATACATGATACATACTAGAATCAATCTAACCTGCAGAAATGAAGATCTGAATACGTAAACATACCTCCGGAAGGTGCAGGCAAATATATATGAAATCAGGAGTAGCATGTACGAGCAATGCAATAATGCAAACAACTACAACCATGCAATGATGCATCATGTGCACATGATGTCTGTACGCACTCCAGCTACTCGAACACTGGGTGGCCGAGTGGACAGATGCCAGTGAGCTAACCGCTCCAACAACCATAACCCCAAAACTAGGCAAGAGGGGAGTCAACTGCTCGCGGGTCACACAACCCATCATGACATGTACCCCTATGCCAACAAAGGGGAGCCAACTGCTCGCGGATCACACAACCCATCATGACACATACCCAAAGCCAGAAAGGGGAGCCAACTGCTCTCTATACCACTGCTGCCTGCTACCACGCTCCGGCGTCACTACCCATGAGTGACCGAGCGGAGACACGACAGAACAACTACACACTAGGAGGGGTCCCTGACTGCTACGATGCACCGGAATCACTGCTCATGAGTGACCGTGCAGAGTCTCAACAGGGCAACTGTACGCACCCTCCAATAGCCACTACTCGCCAGTGACAATGTGTACAGATCATGATCACCGCATAACTGACGACATGTCTCAACCACATGACTGGGAGCCCTGTGTCGCCGCCTATGCTATAACACCAGAAGCATGACTGATGGCACATCTCAACCACATGACTGGGAGCCCTGTGCCGTCAGTCCATGTACATGCAGGGACGACGCATGACACTATCATATACAACACCCACCTAACTAATCCTCCAATCATCAACATGATATGAGCGGTCCGAGAATAACCATGCACTATATCCTAGCCCTAGTGTTGGGTATAAGGTGTCTTATCTCTAATCAAATACACAACATATGCGACAATAAAGGGTAAGGAGGTCCAACCTCGAAGCAGTACAGAAATAAAACTATATCTAATCAAGCAGCTAGTATCAAGCGTAAATATATGGAAGTAGAAAATAAATATAACTCTACTGTTATCTATAACTAACTATGCATAAAATCTGTGACAATATCTAACAGATAAGTCAGAAGTACCCGCCTTCGATGTAGAAGTCTGAAAGCGAAGAAAACTCCCCGTCCAAAGTGATCCACCACCAACTGATCTAGTCAATGTCCTGAATCGATATCGACGAGAGCAGCCCAGCTCAGATTTGGCAGGATCAGAGCTCGCACAGAGGACTCGCCACTGGAACCCTCAAGCGTCGACGTCCCCATCTCGCCCCTCTGAACGGCAGCAGCGCTGCTCCGGTCTCCATCAACGAGGAGGAATCCAATTCAGGGAAAGACGTTGGCTGCCTTTACACCCATCGAAGATCCCACCCTTGCTGGAACGACCTCACGCCAGGGAGGTGGCCGGCGGCGGTGGCCTCCTCTCGCGGCGGTACAACTCAAGAAGAAGGGATCAATGGTGAGGGTGCGAAGAAGGGAAAAGGAGGGAGCACAGAAGAGGGTGGATCGAGACTCGACTTGCGCTCGTCAGGAGAAGGTTTCAATCTGAGCGGAGAGTGCGAGGAGAAGAGGGGTATAAGGGATGACACCTTTGCATTTAGCCCCTCCTTTTCGGCAAATTCCAACTAAGCTCTCCTCTTTAGGACATTTTTGCACTAAACCCCCTCTAAATTTACGTATTTTACATTTGGTGGCCCATGCAGGTTTATTTTTGTATGAATGTTCTAAACACAAATATTCAACAAAACATACAAGCAACCACAAGAATAGCGAGGATATCCCTCATCCACCTTCTTCAGCTTATTTTTGTATGATCTGAACCTCTTGAGTGCAGTATCTTCTTCTAAGAATTGTCAAGACTGAAACTAGTGCTGTATTAAGAATGCAGAAAGAAGAACAAAAGCAGTTGAGTACAAATTATTCACTACTTAGCCAAGAACATGAAAACATGGAGACTCAAATTATGAAGATTCACCAAAATCAGAAATGTGAAAGTCGTGGAATGCATTTAAGCTCCTACTAAAATTGAGTTCCATTTCTTCAATATCCTATTTTTTATATCCTCTATCTTAGGCTACATATAATTTCAAACAGATTCACTATTTTTTTCATATAGTATTTTCACATTGGTTGCTATAGGAAAGAATCCAATAAAATCGTTTGAAATATGACCTTGGAGACTTATCATGGAATATAGTCACTACAACAGAAAATAACATCCAAATGTTCTTGATAGGAAATAATCAGTCGACAACTAGAGTGGTAAACAAGTTGCAAGTAACATAATCACTCCAATGTCAAATCATGGTTTTCCATTTGATAACATATTCCTGCGGATCATTGAGTTCTTGGAGAGGATCTGCTTTGCAAAAAATGTCTCAGAATTCCTTGAACAAGGATTAGACTGAGGAAAGCGTGTCTAAGTAGCTAAATCTTGGAGTTTGACAGCAATAACACTTCATAAATGATGCACATTAAGGAAAGAGTGATATTATTAAGTGACAGATGACTATTCCAAAACTGCAGAAAATCTAGAAATACGATATCATACCCATTTCCCAAGCAACTCTTTTTCTAATTCTTGATGTTGGAAAAATATCGACTAGAAAAGAAGCTATCGGAAGTCGGCTGTTAGCCATGGATCGAAAACCTTATAATCGACCGCAAAGAAGTTCCCTTTCGTCAAATCCATTCATAAAAGACACCTCATCTTTTTGTTCGATCTAATAAAGTGAAATAGCATGACTATTAGAAACTTCTCATGCATCTATAAATCATGAAAATTAAACAGAATGACGAAGAGGGAGTCAACGATTGGATGCCCATCCTACATCCTTATCTCGAGCTCCGAGGTCGAAGTAAGATCCACACCGAGAGACATAAGCGTCGACGAAACCGTTTCTTTACTCTGGATCATGGAACAAAGATCATCAGAAAAGCGAAACGATTGCAGAAGGAACCAGAGAGCTCGAGCGGAGGCGTCCCGGCTAGTGTTCGGAAGGCGGCCACGAGTGGAAGTTTCGTCGAATAATAAATTGGATTCAATAACTCTCCTGACCTTCAGCCTTCTTCGATCACGAGGACTTTATTAATGGACCCGAATAAACGGATCCGAAAACATTAAACCCGATAACCCTACCCTCAGCTTTGGAGTATCAGTGTGGAGGCGGCGGACTCGCTGAGCCTGAGGCGAAGCGAACGCAGTGATGAACAGTCTTCGCCAAGCTCCTCTTTTCCATGGCTTCGTCGCCGCGCTATCTCCGCGAGCGTCCCACTCCGTACGAATTCTCTTCTTTGCTCCACGGCCGCCCTTGAGGCCTCCAAACTGTCGGACCTCCTTGTCCTTCCCCTGGCCCAGGCTGACGCCCCTCGCCACTGCCAGAGCCTTTGCCTCCGCCGCGGCGGACGTCGCAGAAGAATCGCCCTCGGAGAGCGTTGATAGGTCCGGAGGCTACGGGAACGGAAGCTATTTCTTCGCGGGAGATGGCGTCTCTTGGAATTCCCTGGGGATTTCTGACCGCCTCAGCCGTGCTCTCTCCACTGCTTCCTTGCAGAAGCCCTCTCTTATTCAGGTATCTCCCGTCCCGTGTCATGTTTTGCCTTCATATGTGATGGTTGGGCTATTACGGTCGGGTACCCTTCTGTATGTTTGAATAAATGCGTAGCCGAACATTTTTGAATCTTCGACTTACGACGGCTCCAACATATATTTGTTTGATTCTTGAGCAACTTTTTTCATTAAATTGTCCATTGCTTCCATGCAGAAGCCCTTTTGTATTCAGGTCTCACTGGTATCGCGTCCTGTTCTGTTTTCCAGTTTGTTGATTAATCTATCACTGTTATAGCCTTCTATATTGCTGAATAAACGCGTAGCCTAGAAAATCTGGTTTTGGAATTTCAACTTACTAATTAGATTTTCCTTGATTGATTCTCGTGGACCTCTCTATCCATAGGTTTATCTAGAATTCTAGGACTAAAGTTTTGACGGAGTTCGTATTTCTGAAAATTGGTGAAAAATAATAAGTTGGGAATCTTTTAGCTTGGGGCCCTGCGTAAGTAGTACTCATGACCAAATGGATATTGGCATGCAAAAGGAGTATCTAGATGAGAAATAACTTACTGATTTGCTTAAGGATTGGTTTGTTCCTCAACTCAAGATGTCCATCAAAAATCTCCTCTTCCCCTCCTCATCTATTCTTTCATATGTTCATTGTTTTTTCCTCTTATCTAAAGCTCCCCTTGCACTTCTGATGTTGAAGTCAGTTCTTTACATTTATGTTGCTACAGTTTAGACATTGTTGTATTTAGTATTTAGCCATTGAAGTCTGTATATGATTGTTTTTCTCAGGCAGCTTCTATTCCCCATATTCTTAATGGTGAAGATGTGATAATTGCGGCAGAGACAGGAAGTGGTAAAACGCATGGCTACTTGGTTCCACTAATTGAGAAATTATCTAGTAATTTGGACCCTCGTGAAGATTTATCTGAAGGAAGTCACAGGAAGCTCAAGACATATCTTGTCCTTTGTCCTAATGTGATGCTTTGTGAGCAAGTAGCTAACATGGCCAATGGTTTGATTGACGATTCTGGTGAGCCAATTGTCAAAGTCGCAGCAGTTTGTGGACAGAAGGTAAGAACCAGGCTCTACATTTGGTTCAAATTATGTGGCTGATGTTGGATTATCAATTGGTTAAGTACCATTTGTCAGTTGTTTACAATTTGTACAGCTGCCAATTGATTTATGATGCTTCATCTACAAGTTTGTTCTTATGGCTATCAGATTTTTATAACCACAGGTTGCTTTGTGATCTATAAATAAGAGCCTTTTCATTTTGGCTCAAAGTTTCTTTGTCTTCATTTAAATGTCAAAGTGGTTAACAAGTTGCAAAAATACAACTTTTCTGCGAAGCCTGTTTAACCCAGTTATACATGAGCACATGCAAGGTTCTTTAGATGAAGCAGCCTCTGAAGGATGATGATATTGTGTTAGTCCTTTAATATTCACAGCTCACTGTTCTAAAATGGTTACTGCAGGGATGGCCAAGATTTCAGCCTGATATTCTTGTCTCTACTCCAGCTGCTCTTTTGAATTATCTGTTTGACTTTGACCCAGAGAAAAAGCGGCGTGCAACTTTTTTTAGAGATATCAAATCTGTGGTAAGTTAGCTCCTTGAACTTATCTAGATGGACCAGAAATGGGTTTTGTTCTGTTGTCAAGTTAGGAATAGCTAGTAACTAGTAACTAATGTTATTTTCAATTAGAAAAAATAAGTGTCAATCTATTTTTGTTTTATACTAAATGTTCATATAGATATACGACTGTCAGTGATGGTATTATAAATAAACACAATTTGTTACGTTTATGAACTGATTTTGAAATAAATAGATTTTGTTGTTAAGCTGAAAGTCCTTCAATCTGATTATCTTTTACAATACAGGTGTTTGATGAAGCAGATATGCTTCTCTGTGGGAGTTTTCAAAACCAAGTTATCCGGCTAATACACATGTTGCGTTTTGAAGAAAAATTATTGTCTAGGGCGGAAGCTTCTGGAAAAGAGATTGTGACCGACACAAGCAGCGAACGCAATGTAGAGCTTGAAGTTGAAGATACAAATTATGAGCTGCTTCTTGATAATGATGAGGAAGAATCTGATAATCCCATTGGCAATGATGTTCCTGAAACTGATGGCACAGAACCATTGAGTAGCAGGATGGACTGGAGGAGAGTTAGGAAACATTATACACGCAGTAAACAGTACATTTTTGTCGCTGCCACACTTCCTGGTAGCGGGAAGAAAACTGCTGGTGGAGTGCTGAACATATGTTTCCTGATGCCACATGGGTCAATGGAAGTTTCCTCCATCGACACAGCCCTAGGTCGGTATGCTATTTTCTTTCAGAAGTTACACCATAATATTTTTAATCGAAGTGGGAAAAATTCTGCTTGGATAAGTATCTAGCAATTTGTTGCTTTCCAAAATTTTTGCAACTCATACCAATGCTTAATATCCATTTTATGTAGAATGTTTGATGAGATTTATTTATTTTTCATTCTGGTTCATGTGATGCACTAGCATGGTACAGCTGCACATCTTGTCATCTTATATGAAACTCTTACAAATGAAACACCTTGTGAAATGGCAAACAACTCTTCATTCCTAAATCCACAGACAGTCGAACAATTAATTTATTATAGGTCACTTTTGCATTTATACTCTATTTCAATGACAAGGTTGCTATGTTTTCTACTGGCCCACAGGTTAGAGCAGAGATGGATTGAAGTAACAGCTGATACACAAGTTGATGCTCTTCTTGATGCAGTAAACTATAGTCAGAGATGTCGACCCCAAGACTCTCATACCAATGCATGCAGGACCATGGTTTTTGCTAATACAGTTGATGCTGTTCGATCAGTGGCAAAGATATTGGAAAGTGCTGGGTTTGAATGCACTTTATACCATAGAGAAGGATCTATAGAGGAACGCACAAATAACTTGAACCATTTTCGTGAAAAAGGTGGGATTCTTGTCTGCACAGATGCTGCTGCCCGTGGTCTTGACATACCAAATATCTCACATGTCATTCAGGTATATATGCTGGCCAAGTGGCCATGTAGTTTGAAATGTGCAGTGAGAATGATACAAAGATCAGAGTGTGCGACTGAATATCTCTAAATTTATTTTTCTCTAACATCTTTAACTGCAAGTGTTCTGTGATCTACAAGTTATCATATGAATCATAGAGATGTTACTGGTTTGTTATCTGCATCGTTCTAAGGACTAATTCTATCTCTTGGTTCA
This sequence comes from Boesenbergia rotunda, assembly GCA_024364735.1. Classification (NCBI taxonomy): domain Eukaryota; kingdom Viridiplantae; phylum Streptophyta; class Magnoliopsida; order Zingiberales; family Zingiberaceae; genus Boesenbergia; species Boesenbergia rotunda. Next base: position 585,141 of record JAGFNQ010010598.1, read on the forward strand.
AGAATAGGCCGAGTTTGCTACATCAGCTGTAGATTTTCTCCATAGGGTTGGGCGTACAGCCAGAGCCGGTCAGTCTGGAGCTGTCACTAGTTTGTATACCAAATCCAACCGAGATCTTGTATCTGCTGTCCGCCATGCCGAGAAGATCAGTGAGCCCGTGGTAAGTTTAAACTCGAATTTTGTCTCGTCAAGGAAGAGATATGAGATTGCAAACAATCTTGCTAAAGTCTGATTCTGTTTGCATTCAGGAGAAAGCATTTAGCAGGAAAAGAAGCTTCAGAAACAAACTTAAAAAAGGTACAAGTAAAAGCAGATTTTCCTAGCAAATCAATCTTCCTTTGCACCACTTTGGATTACCTCCATCCTTGGATTTTTGCAGGTCGAAGTAAATTCGAAGATGCCTCTTTACTTTCAGCTTAATCGGAACGAGTCATGGAAATTTTTCCCGTGAAAAAGAAACGACAGCGATTTGATTTCGTTTGTAATGATCATACTGCGTGCTTAACCATGATGTGGTGTTGTGATGCACTAGTTCTACAACCTGGCATTTGAATGACATCTTTTGTTACCAATTTTTTTAAATCTGTAAATCTATAAATTTGCAACGATCTTTTATTATTGCGAAACTTAAATAATAATTAATCTATGAATTATATCCGCAGGTGGTGACTGAGGTAAATGTTGGTCAGGGATCGGGACCCACGTGACCGACTGGATTATGGCCCCACCAAATACATGCGCATGATTAGTTTAGTTTGGCAGCTCCATCTGCGGCGGGAACACTGCCTCATCTCCAACGCGGTACACTGCGACTGCACCTCATCGCGTTAAAGGGCAAGAATGAAAAAGGGCATCTCAGATTCCTTTTTTTTCAAAATAAACAAAAGATCGTTTTACTTTTTCAAGAATAATCTTGTTTTAACGTTGTTGTAGCAGCTAATTCCCTAAAATTTATTCAGATGGGTATTTTTTCCAAAATAAATCAAAATAGATTTTTTTGATAATTTCCTAAAATTAAAGTGATTTTAATCGATTTAAATAATTTTGATAGGTTGATAAAGAATATTTGAATATTGATAATAGTATTAATTTAAAATTTGAGATTTCTAAGTTTAAGAGCAGTTATTTAGTAGTTTTTACGCATCAATTTAAAATGATTTTGATAAAATTAAATAATTTTTATCAAATAATAAAACATATTTTGATATAATAATATTTCAAATTTAAGATTTACAAGTTTAAATTTTTAAATTTAAAATTTAATCATAATTATGTAGCAGCAAATTAATAATTTTTAGTGTAACAGTTAATAGTATTTTCTAAAAAGTGATTTTAACAATTTGATAAAAAAATATTTTAAATAATAATATTTTGTGTATAATAATTTTAATATAAATACAATAATTAATATTTCAGATTGAAATAGCTAGGTGATATTCTCGTGGCGAAAAATAATAAGATGCCCTTTTAATTATTATTTTCTTAATAAATCTGGGCCACCTTTTGATCTTTGCCCAATATTAAAACGGTACGAATATTTGTTTGATAGAGGAGACCGCAATTAGATTAATCGCACCGCCAAACGGTCGATTCACTGTGCGTATCTTGTCGTCTCCTCGGCTCTTGTTTCGCTAGATTTGGCAGGCACCGAACGGTCTTCTAATCCGTCACCGCAATCTACGCTGCTTAATTCACTCATAAGGCCAGCTCACTTAAGTCCGTTGCTTTTGCTCTCCAATGGCGAACCCGCTCTGCCGCTGGCCTCCATGGCTGCTGCTCGCCGCCGCCGCCGCCCTCTTGCTGGCTTCCTCTGCGGCCGCCGGGCTGACCACCGGTTACTACCGCAAGTCCTGCCCCAGGGCGGAGCAGATCGTGGCGGAGGTGGTGATGAACAAGCAGATCACCAGTCCGACCACGGCCGCCGGCGCGCTCCGCCTCTTCTTCCATGACTGCTTCGTCGGCGGCTGCGACGCCTCCGTCCTGGTCTCCACCAACGCGTTCAACCGCGCGGAGCGCGAGGCGGACATCAACCTCTCCCTCCCCGGCGACGCCTTCGACGCGGTGGTGCGCGCCAAGACGGCGCTGGAGCTGGCCTGCCCCGGCGCGGTGTCCTGCGCCGACATCCTCGCGCTCGCCGTCCGCGACCTGGTGACCATGCTCGGCGGGCCGTTCTTCGTGGTGCCGCTCGGCCGCAAGGACGGGCTGGCGTCCCGCGCCGCCGCCGTGGAGGGCAACCTCCCGCGGCCCAACATGACGGCGGGCGCCATGGCCGCGCTCTTCGCCGCCAAGGGCTTCTCGGTGCGGGAGATGGTGGCGCTCGCCGGCGCGCACACGGTGGGGTTCTCCCACTGCAAGGAGTTCGCGGCGCGCATCTTCCAGGGGGGAGGAGCGGTAGACCCGGCCATGGAACCGCGATTCGCGCGGGCTCTGCAGAGGGCGTGCGCCAACTACCTCAACGACGGCACCATCTCCACCTTCAACGACGTGATGACGCCGGGGAAGTTCGACAACATGTACTACCTCAACCTGAAGAGGGGACTGGGCCTGCTGGCGTCGGACCAAGCACTAGCGGCCGACGCGAGGACGCGGCCGTTCGTGGACCTGTACGCCTCCAACCAATCGGCCTTCTTTGGAGACTTCAGCCGCGCCATGGTGAAGCTCAGCCTCGTCGGAGTGAAAACAGAAAGCAACGGGGAGGTCCGGCGGCGGTGCGACCAGTTCAACAACCTGGCCACCTGAAACATGATTGAAATTTTAATCTAATTGCGTGATTGTTGTCGCTTGTTTGAATCGCATACAGTTATGGGTAAAGATTGGCCATCGTTTTATCTTTATTTATATCATGGAAATGGAAATCCAGTATTGCTCTTTCCTTTGACGGAATTTCTTGCTCTGTTTTTCCTTGGACGGGATTCCCAGCTGATGCATATTACCATATCCTGCTATTGTTGTTGCTTGTTTAGGAAAGGCGACCTCTTATCTTTTCAATTATCGTAATTTATTTTTTCTATATTGGTCCTGAGATGAACTGACGGAATCGCTGAGGATGAACGTTTCGTCTTTTACCACTTGTTGCGCTAAGGTGAGCATTATACCTTTTGCCACATGGCAATGGATTTATAGCTTCCTCAAGTGACTGAAACACCTATAATTTCGGGGGTGTAATTGCAGAAACAGAGATGACGCTGAAGTACTTGCTCCATGCTCTTCTGCAATGCATCATGAGAGCCAGTACTGATCTAAGTGGTAAATACTTAGGAGTGTTTAGTTTACTCCATTTTTTATTTTTATTTTTTAAAAAAATCATATTTTCTCATTTTCTGAAAAATGATTTTCTTTCCTTCTTTAATTTTCCAGAAAACGTTATATATTTTTCTGAAAAATAAGGTTGGAAAATACAAACCAAACACGTTTTCTAGAAAATCGCATTTTCTACCGAAAATGAAAATAAAAAACAAGTCTATCAAACGTCCCCTTAGATTCTGAAGTTTTCTGCCAAGAGAAAAGAATTAAAATTATTACAACAACAATCAAATCTTATATTCTTAATTAAGGTTGACTATACAAATCTTTTTACACCATTAAACTCTATCCCTATTATATCATTCCATAGTCTAAATTTGAAAAAAAAAATGATCATGGTTAGGATCCTGCAGCATTGTAATGAGCATACATTCCATGTAATAAGTATTTTTCTTTGTGATACAATTGAATAAAAAATTTATAAAAGAAAAATTTTCTGTTTATCTCAATCCTCTTTTCTTTCATTTTAGTTTCAGCTAAGCTGAATCTCAACTCATATATGAAATAGGATTTGGATGGTGTATTTGATTGTTTTAGTTCTTCAAATAATATTTATCTTCTTGTGAGATGAGAGCATACATGTTCTTCCGATGTATATTGATCCCTGAATCATTAGTTTTAGTTGCTATATCTACATCTTCCAATTGTATAATTATTACTGTATATTTTGAGATGATCTATAAATTCTTCAATACCTTGTGTTATAGTTGGATAAGCAACTATTTCCTGAACTTCTTTAATATCTTGTGCATATTTAAAATTGTGATTATAACTTAAAATTTTAATTTATATGCCAAAGTACCACAAATTTGATATTTGTTTAATCCATGCATTATATTTTTTTATTTCCTCCAATATCACACAACTATTCAATTACAGAAACCGACACCAGTTGGGAAAAAAATCTAGCAAACAAGATGATCCAAATTAATAGAGATGAAGAATCAATACATAAATGAAACATCCAAATATATGATATACAGTGTGCTTGATTGAAAAATAATGCATGAAAGTTCATGTAAATCGAAAGCATGTTCATGTGAGGTTTTCTATGAGGTTAAGATTTTCATATTATTATCATGTTGTATATGTAACATGGTATAATTGTGTATTAATCATGTAGATTATACATACATAGTAAATTAGCAATCAGAAAAATGGATCACTACATCTTTCAAAGGAATTGTTAAGACCCTTTCTTATCTCTAGGTTCCAAAGTGCACCAATCAGAAATCAATTTTCTAAAAGGAAATCAGCTTTCATGATCCTCTGGTTTCCTAGGACAGTCTCCATCATTCAAGTCTTAAAATAATAGAAATTTCTTTCAAAAGTGTATGTACTTGTGTAATATGCTAACATTTGTTGATTTATGTTTGAAACAATTGCACACGAAGTATGAATTATGAATGTGAGAAAGAGGTCAAAAAAATAATAGAAATTTCTTTCAAAAGTGTATGTACTTGTATAATATGCTAACATTTGAAACAATTGCACACGAAGTATGAATTATGAATGTGAGAAAGAGAGTCTAAAAAGGCGAGATGTTCTGAAGTTGTGATGGTCAAGGAATCAAGATCTGATTGCAGTAAATTCTAATTCTCAGTTTAAAATAAAAGTGCAAGCTCACACAAAAATTAAAATCCTTATCACATGCATCATTCTAAAATTCTGAAGTGGCAATACAACACATTGCCTTGTTATCATAGTTATTAGTTATTTGAGAGAGAGAGAGAGCATACCTACTTGGATTTGTGATGTGTTTTCTTTGATCTGCAAACATCTTGAGAGGAATCAGATATTTTAAAGAAAAAAAGAGTAAAAGAAACATCTAGAGTTAGTTAATGTCACCCCACCACATCTCAATAAGTTTCATAGCATGCAAAACTTAGAAGAAAAAAGTGTACAATAACGTATGTTAAATTTGATGATTCTCAAAAGGACACTAGTAGTAGACGCTATATGAACATGCTAAACAAATACTGAAATGGGAAAAAAGAAACAAATTTCCTTACAGAGGGAAACTTTAACTGGCATATCTCTAAGGGAAATCAATTAGCAAGGTCTTCTTCATATCAGATGCGTGGCACCTCTGACTCCCCAATTACACAGCGTTCTTGAATACTTCTTCCAATGAGCAGGGCTGCCAAGGCTTAACATGATGTGTCTCCCTCTTAAGAATCTAAAGAATTTCAGCTTCCACAATCACCAGTCTCTTAGCGTAACATCATGAGTGAGATCTTCTTCTGTTGTGTTGAAAAGGATTGCACCCCTCAAAAAAATCAGACAAAGCCATTTCGAGATCCTCGACCGAGTACTTGATGTACAACTCCGGGTGTCTACCACTCTCTATATGTTGTCGGTAACGCCCAATAAAGGCCCGGTATGCTGGCAACAACTTCTCAGAGATTGAAATCCTGAGCTCCTCCCTCAGCTGGGTGTCTGGCACAAACCAATGGGCTTGAGTTTTGTGAGCTTCGTCAAAAGAGGCATTGAAAGCTTTGAACCTATCCCTCAAAGTGGACTTAGAGACTCCCGATGAGAAGCTACCGCTGACATGAATACCCTCATCTCTCAAACAGTGGAGAATTTTGACCCATGTAGCTCTCTGATAGCTAGTAGCAGAAATCCGGAACTTCCCCGTGAGCTTTCTCAAGTAGTCATCGCCAATCATCTCGCGGAGCTCTGATGAACCCTTCACCTTGTGTACTATATAGTGGATATTGTTCATCAGGAAGAGGTGCAAGAGAGCATTATCCCTGTATAGAGCGGCCTTGTTTTCAAGATTGTGTTGCAGAACAACTATGATCCAACTCAAGTGGGCACCGAGTGGAGTTTGGTTCTCAGACTCCGGGAAATCAAGCTCCAATGGTGCAGCTCCAGCTGCAGCAAAGTCATCACCAGATAATCTGGTGCTAGCTGATGGCCTTGTTATTATGAGCTCCGTGAGAGTGAGCTTGTAGTCAGAGATGAGATTGATGTAATTCATGACGTACCGAGTTAGTGGGTGGATGGTGCCGCCAGGGACCGGAGTCTTGGGTGGATCCCGAAGCACCGCGTTCTCAAACTCAGAAAGGATTCCCCTAATAGCCTCCGCGAGCCGGGAGAGGATCTCGGCAGCTTGGGTATAGATGGATTCGGCGGACTTGGATTCGAACACAACCCCGACATCCGGGAGGAGATCAGAAATTGTGTCATGGAGGTCGATAATCTTGAAGAGCTTCTCCGGCGACCTACGACCGATGCTGATGGCTTCGGCGAATCCAAACAGCTGGATAGCAGCGCCTTTGACTGTTTCGGTGAAAGGGGCATCATCAGCGATCCCAAGGCCATCAAAGATGCGTTCACAAAGGCGACGCTCGCTGGCAAAGACGATCCGAACGCAGATCCGGGCGGCACGGATCCAGCGCCGTATCTTTGCCTCAAGAGCGTCCCACTCGAGACGCTGGACTTCCCCGATGCTAAGCTTCTCCACCCCTAGATGCCGGAAGCAGACATCTATCGCCGCCTTCCGAGACCCGGCGTATACCTGGACGCACTCCCGGCCGTACCCAGCGTCAATCATCCGCTCCGCGATGCTCCGAAGGTCATCTACCGCGTCCGCCGGCAGCAGATCCATCTCCCGGATACTTGTCGTCGACCGGATGCTACTCCGGCGGATAGTGCCGCTCCCACCCACCGAATCAGAAGAAAACGATTCTCCTTCACGACTTGCATTCACGCTGCCCTCAACGTCAGAAAGATCGCCGATCTCCTCCGCTAAAGCGGAACTCATCGAGAGCGAGCTCAAATCGACGAGCGCTTCGACCTCAATCTCGGTCGCCCGCGCGAGCAACAAGTTCCGAAACTCGTCCTCGAGGCGCGCCATCGCGATCTGGATCGCGTTCTCCGAAGATGAAGACGACGACCGCCGCGGGCTGCCCGCCGCGACCGGTTCCTTTATGGAGCGTCGGATCTCGTCGACGGCGCGTAGGTACCTCTCCGCTTCGGAGCGTTCCCCGGTGTCGAACAACATCCGCTCCTCCCCGCCCGAAGATGCCGTGGAGTCCCACCGCAAGATCAGCTTTTCCGCCGCCTCCAGGTCGGCCTCGGCCAGATCCGCCGACGACGACGATCCTACTGACCCCTCCATCAAATCGCTAGGGTAATTTCCTTGAAGCAATCGCTGCTCGTGTACGGCGGCTGCTCTTTTCTTCTCCCTCTCAAGACTCAAATCTCGTCTTTAATCGCGATGCAGAGAGAGAGAGGATCGCCATGACTTTGACCTTCCGTGACGGAACAGAATATCCCCGAGGTCCGGCGCCACACCGTACCGAAAGGCCGTAATCGTCTCGCCAAATCTAACGGACCACAACTTTCCATCAATCATCAAACCGACGAGACCATGCCACGTGTCCAAAAGAAAATGGTTGGGTGCCGAGTGGGACCCGTAGGAGAAATCAACGGCTCGAGGAGCTTCCTATCAGAAGACGGTCTAATCCTGTCCGTCGGATCGATATCACCAATCGACGCACCAGACCCGAGAATCGCACCTCAGAACGCCGCCCCGGCTTTCAACGCCTGTTGATTGGCTGTAAGCCAGCGGTCCCCACTCGACAAGTCTGCCTGAGGGAGGAAATATTAAGCGGTTCTGCTCTGGCGTAGATTAACTGGCACACCTTATCGTTGCTAGCAGGCACCGCACGGCTCACGCCCCGAACAAGGATTGTTTACTAATTTAATACTTAATAAATACTAAATACATTCACTACCCCAAAGCTTTTATATTTCCACAATAATAATAATTCGATATTTTGCATTTTTAGAAAATAGATTAGCATAACCCAACAAAACAATTATTAAGCATGCCATGTTTATCTTAATAGTGATTAATACAATTACATTTATCCACCAGAAAATGTTCGGCTTACGGAAGAAAGCATGCTACGGTATAAAACTAACAATCGATCACCGCCACTCAATTATTATTACCAAATTAATTATTAACTACTATAATAATATTTTTATATTATTTTAATTTTATTTATTTGAATGATAATTTGATTAAAATAATATTTTAAATTAAATCATGCTCTTTTTGCACATTAAAAATTGAACTCTTAATCATGTTTGATATTAACAATTATTATTAGGCACCACTTAACGGGTTGTTGCTAGATGTAAGCTCGCAATTAATGCAGTTGATGAAATCAAATATATCTCTTAAAATTAATTAAAAATAAATAAAATTTCATGTGCGAATCCTGTCCAGCGCACACCAGACCGGATAGTTGGCCCATGTACGTGCAAGTTGGCCTAGTAGATCTAGGGGACCACCCTATTAAATGGCTTTATGCCTTATTTTGTGTAAATTTTAATAAGAAATTCATTAGAAATTAACTTAAACGAAATCAAACTTCACTAACTCTTCATTTATAAGTGATAGGATTATACACAGGACACGTACCTTTCAGATTTAAGATTATAAGTTCGAGGGGGTCAATATAAATATTATAATAATATCTTTTAATCTTAAAAAATGTATATTAAGTTAAATTGAAAAAAAAAAATATTTTTAATTAATCATCTAAGGATTTGAACCCTAGATGTATGTTAAAATAAAATTAGACTATCATTAAACCACTACAAACATAATTTAAAAGAGTCAAATTATATATATACTAAGAAAATAAAAATGTATATAAAAAAAAAATATATAAAAAAATATTATTAAAATTTCGTGGCTCTGGGTATGTAATCGTCCTGAATTTGATATTAAATCAGCAATGTTGATATTAAATTTTTTAAAATATTTTTATATAGTAGCAAAATTAAGCATTAATCTATTTTATTCTCACATTTTAAAAATAACAATTTTAATCATACTAGAGAAGACGAGCTTAATTTTTTTTAAAAATATTGTGATTGAATATTCTAGAATAATTGAGAAGGTAGATATTATAATTCGATTGAGAATATGAACTTTAATTATTTTTTATTTTTATTTTTTTAATTTAATATTATAATTCAATTGAAAATTGAATAGTAGACTAAAATAAAAATAATTTAATATTAATTTTAGGATTAATTTTTTTAAGTTTATCAAAAATAAATAAAATTTGATATTTAAAATATCTTTTCCTCGATTATATACTATAAAATATATTATAGTGTGAATTAATCATGATATTATCATGATCCATTTATACTTTTAGAATTTATTTGATAGTCAATTTGTTAAGATTGAACCGTCAACTTCAAAAATTAAATCGAATAGTATGAAATACATGAGTTATGAAAAATCTTCATTTAAGAAATTTAGCAAATTTTATATTGCTCTCAATTTGAATTTCCTTAAAAAAACAAAGTTTGATCTGACAGGAAGCAGACAGATTCGACTTGAATGCGACAAAAAAAAATTATATAAATTTAAATAAAAAAATTGATGAATACTATTCAACGTTGAAATGCATTAATTTTCTAAATTATTGTACGTACGTAAAGAAAAATAAATAAAGCCGTCTAAACCACGAGTGTTAGTGACTATCATTAGGCTTCTTGTAGCCGTTTAATTATTACCGGCCCTTTGTTCATAACAGTATAGCTCGATGTGCTTGCTTAATAGATTCATAGTCCTCCAACTCTTATTTTGTTACTTTATAGTGTCTTGCATACTAACGATTGACTACTTCGTAGTGTCTTGGTTATGGTTGAAGATGGTTCATAATAAATTAATTGAGTTTTTTTTTAAGAAGATTTTGTTATTTCTAAAATTTAATGATTTGAGTGTTTTTTCTTAGTGTGTAGTTAGTTTTGAAGGTAAAAGACTTATTATTATAAGTATTGAATTTGTAATTTTGAGTCGAATGATTGCTAAATGAATAAAAATTATGTATTAATGGTTTAATTTGTATTTTGAACTTTTTAATTTTATTTTAAGTGATAGATGAATTGTGATGAGGTATAAAATTTAAATTTGATTATATATTTTAAATAAATACTACTGTTAATTTTTAATGTTATAAATGGCTTTTAGTAGTGTTATTATAGATTAGTTAAGAGAGTATTTTAAAATAACCTTATAAATTAAATTATTGATAATTTGTATTATTCTTAAATATATATATATGATACTTATAAATTTATCTAAGTTTTAAAATTTTGAACTGGGTCAAGGTTTTGATCTCAGATTGAAATGATACAGTTTCGATATCGTATCACGCCGTGTCAATATAATTTCTATATATATATATATATATTTTAATGAATACCCACATAGCTGCTCTGGTGAGCTGGAATTTGTAAAGAATCCAACTAAGAATAAGGATTGGGAGAGTAAAAATAAGAGAGTGAAAATCATAGTGAATGACGTGACATCTTATATGTATGATCTTTGACGGGTTTACCGTGTCCCCAGGGTATAGTTTGATTCGGGGCGGCCGTCAATGATGTCCAAGCGATAATTAGACGTGTACATATAAAATGCTACGTCATGCCACGTCATGCCACATCATTAATTATGATTTTTACTCATCCATTTTCACTCTCTTTATCATTATTCTTATAATAATCCAACCCATGAAAAAGAAAGACTTGAATCAGTCGTCGTCGGCCTGCAAATTGTCGAACACCTAACCCTTTTTAATAAAATCCAATCCAAAAAAAAGAAAGACTTGAGGCAAATTATTGGAGACGCAACCACCATTTTAATAATCTCTCAAAATCATAAAGAAAGACTCGAAGGAGTCATCGCCTGCAAAATTATTAATTGCTTCTCTGTTTTTGTTTTCCTCGAAGACGCTTCTCTATTGTTAGCCCACACCAAACGACTTCTGCATCGTTAATTCATTCAGAGGGAGCTATGGAAGGAGCTTTGGTAGTTGCTGCGTCTCGCTTCATGGTCGATAAGGTGGCAGATCTCCTCCAACTCAACGAGAAACTCAAGGCAATGACTGGTACCAAAAAGAAGATGGAGAAGCTCAAGGAGTTGTCATCGATCATTGACATGGTGATCCAAGACATCGACTCCCGCCCTTTTATTGGTGATGCCGTGAAGGACTTGCTGAAGAAGTTCAAATACTTGGCCTACGATCTCGAGGATGTTGTGGATTACTATGACACCAAAGTCTTGCAGAAGAAGCAGAGATCAGAAAGTACTTCTTTAAGGCCGGTGCGTGATTTCATATCTTCTGATAATCAAATTCTGTTTAAGAATAGGGTAGGTGGCATGATAAATGCTATAAAAGAAAGTCTGGATTCTATTTTGCTGCAAAAGTCCGTTCTTCAAAATTTACCACAAAGTAGTATCCGTATGTTGGAACAAAGAGAGGCCCACTCCCGCAATAGCTTTGTTGTTATAGGGAGACAACCAGAGAAGAATATGATTGTCAACATGTTAACAAATGATGATGATGATGATGAAAACAGCCATAGCACATTGAAGGTCATTGCCATCGTTGGGATGGGTGGCCTGGGGAAGACTACACTTGCTCAGCTTGTTTTCAATGATGAGGTGGTGAAAGCTCATTTTGATAGTTCAAGAATGTGGACAGTTGTTGGGGCTGAATTTGACCCGGCAAAGATAATGAAGTCTGTTTTAGAACTGGCTACTGGTGCACCGGTCAACATCTCACAAATAGATTTAGTGAAGCAGAATCTTGAAAAAGCATTATTTAAGAAGAAATTTCTGCTCGTGCTAGATGATGTATGGAATGAAGACCCAACAAAGTGGGGGATACTGAAAGCAGCCTTAACATGTGGGGCGAGAGGAAGCAAAATTTTGGTGACGACCCGTAGCCAACAGGTTTCTTTGATTATGGGCTCATCCAATTCCACTCACCAAATACAAGAGTTGTCCGAAGATGATTGTTTGTCCTTGTTTAAACAATTTGCTTTTGGAGATCAAGCAGAGGATCAAAACTTGATGAAAATTGGTAGAAAGATTGTTGAAAAATGTGGTGGTGTGCCCTTGGCTGCCATATCCCTTGGTAGCATGCTCCTTGGCACTCGAGAGGAAACTTACTGGTCCTCAGTATTGAAGAGTGAAATATGGCAGTTGAGAAATGAGGAAGATAAAGTGTTAGCTGTACTAAAGTTGAGCTATGATACTCTTCGCCCACGGTCAAAGAAGTGTTTTACATTTGCCTCCCTATTTCCCAAAAATGAGTTGATGACAAAGAATGACCTGATCAAACTGTGGATAGCAAATGATTTTATACGTTCAGAAGGAAAGTTTGAAGCTGAAACAGTGGGCAACCACATCTTTGATGATCTTGTGGGCAGGTTATTCATTCTCTTGGACCCTTTTTATAGTGATCCTGATGTACGATACTGCAAGCTCCATGATTTGATGCATGACCTAGCACGATCGGTTTCTGGAAATGTATATTGGAATTCTATTGAAGACTCAGTGGAAGATATTGGAAAACGAACATATCATTTGCAATTAGATAAAAAAAATTTACGAAACATGACTGAGCAGGTCTTGGCCAAGAAACCAGTGTACTTGCGTACCTTTGTGACCGTTATTCCCCTTAAGCACCTTTCATCTTCATCTTTGAGTATCAATCTGCTGCTTAAATTCTTTTCAGAATTGAAATATTTGAGGGCGTTAGATTTAACTTACTGTAACATCAAGAAGATACCGGCGTCAATAGGAAGTCTGATACATTTGAGATACCTCAATTTATGTTTTAATGAAATTGAAGTTCTACCCGACTCCATAACTCTTCTCTCTAATTTATGGTATCTCAATCTCAGTTTCAATGACGGAATTCAAGAGATACAAAAAGAGTTAGGGAATATGCAAAGCCTTCGGGATCTCAATTTATCTCATAATAGTATTCAAGTGCTACCCGACTTCATGACCCTTCTCTCCAATTTACAGTATCTCAATCTCAGTTCCAATGATAAAATTCAAGTGCTACCAAAAGAGTTAGGGAATATGCAAAACCTTCGGGTTCTTGATTTATCTTGGAATAGTATTCAAGTTCTGCCTGACTCCATTACCCTTCTCTCCAATTTACAGTGTCTCAATCTCAGTGACAATTACAAACTTCAAGAGCTACCAAAAGAGTTGGGAAATATGCAAAACCTTCGGGATCTTGATTTATCTCAGAATAGTATTCAAGTTCTGTCCGACTCTATAACCCTTCTCTCCAATTTACAACATCTCAATCTCAGTCGCAATCACAAACTTCGAGAGCTACCAAAAGAGTTAGGGAACATGCAAAACCTTCGGGATCTTGATTTATCTCGAAATAGTATTCAAGTTCTGCCCAACTCCATAGCCCTTCTCTCCAATTTACAACATCTCAATCTCAGTTTCAATGACAAACTTCGAGAGCTACCAAAAGAGTTAGGGAACATGCAAAACCTTCGGGATCTTGATTTATCATATGATTTTTTTAATTCTAAATTGACAGACATGCCCAATGGATTATCTCGGCTAATTAATCTTAAGTATGTTTAGTGGTAGGGACAGAATTGGCGCATGCTCAATTATAGAGCTTGAGGATTTGAAGCTTCATGGAGGATTGACAATTAAATTTTCGAAGATTTTACAAATTATTCTTGTGGTGGAAGAAAAAATCTTGAAGAATAAAGAGCTTGATGAATTATGCATAATGTTTAATGGTTCAGAAAGATATGACAAGGACATGTTGGATGATTTTTGTCCTAACACGAGTTTAAAGAAGTTAACCATATCCAATTATGGGAGCCCACAATTTTCAACATGGTTGATAGAGTCACAACTACCAAATTTGGTTGAAGTTAACCTCAGGCGCTGTGGTCGGGGGCATATTCCTCCATTAGGAAACCTGCAGTTTCTTCAGAAGCTTAGCTTATTAAGTATGTATGACATTACACGCCTGGGTGTTGAGTTCCATGGGCACGGAGGCTTTCCTTCCTTCGAGTACTCAGCTTATCTTGGATGGACGATTTAGAGGAATGGTCAGAGTCTCATGGTGTTGATGAATTGTTCCCTAAACTACAGAGGTTGAACATTTTTTACTGTCCTAACTTGAAAAATATGCCGAGGCTTCCTAGAATCCAAGAGCTTGTGATAGAACACGGTAGTTAGAGCTTGTGACAAGGACATGGTATTTTTCATATGGTCTTGTGACTCTGCATTACACGTATGATACGAGTTTGTCCGCGGAGGGTTTTTAGGGTTTTCTGACCTATATACCCACGAGATAGGCTGATATCGGTATGTATCATTGATTCGGTACATTAGTTATGCATTTCTTTTTCCTTTTTGAAACTGTATCAGTTGATTCTTTACTACAGAATGGTCTGAGGAGCAAGACACGTCGTACTCTGGAGTTTAAGCTTCGTCAAATTCTAATTCCCCGGACAAAAGATAGTTGACTGATTGAAGAGGCAAAAAAGGATGCAGATTGGCCTCCGTCGCTGCTAACTGCTTACTCAAACTAATCTGGTGAGGGTGATTACATCTACTACTTCTCTCTTGTTGTTATTGAAGTAAAAGAATTGATCCAGGACCTTCCTGAAAGTCAACTCTCCAATCTAAGATACTCAAATATTGAAATTCAATCTCAAATCCATGAAATTAAAGAGCCAATATTCCAATTTCCTAGGTTATCAAGGACGCTTCTTTGCTGCAAGTCTTATTCTGTAATAATTTATTTATTATATTTTTATTCCATATCGAGTTTAATTTAATATATTAGAAAAGATATATTATTGTTTATTTATTTCTGTTAGGTATGATAATTTATTTATTTTTCTTTGGGTATGATAGTTTGCCAATTTCTCATTTGGTATAATATTTAATCTTTTAAATTATTTTTTATCCACTTTATAATTTTATTTAACATGCTGTTTGGTATGATCAATTAGCAAGAATTACGGCTAGAAAGTTGAATGACTAAATGATTAAAAGTAACTAGAGTAGAAAGGTCATAAAATAGTCGGAAGATACTAGTTCAACAAAAATATTTTCAGATAGAACTCAAATGTAAAGTTTTATACATCAGATACATGGAAGAACACATTGAATATTTTCATGTATCATGAGTTAATCTATATAGGATTTTCTTTATCTTTTCTTTGGTACTGCATGCAAGAGACTGAAATTACTTGCTACTAACACCTACCTTTATATATGCTTATTACTAATAAATCTAGAAGTTGTTGGTATTTATTTTGATTAAAATCAAGCAATATAGCTGATTCCTTGAGCTCAGCCACCAGAGTAAAGATTATATGATATTGCATGTTTAGTTGAGATTTTTTTTTGGAAATGGTGCTGAGTTATTTCATGACTCAATTAATAACACCTTGTAGATATGGCCTCCTATAAGTGTCAAAGGCATATGATCTCGCTTGCATTTAAGCTTAAGGAAGCAGTAATTCAGGTAAAACCTATTTGTTTTTAAATCCTTACTATTATAAAGTTCTTATTTTTTATGTTTATATGTAAGATACTTATATAGCTGGTAGGCAGATGGTTAGAGACAATTTATTTTAAGGAAACAAATATATATCTCACTGATATCATGTAGAATTCTTACATTACATTTGTCCTTATGAGTGGACAAACCTCCTAATACGGAAAACAAATGATAACTCTTTATTAGTCTTAAATACTATATATAGATATAAATAGGTGGTAGTTATCAATGGAAGTTACAACCAACTTCTTTATTTTATGCATTGCAGTAAAGTGTTATGCTTTTTGGTTCTTCTAGAATATGTCTAAATGATGTTCTTATGTAGCATCATGGGTTGATGATGTAGTATCGAGATCGTATCAATATCCCTTCCTTCAAAAGAAGCCTTTGTAGGACCGCTGCAGGCGACAAGATAGGGTGAATTGTCCTACAAGTCAGAACCTTGATCTTTTGCAAATTCTTACAAATATAGAAGTTAGTTTATGATGTTAAAATAATTTAACATATAAATAATAACAACGAAAGCTAGTAAAAGATAGGCAGGTTACTTGGTTTCAACCAGGATGGTTGCTAATCCAAGCAGTGAAAGCGCACTTAAACAAATCTCCTTCGTTATAGGCAGAGAAGCCTCTTATACTTTTTGAAAAGCATAGAAAACGACTAAGAAAATTGAGTACAGTTATTGATCTCTAATCCTAGATTTTGGGGGCTATTTATTGCCTGAAACTTAATGCTACCGTTGTACTGACATGGACTAAGGCGCCTCTAATTAATAAAGTTTTATGCACGGGCGCAAACAGTACTTGTTGGTAAGCTCTGTTCTGAGGCGCCTCAGTTCCAACCTGAGACGCCTTAGTTCTAATCTGAGTCACCTTGGGTTCAACTGAGGCGCCTCAGTTTAGCTTTTGCGCAAAGCTGAAACTTTCAGTTGAGGCGCCTCCCAAGGCAATTGAAGCGCCTCAGTTGACCAAATGGTCAAAGTCAACATCCATGTTGATTTTTTCGTCCTTCCACATGGGTAATTTCTGGACAACCAGAGTTAGGCTCACCCGAATCCGACTCTGGCCTTTGCCTCGAACGGTCTTCCTCCCGGTTTCTCGTCCCTCAGACATCGCACACATCCGTCTCATTCCATCGGTGTACTCTTCCATAGACCTTTGCGTCCCTTGGATGCACCGAGCCTATCGACTCCTTACCATGTCATTCTTTTCGTTCGCTATTCTTCCGCTCGATTTCCCGCACTCATAAGTTCTGCACACTTAGACACTGAGATCAAAACACATCAGGACCTAACTTGACTTGGGTGGTCACAACCAACTCGGGGCACTTATAATCTCCCCTTTTTGTGTGGATCAACCCAAGTTAAGTTAGGATTAATCAAACAAAAAAATAACAATTGGATAACAATTTATTTATTCAAAACAATAAAACAAATATGACAATCTAGTGCAATAAATAATGCAAGTAAATTCCAACTTAACCTCCCCTTAACTTTTATTTACTCTCCCCTTTTGATCACACAAAAAATGGTACTTGTAAAAAAAATAAGAATAACAAACTCATTAAGGGGAAAAAACATAGTTTAGAAGATTTTTTTTAAAAAAAAATATAATGAATTTGAAATATTTTTAAAGGTCAATTTATATTTCCAAATATTTTGATAATTTTTTTGAATGTCCAAAATATAACGTACAAATTTAAAAAAATTGGAGTCATCAAAAAAAAAATTTCAAAGTATTTATAAATGTTAAAATATCATTTTTGTATTATAATTCATAAAATATTATTTAACTATTAGAAAATTTTAAAATTTTTATCAAAGTGGAAAATCAAATAACTCAACAGTCTATAAATTTTCAAATTTAAAATAAATTTTCCGAGTTCGAAAATAATGATTTTATTCATAGAAATAATTTTCAACAAATTTTTTTTAAAATTAGAAAAATTCTGTAAATTTTTTGAAATAGTCAAAATATAATATTCATTATTAAAAAGCAGTATTGTGATAGAAAAAATAAACATAGAGGGAATTTCTAATCTCACGTCCTTGCCAGATTGGCTGCAGCATCTCAAGTATCTTCGTTGCCTAATAATCGGGAACTGCCCACGATTAGAAAGGGTGCCAAGGAATTTGAAAAATCTACCTATGTTAAAAGATTTGATGATTTTGAGTTGCCCACAACTGAAAAGTAGATGCGAAAGGGAGACAGGCGAATATTGGCCTATCATCTCGCATTTGCCATACATTTATATTTCATAGGTTCCAGCCGGACATGGTATTTTCATATGGTCTTGTGACTCTGCATTACACGTATGATATGAGTTTGTTCACGGAGAGTTGTTGGGGTTTTCTGACCTATATACCCACGGGATAGGCTGATATCGGTATGTATCATTGATTCAGTACATTAGTTATGCATTTCTTTTTTTTCCCTTTTTGAGATTGTATCAGTTGAATCTTTACTGCAGAATGGTTGAGAATCAAGCCACGCCATACTCTGGACTTTAGGCTTCATCAAATTCTAATTCCGCGGGCAAAAGATAGTTGACTGATTGAAGAGGCAGAAAAAGGATGCAGATTGGCCTCCATCGCCTACTAACTGCTAACTCAAACTAATTTGATGAGGGTGATTACATCTACTACTTCTCTCTTGTTGTCATTGAAGGTAAAGAAATTGATCCAAGGACCCTTCTTTGAAAGTCAACTCTCCAATCTAAGGTACACAAATATTGAAATTCAATCTCAGATCCATGAAATTAAAGTGCCAATGTTCCAATTTCCTAGGTTATCAAGGACGTTTCTTTACTGCAAGTCTTATTATGTAATAATTTATTTATTTTATTTTTATTCCATATCGAGTTTAATTTAATATATTAGAAGAGATATATTATTGTTTATTTATTTCTCGTTTGGTATGATAATTTATTTATTTCTCTTTGGGTATATTGAAATTCAATCTCGGTTCCATGAAATTAAAGTGCCATTGTTCCAATTTCCTAGGTTATCAAGGACGTTTCTTTATTGCAAGTCTTATTATGTAATAATTTATTTATTTTATTTTTATTCCATATCGAGTTTAATTTAATATATTAGAAGAGATATATTATTGTTTATTTATTTCTCGTTTGGTATGATAATTTATTTATTTCTCTTTGGGTATGATAGTTTGCCAATTTCTCATTTGGTATAATATTTAATTTTTTAAATTATTTTTTATCCACTTTATAATTTTATTTAACTTACTATTTGGTATGATCAATTAGCAAGAATTACGGCTAGAATGTTGAATGACTGGATGATTAAAAGTAATTAGAGTAGAAAGGTCATAAAACAGTCGGAAGATACTAGTTCAACAAAAATATTTTCTGATAGAACTCAAATGTAAAATTTTTATACATCAGATACATGCAAGAACACACTGAATATTTTCATGTATCATGAGTTAATCTATATAGGATTTTTCTTTATCTTTTCTTTGGTATTGCTTGCAAGAGACTGGAATTACTTGCTACTAACACCTACCTTTATATATGCTTATTACTAATAATCTAGAAGTTGTTGGTATTTATTTTCATTAAATAAAGCAATATACATGATTCCTTGAGCTCAGCCACCAGAGTAAAGATTATATGATATTGCATGTTTAGTTGAGAATTTTTTTGGGAATAATGCTAGTTATTTCATGACTCAATTAATAACACTTTGTAGATATGACCTCCTATAAGTGTCAAATACAAAGGATCTCGCTTGCATTTAAAGCTTAAGGAAGCAGTAATTCAGGTAAAACCTATTTGTTTTTAAATCCTTACTATTATAAAGTTCTTATTTTTTATGTTTATATGTAAGTTACTTATATAAGCTGATAGGCAGACTGTTAGAGACAATTTATTTTAAGGGAAACAAATATATATCTCGCTGATATCATGTAGAATTCTTATGAGTGGACAAACCTCCTAATACGGAAAACAAATGATAACTCCCGTATTAGTCTTAACTACGTACTATATATAGATATAAATATGTGGTAGTTATCAATGGAAGTTACAACCAACTTTTTTATTTTATGCATTGCATTACTAGTGTTATGCTTTCTTGGTTCTTCTAGAATATGTATAAATGATATTCTTATGTGGCATCATAGGTTGATGATGTGGTATCGAGATCGTATCAATATCCCTTCCTTCAAAAGAAGCCTTTGTAGGACCGCTGCAGGCCGACAAAAGGGGATGAATTGTTCTGCAAGTCAGAACCTTGATCTTTTGTAAATTCTTACAAAGATAGAAGTTAGTTTATGATGTTAAAATAATTTAACATATAAATAATAACAACGAAAGCTAGTAAGAGACAGGCAGGTTACTTGGTTGCAACCAGGATGGTTGCTAATCCAAAGCAGTGAAAGCGCACTTAAACAAATCTCCTTCGTTGTAGGCAGAGAAGTCTCTTATACTTTTTGAAAAGCATAGAAAAAGACTAAGAAAATTCAGTACAGTTGTTGATCTCTAATCCTAGCTTTTGGGGGCTATTTATTGCCCGAAACTTAATGCTACCGTTGTACTGACGTGGACCTGAGACACCTCTAATTGATAAAGTTTTATGCATGGGCACCAACGGTACTTCTTTATAAGCTCTGTTCTAAGGCGCCTCAGTTCCAAACTGAGACACCTTAGTTCTAATCAGAGTCACCTCGGGTTCAATGGAGGTGCCTTAGTTTAGCTTTTGTGCAAAGCTGAAACTTTCGGTTTAGGCGCCTCCCAAGACAATTGAGGTGCCTCAGTTGACCAAATGGTCAAAGTCAACATTCGTGTTGATTTTTTCATCCTTCTGCTTGGGAAATTTCTGGCCAACCAGAGTTTGACTCACCCCAATCCAACTTTGACATTCGCCTCGAACGAACTTCCTCCCGATTTCACGTCCCTCGGACATCACACGCATCCTTCTCGCTCCATCGGTGTACTCTTCCGTAGACTTCTGCGTCCCTCGGATGCACCGAGCCTATCGACTCCCTTCTCGTGCCATCCTTCTCGTCCGCTACATCTTCTGCTCGATTCCTACTCTCCTAAGTTCTGCACACTTAGACACTGAGATCAAAACATATCAGGACATAACTTGACTTGGGTGATCACATCAAAACCAACTCGGGGTACTTATAATCTCCTTTTTTTTTGTGGATCAACCCAAGTTAAGTTAGGATTAATCAAACAAGAAAATAACAATTGGATAACAATTTATTTATTCAAAATAATAAAGCAAATATGACAATTTAGTGCAATAAATAACGTAAGTAAATTCCAACTTAACCTCTCCCTTAACTTTTATTTACTCTCCCCTTTTGATCACATAAAAAAATGGTACTTGTAAAAAAAACAAGAATTACAAACTCATTAAGGGGAAAAACATAGTTTAGAAGATTTTTTTAAAAAAAACTTAATGAATTTTGAAATATTTTTAAAGGTCGATTTATATTTCCAAATATTTTGATAATTTTTTTGAATGTCCAAAATATAACGTACAGATTTAAAAAAATTGGAGTCATCAAAAAAAAATTCAAAGTATTTATAAATGTAAAAATATGATTTTTGTATAATAATTCATAAAATATTATTTAACTATTAGAAAATTTTTAAAATTTTTGTCAAAGTGGAAAATCAAATAACTCAATAGTCTATAAATTTTCAAATTTAAAATAAATTTTCTGAGTTCGAAAATAATGATTTTAATCACAGAAATAATTTTCAACAAAAAAATAAATTTGAAATTAGATATTGACCTCGTGTAATTCTGTAAATTTTTTGAAATAGTCAAAATATAATGTTCATTATTAAAAGCTGATTTTTGAAAATAAATTCATGAAAATTCATCAAATATTTTAAAAAAATCTGAAAAATTACAGTTCGTAGATAAAGTATTTGTGAATCATATAAAAATTTGAAAATGAATTACATTCAAATATTACTATTCGAATTGGTTTTTTTAATAATTAATAAATTCAAATGTAATTTAATCATTAAAAAAAATTTAATAATTTAAAATTGATTTGGAAATCCAAAATAGATTTTTACCTACTGGACTAATCAGAAATTTTGAAAGAATATAATTCTTGGACACTTCTATAATTTGGCCCTTGTGGTTTCTAATATACCAATTAAGATGTCCATTATAAAAATTCTTTTTAGGAGAGAAATTGGAACTAACACATGCATAGTCATTTTCTAATTTTATCTTAATTTTTCATTTTCACTTTTTACATGATCATACAGATTTAAAGGACATGAATTTGCTAACTTCTTCAAATCAATGTTCTTTATCCTTAAGTTACATGAAAATTTAAGCAGGGATCTTGTTAAATTCGGCGACTCAAAACCTAAACCAGAAAATTTTTGGGCATTTACCAGATAGGTTTTAGGGTATCAAGGCCTAAGGATGAATTTTTGGATGTTTAATTAAGTTAAACTTGAAACTTCTAGGGGTTGAAGGTAGAGGAAATCCTAGAATTAACGAGTTACTTAGGATATGTTCTGTACTGGAGTAGGATGTAGTCTTCTTTATATTGAAGTTGTTGTTGTTATGTGATTTTGGCACCATAATCTGGTTTCCAGTTTTGGATTCCTATACCTGTGGGTAACTTGAAATCTGAGGAGTGGATTCAAGTGGACTGACTGATCAAGTTGGGGTTTTGGGGAGGCAACTCTGTTTTAGGGTTGATCCGTGTAGTTTTTGATACTTTTGATTTTGAGTGAGTTGCTATGAGTACTTTAAACTTTTGGGTCGATGTGAATTAAATTGGGTTTAGATGCTTAGGATTAAAAGTCGAGTTTCGATATTGGGTTAATCTTAAATCGGCTAAGAGCATAGTTTGTATCATTTGTTATGATAGCTATTTAAATACGTTCTTTGTTATAGGGCCTTGATTGTGATTTTGGACGGGGGGTTCCCTACGCGCACGGACTTCTTCAGATTGAGGCAGGTACCCCTGACTTATCTTTTTAGATATTGTCTTACTATTGTGCATAATTATTATAGATAGCAGTAGTTTTATACGTTATACCTGCCTTTGTATATCATGATTCGATATCTGTTGCTTACTCTTTTTAGATGACTCTTATTTAGTTCCATACAGTCTCGTTATCTGTCTTGCGTACTTATGTGCACAAATACAGTAGTAGGTCACTTTGTATCTGCAGTTGGATTGATTTCTAGATATACCTTACATGGATACCTAGGGTAGGACTGTTAGATCTGGATACATGTATTAGACCTATACTTTGCCTACTGATGTGTGGTTGAGGACCTGGTTAATGAGGAGGGTGTTGTTAGCATACACTACCCTCAAGTTGCATACTAAGTTGTAGGCTTTGTACGAATGTATACTGGTGATCATCGACTCCCCTAGGGTCTGAGCCCATCGCGCAGTCAGTTTTTTGTATTGATAGAGCTATTAACGCTGTGCTGTTGGATGATGGTGACCACCGGCTTGCTTGAGGTCTGAGCCCATCACCAGTCATGCTTTAGTCATATTTGCATAGTCACAGGTGCTGCGCTACATACTTGCATTGCCACAGGTGCTAGACATCATTTTTGCATAGCGACAGGTGCTGGGCTATATACATGCATTGCCACAGGTGGTGGGCATCATACTTGCATAGCGACAGGTGCTGGGCTACATACTTGCATCGTCACAAGTGCTGGCATCATATTTGCATAGCCACAGGTGTTGGGCTACATACTTGCATTGCCATAGGTGCTGGGCATTATATTTGCATAGCCACATGTGTTGGGCTACATACTTGCATTGTCATAGCTGCTGGGCATCATATTTGCATAACCACAGGTGCTGGGCTGCATACATGCATTGTCACAGGTGATGGACATCATACTTGCATAGTCATAGGTGTTGGGCTGCATATTTGCATCGCCACAGTTATTGGGTTTCATACTTGCATAGCCACAGGCGTTGGGCTTCATATTTGCATCGCCACAGGTGTTGGGCATCATGCTATGCATAACCACGAGTGTTGGGTTGAATATGTTGTATGCTACGAGTGTTGGGCTTCTCTGTATAGCCACGAGTAGTTGATGTGTCTGTTCACCCGATCGCCAGTTGGTGGTGGCCAGGGTGCGTACAGAACAGGTCTTTGCATCATGAGCATATGATGCATTTGCCCATTTATTTGTACCTGTTACATTTTATGACTGCATGTATTTGACATGCACCTACAAGAGACATACACATTTGGATCGTATATCATTCTTGAAGTTATATAGGGGATTGATTACACCTACCTGTAGGATAGATGAATTTTGGTATATATTTACTTTCAGTCTTTAGTTATGTATTATCTTCCATACCCGAGACTATATCAACGTGATACTTACTGTTATTATAACTTACTATGCATATCTGTTTTGATATCCACTGAGTTATTTAGGCTCGATCACCATCGTTCACCATGTTTCTATCTTCAGGTTGATTGGTCGTCGAAGGAGCCCAGTTGCGAGTCCCGGGTCCCTACGACTTCATTGATGAGTGCTTCCGCAGATTGTATTTTCCTTTTATTGCATACTCTATGCGTTGTATTCAATTTTATATTGTGGATCTATATTGTGATTCATTCATGCGGTATTGTATATTTGAGTCCTCTGTTAGACTTATTTTGTATTGTTTTGCTACACGTTTACCCATGGGGCAGCTTAGGTGAGTAAGGTTGGATTATGGGTTGAGATTGTATTTATTTTCCTACCTTATTTCTTGTTTTGAGGACTGAGGCCAATATTATATTGTGTGTGATGTAGGTGTGTATAAATTATCCATTGGATAGGGGAGATTGATAGAACTTGGGTTTTCTCCTAACCACATGAATTCTAGAAACAAATAAGAATTCGAAAGAGAAAACACAAGACATATAAACACGGATCTATTGTTTTATCGAATCATGACATAACAAAATATAAGATATAAACTGAATGACAAGGAACCTAATTGAAGAGTCATCGTCCTTGTCGTAGCGTCGTCGGCTTGATCCCTGTGGAAGAAGATGCAGCGGAAGGAAGAAGGAGGATCTTCCAACAGGCTTAAGTTTGACGGCGCCGTAAAGTTTCTTGTCAATGGGGAACAAGAAACTAGGTCATGAAGATCACCTAAACCCTTGGGGACCTCCCCTTTATATAGCAATCCAATCTGTTATCAGCCCATAGATAATAACAGATTGGTCTAAAGGGTTCTATACATTGAACCCGCATCCAATAATCTGAAACCCAATAAACATAAGTTAGATCACTTTAAGGGCTCAGATTGTATTTACTTGTGCAACTTACAAATAAGCCCACCTAATAGAGATAATAATAATATCCAACAATCTCCCACTTGGGCTATATGTGAGTTGTATAGTAGATACAAGAAAAACTTTAGTTGATATCAAACTTTATGGGTACAAGATACCCCTATAAACAATCTGGTCCATCAACTTCATTGGTATAGGACTAAAGAGGTCATAGCTACTGAATATGATCGTAACAAGCCCCAACAGTAATCACAATACCAATGTCATTAACGACATAGATCAAGATGCGGATGTATAGAGTTGAAATTACATGAAATGTGATCAGTACATGTCAATTTCCTACTGGTTCAAAGCGACTCAAAAGAGTCTGATCATATTTGCAAACACCTTATGCTAAACTGCAACAGCAAATCATGATCCAAACTTTATGATTCCAAAAGGAATCTATATCATATTTACAAACACCAAATGCTAAACAGCAGTAGTAAATCATGATATCGTATTCAGAGCGTCAAACAAACATATGAATTCCCATTATTATTTTGAACTTTAGGTACGTACAATAATCAAAATAAAAATTGTTTATCTTTGTTAACATAGAGCAATAAAATAAATACAGACTCCCACTAGATGAGTTCTTCTTCCATAAGAAGAACTCCCATATCCACAACATGCGCATGAAACACCTTGGGCACCAAGCCTTTGGTAAGTGGATCGGCCAACATGGAATCTGTGCTGATGTGCTCTACCATGATCTGACGACTCTGAACTCTCTCTTTAACCGCTAGAAACTTAATGTCGATGTGCTTGGACTTCGACGAACTGCGGTTGTTCTTGGCATAAAGTTCTGCAGCTTTATTATCACAGTAGATCCTCAGTGGCCTATCAATGCCATCAACGATATGCAATGCTGTGATGAAGTTCCGCAGCCAAATCCTGTGATTGGATGCTTCATAGTATGCTACCAATTCTGCCTCCATAGTAGAAGTAGCTACTAGCGTCTGCTTGACGCTCTTCCAAGATATAGCCCCTCCAGCAAGCATGAAGATATAGCCTGAAGTGGACCTCCTGCTATCTAAGCATCTAGCAAAATCGGAGTCTGAATAACCAATTACCTCCAGATGATCTGACCTCCGATACGTGAGCATGTGTCTTTTAGTTCTTTGCAAATACCGCATCACTCTTTTAATTGCTTTCCAGTGTGCCAGTCCTGGGTTATTAACATATCTGCCTAACATCCCAACTACAAATGCTATATCTGGTCGAGTGTAAACTTGTGCATACATGAGACTTCCCACTGCTGATGCATATGGGAATTGTTCCATCTCCTTTATTTCAAGTTCAAGTCTTGGACACTGCTGCAAACTAAACTGGTCACCTCTTGACACAGGTGTGTCACCAGGTGTACAGTTCTGCATGCCATACCTTATAAGCACCTTCTCAATATAAGCTTGTTGTGAAAGTCCAACAATGCCTCTTGATCGATCACGACAGATCTGAATGCCTAGAACAAAAGATGCTTCACCAAGATCTTTCATTTCAAATTTACCAGATAGAAATGACTTGGTTTCATGCAGTAGACCCTTATTATTGCTCGCAAGCAATATATCATCCACGTACAAAACAAGTATAACAAACTTGCTCCCACTGAACTTGACATATATGCACTGATCAACGGGGTTCTCTCTGTTAGTGATATGAGAGAAGTGTCCTAAGGCAATCGCCATATGATTGTAATCATTTATTTTAATAAATGAATATTCAGTATTTGAGTATACATGTTTGTGTATTTGATTGAGATCTTAAACTCATTTACTGAATGTTCGCAATACAATTCACAGCATGAGAGAATTTGTGATGAATTCACAACTAGTGATTATCTCTACATGTGCAATTGTGAAGTATTAAAATTGTCCCTAGTCGATGAATTGATAAATACGGACACTATCAATTCTGTTGAGATTAGCATGAGTTATTCTCTAATCAGCTGATTCTCAATGGCTGGTGACATTGAGATGTCCAGAGATAAACATGAATGCTAGTTAAGGGAACTAGTTCATTGGAGTGACTGGCTGTAAAACTTCATATGGTAGTCTACATATAGATATGTCAGTGAAGTTCTTACTGCAGCTTAAGTGCGATGTTCCTTTGACTTGCGGTGTTCAAGTCAACTTGGTCATGGAGACTTATACTTTGACATCTTAAGCAAGCATCTCCAAGGAGGTGTGGACCCAGGATGATTGGGTATAAGCCGAAGTGCCCGAAGATGTTTGAACAGCCTACAAAGGATTCACCACTCCTTGCGAGGAGATGTATACCCGAGGCCTATCGTCGGATTGTTACTCGAAGCCTCTGGCCAGAGCATGACATGTTCAGAGTATGAATCTCTTAAATACATGAGAGTAATTAGAATCTGTAGGACGAGAAAACGTTACTTGGGCTATGTGTGACGTAGTCAGCCTAGTGGGGACTGACACACATAGACCATGTCCTGAACCAAGTGGGTATAAGATGGTGAAGGGAATGAGGCACGATTCATTATAGCTGCTGAAGGGTTTCAGAATTGTTTCTGAGAATTTGTGATAAGGTAGTTTGTTATTTTGGAGTGTTTTCACTAGGTTTGTTGTGGTGATCATGGGTTGATGCGAACATAATTCTTGAAAGAATTGAGTTTGGTTCACCATATTTGAGTTTAGGAATTAAGCTAATATGGTAGTTGGGATTTAGCCTAAGTTTATTTATGTGTGGATCAGTCGTCGTACCTGGCATACCAGCCAGCAGTATATCAACCTTAGCAGTCGGTCAGAGTTCTAGTATATCAGTCTCAACAATTGGTTGGAGCTTCGGTATATCAACCTTGGAGGACCACCGGACAAGCAACACCTCAGCCTATGCAACCAGCTACATTTCAGGTGATCCAGCAGTAAGTTATTCAGACGATGCCGCTAACAGTCTTAAAGATGGATTACATTTATGCAGTCACTGGAGAAGAGACATCACAGGAAGATGGATCAGTTTAAGATACTGATACATACATTTCTCTATATCACAGATGTTATAGTGTTGTAAGGTACCTACGTGTAGATCATAGTCTTTGGATATGACTCTATCATTCAGAGAGGTATTAGTCATTTTCCAATTTGGTAGATCTCAAGTCGCTCAATTCATAATCATGGTCAAGGTTGACCATGAGAACATTTTGTCAACACATTGAGGATACGATCTCAAAGCAGAAAGGTTGATTTTCTAGTATCCCGACTATCGAGTCGGAAGGTTAGGACCAAACCTATCAACAATTTATTCGGAGTTGGAGAGTTTAGTACCTTAGGGTGTTCATATCAGGGTAGTTAATCTGGACGAAACATCGCCTACATGACTCTGATGAGGGGGTGACTTAGAAGTTCCAGGATACGATCAAAGCTCGTTATCCTCATATACTTACTTGAGGTGCGTATGATTGGTTTTTACTCCGTATTTATAGTATATTTGAGATATTGATACCTGTTGTCGTTGACTAGTACATGTTGGGGTAACTAGTAGTTGTTGTGGTTCACTAGCTAAATTTGGGGACCAAATTTTTGTTAGTGGGGGAGAATGTTAAATACCGAAAATTTAGGTGTTCAAATGGCAAAATTTGAAATATAATGGCTTAGTTGAAAATTTTTGAATTTGGAGGGTTTAAATTGCAAGATGTCAAAAACAGTTATAAAAAAAAAACTAAATTCCTCAGCCCTAAACCACCCGACCCCTTCTCTGCCTCGCCACCGCAGCCGCACGCGAGCGATTCCACCTCAGCAACGCCGACACTCCATCGCGCCGACGCCGACGCCGACGCCGACACCGACACTTCATCTTCTTCCTAACTCTTCTCTCGGCGTTGCACCTCACGCTCCCGACGCAGCCCATCGCGAACCCTAGCCACGCGGTCCCTCTTTGCCGCAAATTTTCGCTTCGCGTGCCATCGGCTGAAGCCCTTCGTCCTCAGTTTGTATCTAGGCTCCGACGACCTTCTCCTCAATTTTTCCTTTGGACAATTCATCCTTGGGATATAAAGAGGTAAACCCTAGATCTTGTGGTAATCTTTCCTTTAAGTTTTAAATTCTGCCATGAGTAGATTAATAAGAGTTTGGATTGCGATTTTAGCATGTTGTATGGTAGTAGTTTTGGATTAATGATGAATTATTGTGTGGAGATAGGTTGTGTTTTGTTTTGTGTTAGTGGTTGTCGTGAGTTGCTCCTAATGCTTAGAGTTTGCTCTGGTGTTTGGATCTGTGATGTAATGATTTTTATTGATTATCATGGTAATGTCGTGGGTTGCTTGGAGGATTAGAAGGTGGGTAAGTCTAGTGTGAGAGTTGAGCTTGGTCTTCTTGCCGAGTATACATCGAATCATGTAGCGATTAGATTCGGGGATATGGGGTTGTAGTTTTGGTAGCTTTCTGGATTTAATTTGGAAATTGACCTAATAATCTAATAGTGATAATTAGATTAAGAAAGGATTCATTATTGTTTAGGTCAATTAAATGGATGGTGTAATTAGGATTAACCCATAGCTATATTTAGTAGTTAGTTTAGCTATTTTATTCACTTAAGTAAATAGCTAAATTTAGTCCTTGATACAGGACCTTGACGTTGGCCTCGCACGGTTGATCGTGGGAGATTTATTGGACACGTTCTACAAATAAAAGGCGGGTATTTCTCCTTTGTACTCGAGTAGTTTTCTTTACCTTAAAAGCATGGCTACCTTATGTCTGATAGGTTGCTTGACCTTGTTCTTTGTCGTTATTTAAGCATCACCGTTGAGACTTATTCTTCGTTGATCTTCGAGTATTCAAAAATTCGTTTCCGTACAGTCCCCTGTTGTTTTCTGCTCTGTAAAGTGCCGCTTGTACGCGAGTACTTAGAAGTCCATTAAACACAGATAGATTTATTTAGCATTAGAAATTCCCTACCTAGTAGTGTAGATACATAATCGTTGGTTTTCGATTTTCGGTTGGATGTATTGATGCATTGTATACTCATCGGATTTTATTGCATCGTTGTTTCTCCGGTTGTTCGTGCATCGTATAACATGCACCATACTTGCACGTTGTATACTAACGACTGTTAGGCTTACATTTAGTTAAGCCGTCGTTAGTTATATTGTTGTTCGATTCACTCAACCACTTGTTATCGTGGTAGTTATTAGAGTGCGAGCACCTGTCCTGTTATGCCAAACAGTGACACCCTCACCGTTGTTTTTAGAGGGATGAGCTGTTGGTGGCTGACCCTCACCGTTGTTTGTAGAGGGATATTGCAGCCTATGTATCGGGTTTGGAGTGTAGACTCCCCAGCATCCTGTCCACTCAACCACGCCTTATGTGGTATTTGTTGTTGGAGTGATACAGTTGTCACAGCCCTACCCACTCGGTCACACAGATGGGATGTGTTGACGGCTTGACTGGCGTCAGGGGTGACACATGTCATTGCATCATGTGCATACGTATTTCGTTTATGCATTTTCCTGTGATTGTTGCATTTATATGAGCTATGCTTATTGCACTTGATTGACATGCATGTATATATATCTGGGTTTTATTATTGTTGTGTTGTTTTATATATGCTCTGTTGTTATTCGGGTTTTATACCATGTTGTTTTACATATGCGATGCATGATTAAGATTCCTATAATTCTTATGGACAGTACACTGTTGACTTCTCTACTCTGTTTATCCTTATTATGCCATGCTTATTTGTCTACTCATATACCCGCAGAGTCCGCCCGGACTCACCACCCCTGCTTATCTTTTTGTTGTTTCAGATAGCAGGTAGACGTATTTCTTGGAGCCAGGAGAGGATCCAGTTGCCAATCCTCAGTGTCGAGTTGAGTTAGTCTTCCGTATTTGGTTTAGTTGTTTGTTTTCAGTACTTGTAGTCATATTATATTCATTTCGGGTTTTGTCGTTATCAGTCTTTTGGTGTTCTCTTTGAATTGTAGTTCTTTTCTGTTTAAGGTGGCTGAGCCACCCGTTATCTTTTGAGTTAATATAAACTGCGTGGTTGTGATTTCTATATATTATTATGATGCCAGCCGCTTGTGGCTGAGCTATATTGAGGAGATATGATGTATAAATTGCCCCATATTGTCCGCCGTATAGGGGAGATGCTGCCCGATTTTTGAGCAAGCATGTGCCTCTGGGGGCGTGACAGTTTCTGAGGTCAACCGTTGATCTTTCGATTAATTGGGGATCATGATGTACTACTAGGTGCCACT
The DNA here is from genome assembly GCA_024364735.1 of Boesenbergia rotunda. NCBI lineage: Eukaryota > Viridiplantae > Streptophyta > Magnoliopsida > Zingiberales > Zingiberaceae > Boesenbergia > Boesenbergia rotunda. Next base: position 616,371 of record JAGFNQ010010598.1, read on the forward strand.
CATGATCGTTCTATAATTGATTAATTATAGACGGCTAACATAAATCGAAAGCCTATTTAGTCACACGAACTACGAGTAATCCAAGGGATTTAAAATGAGTTGAAAATTGGATTTTCCAATCAAGAGAGATTAAGTTTGGTTGAGCCAAACGATAAGTCGAATCTGAATTTTTCAGAGACGCATCGGAAGCGTAAAATGACTAAGTCTTTTGAAGACTTAATAGATGAATTAAATAAGTTTAATTCATTGGGGCGTGGCTTGGATGGGCCGGCCAAAGAGGGTCTCCGTCCTCTTTGCTTGGCCGGCCACAACAAAGGGAGAGAACCAAGTTTTTGGTTCAATTTATAAGATAAACCAAGTGTGGTTTGTTTTATAAAATTATGGATGATATAAATTTTTATATATAATAAACCAAGGTTTGGTTTATTTTTCATGGAAATTAAAATGAACCATGGATTGGTTTATTTTATAAAATCAATCATGGATTGATTTACCATGATAAGAAAATTTATTCCATAAGAGAAAAGAGACTTGATTGATTTTTATCATGAATTAAAATATGATTTTAACCATGATATAAAATCAAACTTGGCATGATGGAATAAGTTATTCCATATTTGAGTGGCTTGATGGTTGAGAGGCCACTATATAAAGGACCCAAGGCAAGACTTGGAAAATAATCGAAGTGATGAAGGCATAGGCTCTCTCTCTCTCTTTCTCTCATTCTCTTCTCCCCTTCTTGTCATGCGCCAACCAGCCCCAAGAAGGATCTTTTGCCGACCACCACCTGCTGCCGGAGAAGGAAGCTCCGACCATCCTTTTGTGGTTAGTCTTCCGACTTCTCTCTTGGTTTTTCTCGTCGCGTTCTCGGAGAATCTAGTAGTTCTCGAGAACACGAAACTCGTGGCTTTGCGAAGTCATCCCGAAGATACTCGGCGTGGACGCGAATAGAGGCGAAACTTCCAAGGGACGCTTACAGTTGGATCTCGTCCCTTCCTTCGAGTTACGCGAGGTAATACGTAAATTAGTTTATGTTTCTGCAAAATTTTAAATATATGATCATGTCTACACAAGATAAAATTGCATGCTTAGATGTGTGGTTAAATAATTTGAGAAATTATTTATGCTAAACCTTCCGCTGCACGTAATTAATTTTAAAATTACGAACCCGCATCCATGTCAACATGCACCCGGTCCCAACAGTGGTATCAGAGCTAGGTTTGTGTTCGACATAATCATATAATTGTTTTTGCGGAAAGCTTTGTCATGATCTCAATTTTGAAAATTTTTCCAATTATGGAAACTTTCCAATTATGGTAAATTTTCGATTTAGGAATTTCAAAATTTGAAAATCCTCATGAAATTTCGCAAACTTTTGAAATATCTCTGTTTCTGAAATTTTATGATAATTGTGAAAACTTTCCATTTTTGGAAACTTTCCAATTTTGGAAATTTTCTAATTTTGGAAAAACATAAGTTTTCTTTGTACCAGAAACTTACAATTATTCTGAAAAACTTTTATTTTTGGAAACTTTCCATTTATGGAAAGCTCGCAATTTTGGGCACTTTCTTTCAAGAAAGTCTAGACAAATTATGGGAATATTAATTGACATTTAAATTCATAATTGGAAATTAAATTATTTACAAAATTCTTTATTTTGGATTGAGCCTCGGGGAGCCGCCCAATTTAAAGTTTGTTGTTATAATTAAATTTCCTAAATTGAATTTAAATTGTCAAATTCTTATTTTGGATTTAGCCTCGGGGAGCTGTCCAAATTAAGTTATTGATATTAATTTTCCATAAATAAAATATGTGATCAAATCTTGTAAATTTTTGAGGTGATTCTCAAACGATAATTTCCTTATTTGATTTATGAGGTGATGCACTTACATATTATTGTCTCTAAAATTAATTAGGAAAAATGTTTCCTATACAGTATATTTCTTAAATAAGATTTTCATGAAAATAATATGTGGTTGAATTAAGGGAATCTGTCTCTTAATTTAATAAGATTTGATTTAGAGAAATCAAAGTTTTAAACATATTATTTCCGAAATTGATTATGATAATTCAGGAAATTGTTTCCCAAAACAATTCCTTGAATAAAGTATGAAATTAGAATTAGGAAATCCGGTTCCTAATTCAATTAATGAGACTTGATAAATTAAGTCACATACATACTTTATTAAGGAAATCGTTAGAACATGACATAATTATATGTCATGAATGTGCATAAAAGAAAAACGATGAGACCCAAAAGCCCTTACAAAATATTAAGGCCAACACCTTCCATGAATATGGTTAGAACCAGAGTTTTGTTTCTCGTTTGAGTTGATGGACACATCCATGCCCGGCTTGAACCTCAACATGTTCAAACTATGGAATTAGTTTATGATTAATATAGTTGGAGTCAGAGGTCAATCCTTAGTTTTGGTTGTTGGACACATCCAAGCCTGACTAAACGGTTGAATGAGCTCCAACCATATTAAAACTATTTCTTGATTAATGGGTCAGCCTTAAGCTTGGAGCATCGATTTGTTGTGCCACGGCCAAGGTGGATGTAAAGAGAGGTGCAGTTGGGTGCTATGTATATTGTTGCATACTTGTTAATGAGTTAACAACCCAATGATTTATGCAAACATTCAATTAGTTGATAGCATAATGTGATAGTTACATATGTATAATATGTAATCGGTATAATTACCTACCTTCATAGCTAAGAATAACTTGATGGACTCTAGCCATGGTTGTTCTTATCTATGGTTCGATATCAACCTATTTGGAGATGTTCCTACGATCTCCCGAATTGATAAAAAAGGGGTTATTCAATTCGAAAAATAAATAGGATTTAATTAATATATATTGATGTATTCTTTATCATTCTCATCACATAACCTCAATTTGTATTTCTAGGATAATCACCTGATCATGTCTTCTCTGAATTTGCGTTCCATTTTAGACATCAATAAACTGACTGGGACAAACTTCATGGACTGGCTTCGAAACCTGAGGATAGTCCTCAAGGCAGAAAAGCTTGCTTATGTCCTTGAAGAACAACTTCCCAACCATCCTCCTGAAGATGCAACTCCAGACCAGTTATTGGCCTATCAGAAACATGTGGCCGATTCTGAACTTGCGAGTTGCATCATGCTGGCCGCTATGGTACCTGAGCTACAAAAGCAGCATGAGCATATGGATGCTCATACCATCGTCTTCCACCTTCATGAGCTGTTTGACGAGCAGGTGAGATCCGAAAGGTTTGAGGTCTCCAGACTCCTCTTCACCTCTAAGATGCAGGAAGGCACTTCTGTTTCACAGTTTGTGTTGAAGATGTAGGGGTACATTGAGCGACTAGGCACACTCAGATTTGCAATGGATCACGAACTAAGTATTGACTTAATTCTGCATTGTTTGCCCAAGAGTTACTCACAATTTGAGATGAACTATCGGATGAACAAACTGGAAACTACCATTTCTGAGTTGCTTAACCTGCTGAAGACTGTAGAGCCTTCTGTAAAGCAGGATCAGAAGACTGTACTGTTAGTTGGTTCCTCAAAGAAAGGCTCTAAGAGTAAGCCCAAAGAACAAAATAAAGGAAGGAAGAAAAGGGCCAAAAAGATTGAAAAGGCATCAAAAGGCACTTGCCGTCATTGCGGCAAGGAGGGCCACTGGCGAAGAAACTGCAAGGTTTATCTTGAGTCCTTGAAGAAGAAGGCATCTGATGCCCCATCCTCTTCAGGTATCTTCGTTATTGAATGTCACTCTATTTCCTCGTACACCTGGGTACTTGATACTGGGTGTAGCTCACATATATGTAATGACATACAGGGGCTAAGGAATAAAAGAAGACTCGTCAAGGGAGAAGCAAATTTGCGAGTTAGAAATGGAGCAAAGATTGCCGTTGTTGCCATCGGAACATATTTGCTAAAGCTCCCTACTGGACTTGTCTTAGAATTGGATAATTGTTATTTTGTTCCTTCGTTAATAAAGAACATTGTACATATTTCATGCTTGAATGAAAAGGGTTATCATTTAACTTTTAGTAACAATTGCTGTTACATAACTTTAAATGGTGTTCTTTATGAGACCGAAACTTTATGCAATGGTATCTACACGTTAGATTTATCCGGTGACGTTTTCAATATTGAAGTTAGCAACAAACGTGCTAGAATAGATAATCAAATAGACTCCTATACGTGACATTGTCGTCTTGGCCATGTAAGCAAGAAACGCATGACCAAATTACGCCGATGTGGAATTCTGGAATCATTTGAACCTGGTTCATTTGATACATGCGAATCATGCTTAAAAGGCAAGATGACCAAATTACCCTTTTTCGAAAAAGGTAAACCAGTGGGAGAATTGCTTGGTCTAATACATACTGATGCATGTGAACCAATGTCAACTATTGCACAAGGAGGCTATAGCTACTTCATTACCTTTATCGATGATCACTCACGATTCGGGTATGTGTTCTTAATGAAACACAAATCTGAAACTTTTGAGAAATTCAAAGAGTTCAGAAGTGAAGTAGAGAAACAGCTTGGCAAAAGTATTAAGATACTTCGATCCGATCGGGGTGGTGAATACTTAAGTCAAGAGTTTCAAGATTATGGGAGTGTTTGGGAGAGCTTCTGCTAGCTGCTTTTTAGATTCTAGCTACATAGAAGCACTTTTGAGTGTTTGTGAATACCAGATTCTGCTTTAACATCTATAACTTTTAGTCAAAAGCTGGAAGCAAGAATTTGATGCTTTTTTCTTCTTCTGCTTTTTTGCTTATGGTCTAGAATTAAAAGTAGACATTTATACCCTTAATAAATTTATCATTTTACATAATTGCCACCATACTTTTAAATAAAATTTTATATTTTTATATAATTTATATATTCAGAATTTTTTTATAATATTTTTATAAATTTATATAAATTTTGTCATTTTTTATATTTTTATTTTTATTAATTATATATTTTTTAAACATATATATTATTAAAAAAAATTAATTTTGATATAATATTCAAAATATAATAATAAATATATAAAACATTATTGATGGTGTATCAAATTTATATTTAGATAATTAAAAAAATTAATTTATATAGTTTAAGGGTATTGCTGTCATTTAACTAAAAATTAAGCTTGGAAGCAATTATTCACCAAACACTCAAACTTTACCTTGTATCAGCTTTTAGTTTATATTTCCAAACACTTCATGCTTTAGCTTCTCACTGACTTCAAGATAATCTCTATAAGAATCACTTTTCAAGAAGCAAAAGTTCTCCCAAACACTCCCTATCTTAGGGACAATGGGATATTGTCTAAATGGACTCCGCCATATACACCACAGCATAATGGTGTATCTGAGAGGCGTAACCGAACCTTGATGGACATGGTTAGATCTATGATGAATCATGCAACTCTTCCAAAATCCTTTTGGGGCTATGCGCTTAAGACAACTGTTTACTTACTAAACAGAGTCCCGACCAAGGTAGTCTCTACTACTCTATATGAGAGGTGGAATAGTAAGAAACCTCATTTATCTCACCTAAAGATATGAGGTTGTCCTGCTTATGTAAAGCGGACTGTATCAGACAAATTGGATGCTAAGTCTGATAAATGTCTATTTATTGGGTACCTTAAGGAAACGAAAGGTTACCAATTCTATCATCCCTTGGAACAAAAGGTGTTTGTTTCAAGGCATGCTGTATTTCTAGAAAAAGAATTTCTTTTACAAGAAAACAGTCGGAGTAGCATTGAACTTGAAGAAGTTCAAGAAACTCCAATAGACATTACAGAGACACCTAGTCTAGACCCACAACCAATAACTCATAATGATGAGCTATCAGTTGAACCTAAAACAACACCACTTCTTCGTAGGTCTGATAGGACACCCAATATTCCAGAGAGATACGGATTTCTCATAAGTGAATCGAACGACGTGTTACTCATTAACGATGACGAACCTATCAGTTATGAAGATGTTCTGAAAAATTCAGAAAGGGATAAATGGCTTGAAGCCATGAAGTCGGAAATGGATTCCATATACAAAAATCAAGTATGGGACTTGGTTAACCCACCTGAAGGGATTAAGCCCATAGGGTGCAAGTGGGTTTTCAAGAAGAAAATCGACATGGAAGGTAATGTTGTTACCTTTAAGGCTAGATTAGTGGCAAAAGGATTCGTCAGAAACAAGGAATTGATTATGACGAAACCTATTCGCCAGTAGCTATGCTTAAATCCATTCGGATGCTCCTGGCCATAGCAGCTCATTATGATTATGAGATATGGCAAATGGATGTGAAAACAGCTTTCCTTAATGGAAACCTGCTTGAGGATGTATACATGATACAACCTGAAGGTTTCACATCGGTTAATAAAACCAAAGTATGCAAGCTTCGACGATCCATATATGGACTAAAGCAAGCATCCAGGAGCTGGAACATCCGTTTTGATGAGACAATCAAAGAGTTTGATTTCTCACAAAATCCTGACGAACCTTGTGTGTACAAGAAGGTTAGTGGGAGTGCAGTCGTATTCCTAGTGTTATATGTCGATGACATATTACTTATAGGAAACGATATATCAGTCATACAATCAGTTAAAATTTGGTTGTCCAAAACTTTCTCCATGAAAGACCTGGGAGAAGCAACCTATATCCTTGGGATTAGAATCTATAGAGATAGATCAAAACGATTGCTTGGTCTTTCGCAGTCTACATATATAGACCGAGTGCTAGAAAGGTTTAGCATGTCAGAATCCAAGAAAGGTTACCTTCCCATCAGGCATGGGATCAACCTTTCGAAGTCTATGTGTCCGCGCACAGAAGACGAGAGGATTTGCATGAATAAGATTCCTTATGCATCCACGATAGGATCTATCATGTATGTTATGATATGTACTAGGCCCGATGTATCGTATGCTCTGAGCGTCACAAGCAGATACCAGTCTGATCCAGGAATGGATCATTGGGCGGCTGTCAAGACAATCCTCAAGTACTTAAGAAGAACTAAGGATGTGTTCCTAATATATGGAGAAGGTGATATGGTAATACGTGGGTATACAGATGCTAGTTTCCAGACAGATAAGGATGACTCCAAATCTCAGTCCAGATACGTATTTATTTTGAATGGAGGCGCGATAAGTTGGAAGAGTTCCAAGCAAGACACTGTAGCGGATTCTACCACGGAAACGGAATATATTGCAACTTCAGAAGCAGCAATGGAAGCAGTCTGGATCAAGAAGTTTGTCTCAGAACTTGGTGTGGTTCCAACCATTGATGAAGCAATACCGGTTTACTGTGACAACAATGGAGCTATTGCACAAGCAAAGGAACCAAGGTCTCATCAGCGATCCAAACATGTGCTTCGCCGCTATCATCTGATCAGAGAGATTATAAGTAGGAATGATATACAAATTGAGAAAATTCCCACTGAAAGGAATTTAGCGGATCCTTTAACTAAGGCCTTGCCTCAAAGCAAGTTTGAGGGTCATGTTAGAGCCTGTGGTATTGGGTACCATAGCGATTGGCATTAGGCCAAGTGGGAGTTTGTTAGTGATATGAGAGAAGTATCCTAAGACAATCGCCTTATGATTGTAATCATTTATTTTAATAAATGAATATTCACTATTTGAGTATACATGTTTGTGTATTTGATTGAGATCTTAAACTCATTTACTGAATGTCCGCAATACAATTCACAGCATGAGAGAATTTGTGATGAATTCACAACTAGTGATTATCTCTACATGTGCAATTGTGAAGTATTAAAATTGTCCCTAGTCGATGAATTGATAAATACGGACACTATCAATTCTGTTGAGACTAGCATGGGTTATTCTCTAATCAGCTGATTCTCACTGGCTGGTGACATTAAGATGTCCGGAGATAAACATGAATGCTAGTTAAGGGAACTAGTTCATTAGAGTGACTGGCTGTCAAACTTCATATGGTAGTCTACATACAGATATGTCAGTGAAGTTCTTACTGCAGCTTAAGTGCGATGTTCCTTTGACTTGTGGTGTTCGAGCCATCTTGGTCATAGAGACTTATACTTTGACATCTTAAGCAAGCATCTCCAAGGAGGTGTGGACCCAGGATGATTGGGTATAAGCCGAAGTGCCCGAAGATGTTTGAACAGCCTACAAAGGATTCACCACTCCTTGCGAGGAGATATATACCCGAGGCCTATCGTCGGATTGTTACTCGAAGCCTCTGGCCAGAGCATGACATGTTCAGAGTATGAATCTCTTAAATACATGAGAGTAATTAGAATCCGTAGGACGAGAAAACGTTACTTAGGCTAGGTGTGACGTAGTCAGCCTAGTGGGGACTGACACACATAGACCATGTCCTGAACCAAGTGGGTATAAGATGGTGAAGGGAATGAGGCACGATTCATTATAGCTGCTGAAGGGTTTCAGAATTGTTTCTGAGGTCAACCGTTGATCTTTCGATTAATTGGGGATCATGATGTACTACTAGGTGTCACTCATGATCGTTCTATAATTGATTAATTATAGACGGCCAACATAAATCGAAAGCCTATTTAGTCACACGAACTACGAGTAATCCAAGGGATTTAAAATGAGTTGAAAATTGGATTTTTCAATCAAGAGAGATTAAGTTTGGTTGAGCCAAACGATAAGTCGAATCTGAATTTTTCAGAGACGCATCGGAAGCGTAAAATGGCTAAGTCTTTTGAAGACTTAATAGATGAATTAAATAAGTTTAATTCATTGGGGCGTGGCTTGGATGGGCCGGCCAAAGAGGGTCTCCGTCCTCTTTGCTTGGCCGGCCACAACAAAGGGAGAGAACCAAGTTTTTGGTTCAATTTATAAGATAAACCAAGTGTGGTTTGTTTTATAAAATTATGGATGATATAAATTTTTATATATAATAAACCAAGGTTTGGTTTATTTTTCATGGAAATTAAAATGAACCATGGATTGATTTATTTTATAAAATCAATCATGGATTGATTTACCATGATAAGAAAATTTATTCCATAAGAGAAAAGAGACTTGATTGATTTTTATCATGAATTAAAATATAATTTTAACCATGATATAAAATTAAACTTAGCATAATGGAATAAGTTATTCCATATTTGAGAGGCTTGATGGTTGAGAGGCCACTATATAAAGGACCCAAGGCAAGGCTTGGAAAATAATCGAAGTGATGAAGGCATAGGCTCTCTCCCTCTCTTTCTCTCCTTCTCTTCTCCCCTTCTTGTCGTGCGCCAACCAGCCCCAAGAAGGATCTTTTGCCGACCACCACCTGCTGCCAGAGAAGGAAGCGCTGGCCATCCTTTTGTAGTTAGTCTTCCGACTTCTCTCTTGGTTTTTCTCATCACGTTCTCGGAGAATCTAGTAGTTCTCGAGAACACGAAACTCGTGGCTTTGCGAAGTCATCCCGAAGATACTCGGCGTGGACGCGAATAGAGGCGGAACTTCCAAGGGACGCTTACGGTTGGATCTCGTCCCTTCCTTCGAGTTACGCGAGGTAATACGTAAATTAGTTTATGTTTCTGCAAAATTTTAAATATATGATCATGTCTACACAAAATAAAATTGCATGCTTAGATGTGTGGTTAAATAATTTGAGAAATTATTTATAAACATTCCACTGCACGTAATTAATTTTAAAATTACGAACCCGCATCCATGTCAACATGCACCCGGTCCCAACACTCTCTAAATCCAAATGAGGTAACCACTTGATCAAATTTTCGATACCATTGACGGGATGCCTGCTTTAAACCATAAATGGACTTCTTTAATCTACATACTAGGTGCTTTGAGTCTGAGGACTCAAAGTTCTCCGGTTGCACCATATATATAGACTCCTCTATGTCTCCATTGAGGAATGCAGTCTTTACGTCCATTTGATGTAACTCCAAATCAAAATGAGCTACAAGTGTCATGATTACCCTAAGGGAGTCTTTCGTCGACACAGGTGAGAAAGTCTCCTTATAATCAATGTTTTCCTTTTGAGTGAATCCCTTGGCAACAAGACGAGCCTTATACCTTTCGATATTGCCCCTCAAATCTTGCTTGGTTTTAAATATCCATTTACAACCAACGGGTTTTGAACCTTCAGGCAATTCGACAAGTTCTCAAACGTCATTGTATGTCATAGACTTCAACTCTTCTTGTATGGCGTTAATCCACCTTTCAGGGTTAGAGGATTGTTTGACTTCTTGGAAAGATGTAGGATCACTTTCCAACCCTATATCAAACTCATGCTCTTGGAGATAAACATAATCACGAGAATTCGTGCTTCTCTGTTCCCTTGTGGATCACCTTAAGGGCACTTGTGTTTGAGGTGATTGAGGTATTTGCTCATCAATATGAGGCAATACTTCAATTTCAGTGGTAGGCTCCTCCAATTGCATTGGAGATGTCATGGGAATATCTTAGTTCACTACGCTCACTGGATGTGCAATATTCATAATGTGTGGTATGGTAACCATACCACTACTGATTGCACTAGTAGTGACCATAAGAGGATTGCCAACGCTTTCTCAAAAGATACTTCCCTGATTTTATCGCTCCCACTGTCCTCAATAAACTTGGCGTTTCCCGTTTCGAAGAAGGATCTATTAGATGGATCATAAAATTTATACCCCTTTGATCTCTCAGAGTAACCTACAAAATTGCAACTAACAGTTCTTGAGTCTAGTTTCTTTTCATTAGGCTTGTAAGGCCTAGCCTCAGCTGGACAACCCCAGACATGTAAATGCCTAATGCTAGGCTTTCTACCCGTCTATATCTCGAATGGGGTTTTAGTTACTGCTTTACTAGGTACTCTATTGAGAAGGTAAACTGCAGTCTTGAGTGTCTCACCCCACAAAGACTCCGGTAGAGAAGTGAAAGTCATCATACTTCTCACCATGTCTTTTAGGGTTTGATTGCGACGCTCAGCTACACCATTCTGACTGGGTGTACCAGGCATGGTATACTGAGGCACAATCCCACACTCAGCAAGGTAATTTGCAAAAGGTCCTGGACGTTGTTCACCTGATCCATCATATCGACCGTAATATTCTCCTCCACGGTCGGATCGGACGGCTTTAATTTTCTTACCTAGTTGAAGTTCAACTTCGGCTTTGAAAATTTTGAACATGTCCAAAGATTGTGACTTCTCATGAATAAGGTACAAATAGCCAAATCTAGAATAGTCGTCTATGAAGCTAATAAAATATGTGTGTCCATTCCAAGATGCCTTAGGGAATGGTCCACAAATGTCCGTATGTATTAGCTCCAAAACGTCACTACAACGGCTAGCCCCTTTGTTCCTTTTGTTAGTTGTCTTCCCCTTAACACACTCTATGCAGGCATCAAAGTCTGACATGTCAAGGGAATCAAGAATTCCATGTGACATTAACCTTTCTAGGCGTTGTTTGGATATATGTCCTAAACGTCTATGCCACAACATAGAAGAATTCTCGTTGGTCAATTTACGTTTCGTACCTATACTATGCATTATTACGTTGTCAATTGTAGGAGTAATGATGTTTAATTTATAAAGCTTATCAACTAAGGAACCATTACCAATCAAAATTGAATTAAAGAAAATACTAAACATTTCATTTTCAAATGAACAAGAATAACCTGATTTGTCCAAACAAGAAATCAAAATTAAGTTTCGTCTGAAAGACGGTACAATGAATGTATTTTCCAAATCCAAATAGATATCAGTTCCTAAATAAAGCCTAAAAACACTAATAGACTCGACTACAACCTTCTTTCCATTCCCCGTATAGATGTATCTTTCACCATCAAGCGGAAGTCGGCTCCTAAGACAACCCTGCATAGTGACACTTATGTGAGTAGTAGCACCAGTATCCATCCACCAAGTGTCAGTGGGTACAATAGCTAAATTGACTTCTGAACTAACAAAGTTGAGAAGTTTGTCTCCAGAATCTGCAGTTTGCTTTCCTTTTCCTTTGTTATTGATCATCTTTCGCTTCTTGCTCGTACTTTGAGAATCAAATGCTAAGTGAGCACTTTCAGATGTCTCTATAATGCACTCTCTTATGTTTCTTTTACCACTGTGTCGCATGGTTACCAACTTCGTAAGAAGTGTAGTAATCTCGACCTTTTCATTTGAGATGAATCGGTCTGCCGGTTGGTTAAGGAAACTCCTAGCATCTTCACTCTCTGTTATTAATGTTGGCAGTTACAGATTGCACTGAAATTAAAAAAATTATTTAAGCTCACGATTTAACTAAAGCCAAGAACATATATATATATATAATAAAATTATGCAAATAAATAAAATTTTAAATGCATATAAATGGGCTCCTTATGAGATACCAAATACAACATTGCATTTTAATGTGTAGATTAAAATATAATTTGTTAGCGGTACTCTCTGATATAACACAATCTTTAATTAGTCACATAATGTGTCTTCCTTTGGGCCGACCCGTTGTGTGCATAATATGAAACTTTATATGAGTTATATTTTGGTCCATAGCCTACAACAACTTTAATCTGTCACGCAATATGTCTTCCTTTGGGCCGACATATTTTGTGCATGATCAGAACAAAATAAATTATGTTCAATAATTGTAAACTATCTTGAACATATATCTGGCATAAAAGTAACCTTCCTTTGGGCCGATCACTCTTAGCATAGATATACGTCTACCAACACAAAATACACTAAACCGACCTAAGGTGCCTTCCTTTGGGCCGACACAATAGTTCATTTTAGCAGCATGTTCTGTAGATAGACCCAAGAAAATTCTAGATATTTAATCGAACAGATAATTTTTTTTATATTAGTCTTGACACCTCAAAATTAAGCTCATTAATCAATTGACACTATATGGTAATCAAATGGTATGATCCAATTGATTATCCTGATCGATCTAAAAGCTTAATATATACGACCATATCAAATATATAACCCTCCTTTTAAAAATTAGAGTTTCTTTATGGTTCTATAATTAAATAATATTATTTAATTCTTGATCAGTATGCATTAAAAAAATATTTAATGCCTCAGTATATATATATATATATATATATATATATATATATATATATATACGGTTTACGTATTATAATATATATATATACTGTTTGCGTATTATAATATATATATATATATATATACTATTTACGTATATAATAATTTTTTTTCTTTCATTTACTGTTCACGTGATAATTTTTTTTCCCTTCCGTGAAACCATATCTTTTGAAAAAAAAACATCCATAATAATAATAAAAAAAAATTAATCAATATCATTTCTAATTCATCTTATCACAAATTTAAGATGATAATTCTTATCACAAATTTAAGATGATAATTGATTAAATCAAAATTATTCTATTCACAATTTTAGACTTGATAATCAATTGATTGACTAAGTCAATCGATTAAACCATCACATTTTAACCTAAAATTAGATCAAATATGATAGTTCTTCCGTCGTTTTCATATGTTTCACATAAAATATGAAAAACTTAGAAAACAAGTCTATCCTAGAATTTTCTTTTATATGATTTTCGATGAAAAAAATTGTATTATACTAGGAAAACTTAATCTAGGATACATACAATAAATCGACGAAAAAATTTAATCTTTATTGCCACAAAAACGATGAAACAAAGCCAAGGCTCTGATACCAATTGATAGAACTTGGGTTTTCTCCTAACCACATGAATTGTAGAAACAAAATAAGAATTCGAAAGAGAAAACACAAGACATATAAACACGGATCTATTGTTTCATCGAATCATGACATAACAAAATATAAGATATAAACTGAATGATAAGGAACCTGATTGAAGAGTCATCGTCCTTGTCGTAGCGTCGTCGGCTTGATCCCTGTGGAAGAAGATGCAGCGGAAGGAAGAAGGAGGATCTTCCAACAGGCTTAGGTTTGACGGCGTCGTAAAGTTTCTTGTCAATGGGGAACAAGAAACTAGGTCATGAAGATCACCTAAACCCTTGGGGACTTCCCCTTTATATAGCAATCCAATCTGTTATCATCCCATAGATAATAACAGATTGGTCTAAAGGGTTCTATACATTGAACCCGCATCCAATAATCTGAAACCCAATAAACATAAGTTAGATCACTTTAAGGGCTCAGATTGTATTTACTTGTGCAACTTACAAATAAGCCCACCTAATAGAGATAATAATAATATCCAACAGAGATGTTATTCGATTTTATATTGGATCAGCGGCTCCATTGGTCTTGGGGCGTGACAAATCTAATACCACAACGTAGCTTATCTGGAAGAAGCTTACATACTTCACTTACCATATCGTCGTGACTGAAATTGGATGATTCCCCTTCATCGTTGCTCTCTTCTATTGAATTTCCCCTTCATTGATGCTCATGTCGGAGATGGTTTCTACATCATCTTCTTGATGACTTGTCATAAGTGCAAGTCCGACGTAGACCTCGATTTTGGATTATCAGAAGAAGAGTCATCCCGTGTTGCTTTCAGGTTTTTGTACTTGGGCTTGTTTTCTTTCTTCTTGTTCTTCAGCTTTGGACATTGATCCTTGATGTGACCTTTTTCATCACAGTGGTAACATCTTTCTTGTCTCTTTCTTGGATAATGTTTCTTACCCTGCATCTTAGAAAACTTGTTAGATCTAAATATCTTGTTTAACTTTCTCACCATGAATGTCGTTTTTTCATCGTCAGCTAAAGACTCCGAATCTGGTTCAGTCCTCCTCACATTCAAGATTATGTTGTTCGTCTTATTTTTATTTCCAACGCACTGAGATTCGTATAATTCAAAAGTGAAAAATAATTTTTCAAGGTACTTACCTCCAATTCTTTCAACATATTCTAGGCGCCTACTATTGAAGTTCACTCCAGGGTTCTTGGGAAGGTGTTGTGAGCATATCAGATTGAGTCGCGATTTGTTACCGATTCGCTGAGGTTTGTGAGTTCGGAGATCAATTCCTTGATCTTTGCATGAAGCTCGACCACAGTTTCACCTTCCTTTATCCGGAGATTTGTTAGTTGATTCCGGAGGAGATCTCTTTTTGCTAACTTGGCTTTTGACGTGCCTTCGTGAAGTTTTAGGGACTTCTCCCAGAGCTCTTTTGCGGAGTGGTAGATGCCAATGCAGCTGACTTCTTGAAGTGGTAGAACCCACAGTAAGTGGAATTCAGCCTTTCTATTGGCTACTGATTCGGCTTGCTCCTTGTTGTTCCACAGATGCTCCTCCTTTTCATTTCCGTTTGCATCCTTGGGAGCTTCAAAATCATATTTGATAGTTAGTAAAATTTTAAAATCAGTACGAGAGAATACCTCCATCTTCTTCTTCTAAATGACGAAGTCTCCTTTGAATTTCGGTTGGTGAATGTTGATTCCGACCATTTCTCTTGCTTTATTCGGCGATCAGTCCTTCAAAAATTAACCGTCTTTGATACCACTTGTAGGACCGTTGCAGGTCAGCAAGAGGGGGGTGAATTGCCCTGCAAGTCAGAACCTTGATCTTTTACAAATTCTTACAAAGATAGAAGTTAGTTTATGTAGTTAAAATAATTGAACATATAAACAATAACAACTAAAGCTAGTAAGAGACAAACAGGTTACTTGGTTGCAACCAAGATGGTTGCTAATCTAAGGTAGTGAAAGCACACTTAAGCAAATCTCCTTCGTTGTAGGTAGAAAAGTCTCTTACACTCTTTGAAAAGCACAGAAAAAGACTAGAAAAATTAAGTACAGTTGTTGATCTCTAATCCTATCTTTTGGGGGTTATTTATAGTCCGAAACTCAATGTTACCATTGTGTTGACATTGACTTGAGGTGCCTTAGATGGATAAAGTTTTATCCACGAGCGCTAATTGTAACTTGTTGATAAGCTCTGTTCTAAGGCGCCTCAGTTCTGATATGAGACGCCTCAAGTTCAAACTAAGGCGCCTCAGTTTAGCTTTTGAGCAAAACTGAAACATTCGGTTGAGGCGCCTTCCAAGGCAACTGAGGCGCCTCAGTTGACCAAATGGTCAAAGTCAACATTCGTGTTGATTTTTTCGTTCTTCCGCTTGAGTGATTTCTGGTCAACCAAAGTTAGGCTCACTCGAACCCGACTCTGGCCTTCGCCTCGAACGGATTTTGTCACGCCCCGAGACCTCAGGAGCCGCTGATCCAATAGAAAATTGGACAGCACCTCCCCTGTCCGGCGGACAATTACACATACATACATCAAATAAAATCACAACCACACAGTTTAATTGGGCCTCAGGCCTCATATTAAGACAAAACATAAGATAAAACCGAATAAACCATATCTGACTGCGGACCGGTCCGACTTACGACGAAACACAAGGCATAAAGATCTCACAAAAGTACAACTATACTGCCGTATAGTATGACCAAATCCAACACCAAAAGCAACAACGGAAGAAAACAATAAAAAATACTACCAACAGACTAGATGATAAATCTCGAAGACATCTCGACAAGTACGCGAACTGGGACAGGCTGTCGGGCACGCTCCAGTCAGTCATCCTGAAAATAAAAACAAGGAGCTAACGGTATGAGTCATAGAACTCAACGAATATCTCATCATATATATACAAGATATACTAAGATAGCAATAGTGTAATAGGCTACCGAAATAACACGTGTATAAGCAGTAATAAGATCAACTGCAAGAGAACAATAAAAACTACCATACCAATGTAGCAAAGTCGCCAAGACCAGACATAAGGGTCTCCTGTAAGTGCATGTTAAGCATATACAGCATTAGGTAAAAACAAGCACAAGTAAGAGCTAAATAAACGAATACATAAAGTGCAATGACATGGTCACCCCTGCCGTCGGTCAGACATCGTCACCTATGTACGGGAGGAAGCTGAACGGAGGCCACCCTCCGACGTAGGGCTGTGACTGCCGTCCATACTCTGCCATTACTACTCCTGAGCGATCGAGTAGACGGGAAGCTGCCGGTGTAACACCCCTACTCCATGGCCTATCCTAGCGAGGTAATCCATCAGCCTAAGGCCATCTGTGGAGGACATCTCTGTTTGAGTGTTACCCCTACCCCATGTATATAAATGGGGGAGAGACCTCTCCCTCTCATCTCCTGGTATCTGGACAACTCAAGGAGGGACATCTGCCTGCCATCACGCTCCGATTCACTGACCCTTGAGTGCACGAGCGAAGCAGCACAGAGCACACTACCCATACTCCGTCAACCACTAACCCATGAGTGGACGTATGGGTAGGTCAGTATGACTGTCGACCTAGCTCACCCAAAAGGGGCCCTTGCTCGACAGTGATGCACAGTGCACGATGATGCATAACACTGGTCAAATAGCATCCACTATCTAGTCCACCTATATCAACATGATATGCAAGGATCGTGGATAATACACCATAACCTAAGTCCTAAAGGTATAGGTATCACATGTCAATTGTGGCACAAACAATATCAGCAAAACAAATATAAGAGTCATGCCACAATCTATTACTTTATTGCTAAACAAGCATATCATGTATATATATATCTGTGACAATTCTAAAAGAAGAGTCAGAGATACCCGCCTCAATACGATGATGTCGGAAAACGAAGAGAACCTCGAGTCCACCCGCCCGTACCAATCAACATCCTGTATAACACACAAACTTTAGCTACTAATATATAAACCAAATAGCTAATAAAACTCTAGCTCCACCCTAGGTCGAATAACGAACCCAAACCCAACTAGATCCAAGCTCAATACAGCACAAGGTTTATTTCCAAGGGTTATAACTCATGACAAAAACCACACTCATCACCAGGACAAGACCAAATCGAAATAAGTCTGAGTAGTAGGGAACTCTGCCAGCAAGCACTAAGATCTAAGTGAGAAGAATTCAAAACCAAGCAATCTTCCTACATAGCTAATCAATCTTCATCTAACAGAAATCAACATAACTTCAAAACCAACAGAGCCATACTCACGGCAGCAGACACCACAACAACTCTAACCCAAAACTCTCATCCTTCTCAAGCAAGCACTCGGCAACCTCAACCCAGTAGAAACAAACCTCCTGTAAACACAATCCAAGAATTCCATACCAAAGTCAGGAAATTTTCTAAGTGAAACCATAACAACAAGTTCATCTCCAATTGACACTCACGACCAGAGCTCAAATCAGAGGATCAGAACTTGAAAATAAGGCATCCATTGACAAAACAAACTGATAGGGGAAGGTCCAGGAGAAACACCAAAACTTTAGATCAACCATCACTAACACAAACGGAAATCCAACCACGGTAGAAACACCAACTGAAACAGCAATAACTCCTATCCGAAACCAGCCTCCAATCCAGATCCACACACGGCAAAGATGGAAAACCAATACAGATCATTTCTCCACCCAATCAACCACATTAGTATCAGCTATCCTCCAAGATCATGGCAAACAAAAATCAAACCGAAGCAACAAGAACAAACCCTAGATCCAGATCCCATTCAAATCGATCAACCGTAACAAAACCAATCCTTACCTTGATTTTGCGCCTCAGAGCAGATCGTCGTCCAGATAGCTCGCGTGCCCTAGCCCCTTCCCACGCCGACGCTTCGCCGAGATCCTCCGCTTGCCCGAGAGGAAGAAGAAGCAGAGGAGAAGATGAAGAAGAAGGAGAAGCGAACTCCGCCGCAAGAGGAAGGACTCGGCTACGCTAGGGCTCGCGCGCAGGAGAAAGGAAGGCTCGATTGTTTTTGAAAAGGGATCGGGTGTAGCGGCCCCGCCTCTATGGTCCCCGCAGGCAACCCTCTAGGCCGGCGACCCTACGGTCTTCCCACCCCTGGCAGTGGGTTTTTGCCTTTCCCAGGATTTGAACTGTAGACCTCCAGGCCAAGTACTAAAGTTCCTGAATCCTAGTACCAATTGAGCTACCTAGAGGGTTGCCTGCGGGGACCATAGAGGCGGGGCCGCTACATAAAAAGGTACCTTTTTATTGTAACGACCCAACCCCTTGGCCCCTTGGGCGGCCCAACTAGCGGCCCACTTGGCGGCCCTCGGCCCCTTGGGCGGCCAAATCCCATTTGGCAGCCCCTTTGGCGACCTCTTGGGCGGTCGTTACTCACAAGTACTTCCCACCCCTGGCCAGTGGATTTTTGCCTTCCCCAGGATTCGAACTCTAGACCTCCAGGCTAAGTACTAAAGTTTATGAATCCTGGTACCAAGTGAGTTGTAGCTCACTTGCTACCAGGATTCAGGAACTTTAGTACTTAGCCTGGAGGTCTAGAGTTCGAATCCTGGGGAAGGCAAAAACCCACTGCCAGGGGTGGGAATACCGTAGGATCGCCGGCCTAGAGGGTTGCTTGCGGGGACCATAGAGGTGGGGCCGCTACATAAAAAATGCGTCTTTTATTGTAACGACACGACCCCTCAACCCATTAGCGACCAAATCAACATTTGGCGGCCCAACAACCTGGCCCCTCGGGCCCAACAACCTGGCGGCCAAATCAACATTTGGCAGCCCAACTATGTCGTCGACCAACAACCGATGTCGACGACCAACAACCGTGTCGTTACTCACTAGATCTTTTCACCCCTGGCCAGTGGATTTTTGCCTTCCTCAGGATTCGAACTCTAGACCTCCAGGATAAGTATTGGTATTAGGATTCATAAACTCTAGTACTTATACTGGAGGTCTAGAGTTCGAATCCTGAGGAAGGCAAAAATCCACTGGCCAGGGGTGGAAAGATCTAATGAGTAACGACACGGTTGTTGGTCGTCGACATCGGTTGTTGGTCGACGACATAGTTGGGCCGCCAAATGTTGATTTGGCCGCCAGGTTGTTGAGCCCGAGGGGCCAGGTTGTTAGGCCGCCAAATATTAATTTGGTGGCCAATGGGTTGAGGGGTCGTGCCGTTACATGGCCTCGTATCAGTTATTGTATTTGGTGAGTTTGAAAAGCCCTGCCTTACCACTTACCCAGATGTTGCCTTAAATTGTAAGCTTCAAAGTCAGCAGTGTTTAATTATTACCGGTCCTTTGTTTATAACAGCATAGCTTGATGTGCTTGTTTAATAGATTCATAGTCCTTCAACATTTATTTTGTTACTCTGTAGTGTCTTGCATACTAACGACTGACTACTACATAGCAAAATGTTACTTGGCCATTTTATTCGCCTACATGATCTCAGAAGAACTTTAAGAATTAAACTGCATAATTATTGCATACTCAAGTTCTAAAAGACCACAATTTTTTAAATGAATTGTACTGTGCTTTTCTTGTTCTCTAGTTTTGTCCTGCTTCCAAGGGCTTTTATTTTGTCCAGGAGCCGCATGCTTCTTTGTTTCTTCACAGTTTCTGCATATATCATATCAGCCCTCCGGGACATTAGGTTTATAAACACATAACTAAAATCATTAAAGGTGGTTCTTCTTTGCTATTACTAATTGCCATGCTAACATACTCTGTTGTGGCATCCTTTATATTTTGCACTTTGGTGCTGCACCAATTTCTTCACATGCTCTCGTGCTTTTTGTTGATCAATTAGCTGATCAAGTTGCTGATGTCCTTAATTTTTTTGTGTAATAATTTTTCCAGTTAAGTCCTTTTTTGCTGAAGAGTATTTACCCGAGTACATATGTTTCGTGATGATGTTAGTCCATTTGATTTACTAGGAAAAGTTCTTTGTCTTGAATTTTGTTTATAATATGATGATTGAAAATGATTCATAATAAATTAGTTGAACTTTTGTTTTAGAAGACTTTATTATTTCAAAAATTTAATAATTTAATTTGAGTGTATTTTATTTGTGTGGAGCTAGTTTTGGACGGGAAAGATTTATTATTAGTATTGAATTTGTAATTTTAATTCAAATGATTGCTAGATGAATAAAAATTATGTATTAATGGTTGAATTTGTATCTCGATCTTTTTTTAATTTTATTTTAAGTGATGGATGAATTGTGATGAGGTATAAAATTTAAATTTGATTATATATGTTAAATAAATATTACTGATAATTTTTAACGTTATAAATGGTATTTATTAGTGTTCTTATAGATTAATCAAGAGGTTATTTTAAAATGACCTTGTAAATTAGATTATTGACAATTTTTATTATTCTTATAAAAAATATAAGATATTTATAATTGTCAATATAAATGAGTTTAGATTTTATATTTTGGATGATAGTTAAAATTTTCCTTATTACAATTTAAAATAATAATAAGATATATATAAATGTTTTTGAATTATGATTTTTTTTTGACATTTTGTATTATTGTTATATCTCTAAATTGAGATGTTTTGAAATTGTCATGGACATTTATAATGATATAAATATCAGATGGCCTAAGACAACATCACCTTATAGGATTTAGTGTCATTAAAAGTGTATTATAATGATATTTATGTGTGTCCTTAAAATATTATTCTTATAGATAAGTCTGTAGTCAAGTTTAATGTTGAATTTGAAGAAATAAAATGGAGATGCATTTAACCTTTTAAATGAAGCGTTTTTTTTTAATGATATGACATGACAAAGGAGAAATACAACTAAGATAAAAAATGCACTTGTAGTTGTGAAAGGAGGTAGACAATACACACTACAAAAATAATAGTTAATAGTGACGGACTTTTTTTTATTGTCCGTCGCTATTGGCGACGGATAGAAAGTATCCGTTGCTAGAGTTGCGCGCCAAGTCAAACCCCTAAATATAGCGATGGCCTTGGTCAAAGCCGTCGCTAGATTTAAGCGTCGGGTCAAGCCCCTAAATATAGCGACGAATTTGGTCAAAGTCGTCGCTAATCTGTGACGGACAAGTTAATCCGTCGCAATAATAGCTTAAAAATGCGACGGCCCCTTCCCCTGCGGCCACGCGATCCGATGAAACCCTAGCTCTCCTCTCCGACGGGCTCTCGGCGATTCTCCTCCGGCAAACCCTCCTCCGATCCCAGGTACGCGAGCTAAGCCACATTTGCCCTATTTTCATCGTTGGTTTGTGCTTCCGCGACGGCGTGGTCTTCTCCGGGTAGGCACGGCCTGGCACGGCCGCACGCGGCCTCCCGCGGCAAGAGTTGAGGGATCAATATGTAATGCATATCTGGTTGAAGAAGCAAGTTCATTTTGCTCCTATTACTTTGCTGAAAATATGAAAACCAAACATCGAAAGTGTCCACGCAATCAAGATGACATTCCATCAGTTAACCCAGACATTCTTTCTATTTTCAAGTATCCTGGAAGATCAATGGGTTCAACTTTCTCTAGACGGTTAAATGACCAAGAATATCATACCGCTAGGACATATATCCTCTTAAACTGTGAAGATGTCAAACCATACCTAAGGTATTATCTCTTGTTGTAATAAAATTACTATTCCATAATATAATCAAATTTCTGGTATGATATCAAATGAACTTATATGTCAGGTTATACCAACAACAGTTGTACATTCAAAATCCATCTATAAGTGCAAATCAGGTAGATCAAAAGATAGAAGATGAATTTACATTTTGGTTTCAAATATATGTAAGTGAGTTAATATGCATTTTTTATTAACAATTCTTGATTACTTATTAATCTAATTTGATCAACCACCACTATTATAGGTCAATGATAACAGAATTTCAAATGTAGAAGACGAAAGAATTAAAAATCTCGCATTTGGACCTCTTCATACTGTGACAGTCTTCTCGGGTTATTACGTGAATGGATACAGATTTCATGTGGGCCAACGTGATTCAGGGATGCTAACGTATAATTCTGGCATCAGTGTCAAAGGATCAACAAACAACAATGATACCGAATTTGACTATTATGGCAAGCTAGAGGAAATTATCGAAGTTGAATACCCAGCGTTAGCTTTCAAAAGATGTGTATTATTCAGGTGTTCTTGGTATCAGGAAATTGATGATGGTGAAATATCTAGCAGTGAGGAGGTCGATATATCAATGGATTCAAGCGATGAAAATTTGCATGTTAATTTAGTTCCATCAGATTAAGATGAGTTAGATGTATTGAACATTAACTATGATGTTTGTATTAAGATGAGTTGTTAATTTAGTTCATTCTGCTTGTATTGAACATTAACTATGATGCTTGATTATCCCTTTGCTTGCTTTATTTACATTGTCTTCATTTGCATGTTTCCATTTGCATGCTTGATTACTGAATTTTATTTTACCTATTCTTCTTATCTGCCTAAACTTTGTGTATAATCAGGTACCATGTTTGCACCCCGTGATCATCAGATTAGACTTACAATCGTCGGTGACAGGTAAGTATATATATGTAATTCTTATATATTTTAGATCAAAATTTGCTAATATATTTTATTTTTTTCTACAGTTTTATACCGGATGGGCATCAGCTGTCACCTTCGACCACATGGGGGCATATTGAAAACTATTTGAAAACATTCTATTACGGGGAGTTTTTGGTAAGTAGTTTAGATGTATATTTAATTTGATGTTATAACTTTTTTGATACTAACCACATTCTTATTTTTTTTTTACAGAAAAAGTACACTTGGGAGGAGGGTGCAGAGGCGGAGTTTAAGAAAACATGGAATGCCTACTACTCCAAATTGTACAGGGACATGATCTACAAGTGGAGAAAGAAGGCTGATAGGCCTACAGAGGTCCCTGAGACGATTTGGGCAGCATGGCGAGCTGTCTAGGATGGCCAGCACTGGCAAGAGAATGCTACGATTGCTCGAGCCAATCGCAATTCTGAGCTTGCTGGCCCCAGCACGGGATCTACAAAGCACACGGCTGGATCCCGTTCCATTGTCCAGCATGCTAGTGATTTGATATGTTTTTATTTAGATTATTAAAGGCATTTAGTATGTTTTTTGGATATGTTTAAACATTATTTTTGTGTATACAGGCTGCTGAGCTACAGAGACCTCCCACTAGTTGGGAGTTATTCAGCAAGACCCACAAGAAAAAAAGATGGGTCTTTTGTCGATCGACGCTCCCTAGCAATCAATGTAAGTATATTAATTATATGTTATTTGTTTTGACATTTTATATAGACTAATTAAATTATTATTTCACAGGAAGCAATGACCACTAGAGTTGCAGAGGCACAGGCGTCTCAGCCTGCTGCAGAGGGGGATGATGCACAACCTCTTTCCACCGACGATGTGAATCGGATTTATTTTTGTAACGCCCCGAATTTTCCTCAAGAAAGATAATGTAAGAAGGGGAACATGCCCAAATTTATAAATAAAAGAATACGAAGTACCTTTATGTAAAAGTACTATTATATTCATAAAATATAATAAAATGAGATTTAATATCATTTTGATATTATGAATGAAATGTGTGAATATGAGCATCCCTAGACAGGCATTGGTTATGTGGGCTTAAGGAAAGAAATAAAATAAAAAGGAAAATGAAGCAGAAAGGGGGGTGCCAAGGATCGAACCTTGAACCTCATGAAGAACCAAACCTTAAGTATGCCCATGTAACCAATTCACCCAGCAGGGGAGTGCTGAGAAAAGGAGAAGGGAAATGCTAGTTAAGGGGAAATTAGGGGAAGAGACTCATGAAGATGAAGAGTCACCAACGGAGAGACGCATGCCTCTTCGTTCGCTATAAAAGAATAGGAGAAGTGACGAAGGGAGTTTTTTCGGCAAGGAACGAGACTTTCGATTCCCTTCCACCAAAACTTAGGGTTTCCTTCAGAACCCTAAGAACCCAGTTCTTTGAGAAGTCAGGAAAGAAAGAAGGAAGGAGCAGAACGAGAGGAAGAGCTTTCTTCTCCAAAAGCCGAACACTCCTTGGAACTTAAGCGTAAGAAGTAAGTCTCCTCGCCTGTAACATAATCGTTACGAGTGATCGTAAATGTTCTGTTCGTAGATGTTATCATGATTGTTCGTAAATGTTCTGTTCGTAGATGTTCTTACGATTGTTCGTAAATATTCTGTGTTCATGGAAAAGGTTACAATGTTACTGTGCTTTACGATTCAGGCTACACAGACCGATCAGGGAGTACCTGATCGGTCAGAGGGCATCCTGATCGGTCTCCCAGACCGATCAGGCTACACCCTGATCGGTCACCGAGACCGATCAGGCCATGCCCTGATCGGTCTGGAGACCGATCAGGGGAGCGTACAGAACCTTCTGTGTGCCCATCCATGTATACCCTGATCGATCACAGACCGATCAAACTACACCTTGATCGGTCTGGGGACCGATCAGGTGAGTGTACAGGTCGATGAAACTTTCTGTAGTTGCCCTGATCGATCACCAGACCGATCGGGCTACAGATCAGGTGTAAGTACAAGTTATGAACCACAGAAATGAAGAAAGGTTTCTCATGCTATGTATGTTTTACCTCCATGTTGTATGAATGCTATGCTATATATGTTGTATGCTATGGATTCCTTATGAAAGTAGGAAAAGTCATGTTACGGAATCATGCTTATGAATGAATAAACTTTACCTCCATGTTGTATGAATGCCATACTATATATGTTGTATACTATGCATTCCTTATGAAAGTAGGAAAGATTATGTATGGATTCATGATTATGAATAAATGAAATGTCTGCATTCTTTATGAAAGAAAGAAAGAATATGTGAATACCTATAGTACGTTCAATAAGAAAGAAAGAAAGGAAAGAAAAGAAGAATGACTGAACGTCTATAGAATATTCATCAAGAAAGAAAGAAAAGAATGCATGTAAGTATTTTATTTTAAAGAATGGCAAGTACCGGATCCCGAAAGGGATCCACGGTTCCGGACTACCGCAGCTGTCCCTAGGCTGAACGAGAGTAAGCCTAGCAAGAGGGCCCTGTAGGTCGGGATTAGCTACCTCGCATCCTACTAGGGTATGCGCGCAAATACAAGGGTACAAGCCAGGGATCCCACAAGCAAGAATGTATTTTTAAGTATTATGTATTAAGTTTTCCAAAAGAGCATCCTTATGTCTTGTGCATTCCACTCATGCATTCATTCATATTATGCACTTAAGAATGTCATGTTAAGAAAGTTCAAGTTAAGAAGATTTATATGCTGATGATATGTTCATTTCATGACTATGTTTGTGTCCATGCCATGCTATGCAAGATAAGTATGTATGCCTAAGAAATTCATGCTATGCTATATGTTAATATGTATGAATGTGATACCCTGCATGATATGAGCTATATGAATGATATGCCATGAATGTTATGTTGTATGATTTGCTATGATGTACGGATTTAGCGAGTAGGAAAGAGACTTACTAAGTGTATACTTATAGGATGTTTGCTTATGTTACAGATCAACCCAGATCGTACTAAAAGAAGGGAAGCTGCAGGAGGCTTGGATGTGTGTGATGGTGACTTGGCCGTCGATAGATTATCATGAATAAGAAAGCATGTTATAACTTGACTGGTCACTTAGTCGAATATGTTAAGACACGAATATTAAGAAAGGTTAATGTTTTATATACCTACTATTCCTTGTGTCATGATGTTTCCGCTGCCATGTACTATAAGTTAGACCAAGTAGGAATAGTAAGGATAGGAAGAAGAATATAAGTAACGCACTACTCTGAAAAAAAAAAAAAAAAAAAAAAAAAAACACGGGCGTTACAGTTTGGTATCAGAGCGGTTACCATCTCACCGCACACACATCAAGCCTGCATCCTGCCGCTTCCAAGTAAGAAATTTCATACTTGCTTATTTTATGTTTATGGTTTATGAGTTATGCAAATATGATTCTAGACATGCATGTATGAGTTATGATATATGGAAGCATGATTCTTTCCTTGGTTAACACTAGGAGAATACCTTGCATGTGTTAAGAAGAAATGATTTAAGATAAATATATATGAGTAGGAAATGATGGAAGAATACGAAGAAGATCCCGAAGAAATCGGGAACATCGAGGAGGACCCCGACATGATCGAGGAAGACCCCGATATGTGGGAGGAGGACCCCGTGATAGACGAGGAGGATCTGGATATACTGGAAGAAGAACCAGTAGAATCCGTAGAAGATCCTGAAACTCCAGAACCCTGGATGAACGAGAGGGAGACAAATCTTGCCATGATATTCCTTATTATGGGAATAATGTTAGCCCCTCTAGTTCGTTAAGTAATATTGTACGATGTACGAACCAATAAAGAAATAAAAAGGGCTTACCTTATATGATTTGATGAAAAGAATACCTTGTTAATGGGAACATAGGACAGAACCCTATCAATAATAAAGAATGTTACAATTACATGAATATGAGTATGAAAGAAATAATAGATGATCTAATGCTAGCTATGGTTTACTTTGTGAAGATAACATGGCTAGAAGAAACACCAGAGCTAATGAAACTGCACCCCAGCCTGACCTGACGCACCTAGTCGCAGAGCTCCAGCGACAGGTCACTGAACAGCAACAGACCAAAAGCTAGAAGATGTCAGAATAGTATGCCATTATCCAGAGGTATTTCCCGAGGAATTACCAGGATTAGCCCCTGACAGAGAGGTTGAGTTTGAGATCGAACTGATTCCTGGCACGAATCCGATCTCCAAGGCACCCTACCGGATGGCGCCCGACCGAATTAAGAGAACTGCAAGGACAATTACAGGAGCTACTCGACAAGGGACTTATCCTCCCTAGTCACTCTCCATGGGGAGCTCCGGTATTGTTTGTCAAGAAGAAAGACGGCACCATGCGCCTGTGTATAGACTACAGAGCGCTGAACAACGTGACAATCAAAAACAGGTATCCCCTTCCAAGGATCGACGACCTGTTCGACCAACTGAAGGGAGCTACTGTCTTTTCAAAGATCGATCTCAGATCTGGCTACCATCAAGTGAAAGTAAAGTCAGATGATATTCCGAAGACGGCTTTCCGAACCAGATACGGACATTATGAGTTCGTCGTTATGCCCTTCGGAGTAACCAATGCTCCCGCAATGTTTATGGACCTGATGAATCGGGTATTCTCGGCTTTCCTCGACAAGTTTGTGATCGTCTTCATCGACGATATCCTTATCTACTCGAGAAGCCAAGAAGAGCATGCAGAGCATCTGAAGACGGTTCTACAAATTCTTCGAGAAAAAGAACTGTATGCCAAATTCTCCAAATGTGAATTCTGGCTGGATCAAGTATCCTTTCTTGGTCATATTATTTCCAAGGATGGAGTCATGGTCGACCCCAGGAAGATCGAGGCCGTAAGTAATTGGAGCAGACCCAAGAATGCTAGCGAGGTCAGAAGCTTTCTCGGATTAGCGGGATATTACCGGAAATTCGTAGAAGACTTCTCTAGGATCGCCGCACCAATGACAGTTCTCACCAAGAAGGACGAGAAATATGCATGGACCGAAGAGTGCGAAAAGAGTTTCTTGGAGCTAAAAAGGAGACTTACAAGTGCTCCAATCTTGACTCTTCCAGACGAAGACAAGGGATTCGATATGTACAGCGATGCCTCCAAATTGGGACTTGGAGCCGTACTAATGCAGAGTGGTAAAGTTATTGCTTATGCCTCTAGGCAACTAAAGGAACATGAAAGGAACTATCCCACTCATGACTTAGAATTGGCAGCCGTGGTCTTTGCTCTGAAAATATGGAGACACTATCTATATGGAGCACAGTGTAAGATCTATACAGACCACCAGAGTTTGCAATATTTCTTCACTCAGAAAGATCTTAATATGCGCCAACGCCGATGGCTAGAACTCGTGAAGGATTATGATTGCGAGATCTTCTACCACCCGGGCAAGGCAAACAAGGTGGCTGATGCCCTCAGCAGAAAGTCCAGTGCTACCTTGATGTCCTTATCCGTACTGTCCCGACCATTGGCAAAGGAAATTTCGAGCTACGGGATCGAGGTCATTTCCGGACGACTTTCGGCCCTGGCAATTATGCCAGCATTATTCGACGACATACTGGAGAAGCAAAACGGTGATCCCAGCCTTCAGAAGATTAAGCAAGGAATTCATGAAGGCAAAAGTGAGGGTTTCCATATCACCGACAATGGGGTACTATACCTTCAGGAACGACTCTGTATCCCAAATGATCCGGAACTGCGAAAGCAGATTTTGGAAGAAGCTCACGGAACCCCCTATTCTATGCATCCGGGATCCACCAAGATGTACCGAGATCTGAAAACGAAGTTTTGGTGGTCCGGCATGAAGAGGAATGTAGCCCAGCATGTCAGTACTTGCCTGGTATGCCAGCAAGTCAAAGCAGAACATCAGAGGCCTGGAGGAGTTCTGCAACCAATCCAAATACCAGAATGGAAATGGGAAGACATTTCGATGGATTTCATCTCAGGTCTTCCCAGAACTACGAATGGATACGACGCTATATGGGTTATCGTCGACAGATTGACGAAGTCAGCTCATTTTCTAGCAATCAAGATGACATATTCGATTGAGCAACTGGCCCAATTATATGCTAAGGAAATCATCAGATTGCACGGCATTCCCAAAACTATCATTTCAGATAGGGATGGTCGCTTCACATCGAAATTTTGGGAATATGTTCATAAAGCTCTCGGCACGAAGCTACGTTTCAGTACCGCCTTTCATCCTCAGACTGATGGGCAAACTGAAAGAGTAAACCAAGTACTGGAGGACATGCTACGAGCTTGTGCCCTGGATTTCAAGGGGAGCTGGAGCCGATACCTGTGCCTAGCAGAGTTCGCTTACAATAATAGCTACCAGGCTACTATCGGGATGGCACCATATGAAGCATTATATGGAAGGAGGTGTAGGTCTCCGATCTGCTGGTACGAGAGTGGAGAAGGGAAGGAGATGGGACTCCAGACGGAGTTCATAAACGACACCACCCGAGCTATACAGAGTATCCGCCAAAGAATAGAGACGGCCCAGAGCCGGCAGAAGAGCTATGCGGATCAGAGGCGTAGACCCTTGGAGTTTGATGTTGGAGATTTAATATTTCTCCGAGTCGCTCCTATGAAAGGAGTAATGCGATTCGGGAAGAAAGGAAAGCTTAGTCCGCGATACATAGGGCCATACAAGATCTTGAACAGAGTGGGCAAGATGGCGTATGAGCTTGAGCTACCCCAGGAAATGTCTGCCGTCCACAACGTTTTTCACGTATCGATGCTTAAGAAATGCATTACTAGTACAGACCAAGTGATTGAGCCGCACACCGTGCCAATCCGGGAGGACCTAAGTTACGAAAGCAAACCTATTCGGATCCTGGATCGAGACATCAAGAGACTAAGGAACAAGGAAGTACCCTTAGTCAAAGTCTTATGGCAAAGTCAGCAATCTGAAG